>CAMGYJ010000003.1:6402031-6770077 GCA_946122785.1 Linum tenue
AAGGCGGTTTGAAGGCAACTCAAATGGAGATGCAATTAAAACTGAGTGAGATAGAGAGAACTCAATTGGGCAAATCATGTTGTCCAAACTTATTCAGATTTCGTGGTTTATCATTTTGAAGTAGTTTCAGCTAATCGATGGTCCGAGTGAATGTAGTTACTAAATGACGACGGTTAATATGTCCATTGGGATTTTATCACCATGAGTTCAGTTTTGCTATGCAAGAGCATACAATGTAAAGCCACATAGACCGTTAAAAACTGTTGGTGTTCATTTCTTTCCTGCATTGTTTCAATCGCTTCCTCTGTTTTTCTCTGTCTCTGAACCAGTCTAAGAACAGGTGCTGCTGCAGCTGTGTCTCGTCTTTCACTCTGTGGAAGAACAAAACAGGTTTCCTAGTCTTCATGAAAGCTTCCTCGCCGGCTCCATCTCCCTCAACTCCTTCACCATCATCGGGCTCCTGCTGCCCTTGAGAACGACTTTGCAGCATTGTCCCGTTCTTCCGACGGCTCTCAACACGGACCACACCCCTACTTATCTCAATCATTTTAAACTTTCGAGACTTTCGAGTCTTTCGATCACCTAGAAAAACCAGCCTACCCATGCCTAATCCACAGCTCTCGCCGTCTCCAGAGTCCAGATCCCCGACCCAACAAACCTTCCTTTCTTCTCTGCCCGCGGGTTCAGAGGGAGGTGTGAAGTTGGGAAAGGCAAGACGAGGAAAAGAAGAAGGGTCTAGACTCTAGAGGCTTGTCGTAATTACCAAATCACTCAGACTTATAAAAGAAATTTCGGACGGAGGAGGAAACTAGCTCTTACCTGCCATTTTTGTAAACAAGAAGGGCAACATCTTCAAGCTGCTCATCTGTTTCAATTCAAAAATATATAATTACAAAATTTTAACACTCCCAAAATCACGAGCACGGGCGACTACCTAACCTTACCTTGCCGCCTTTCTAGCTGCTAGCTATATAGCCTTTTTTCAAAAATTTATCCCTTCCCTTCCTTTGTGTCTTGTGCAACAAGGCTGAATTTAGTTTTTTTTCTTTTATCAAACAAGACCATGTGATAACCGATAAATGTTTTTATTATTTACTAGATTCTGGCCGGATATATTTATTAATGATATAAACAACAATAGAAATTATCCGGGGAAAAAATTTGTTTTGATTTGTTATCATGAAAGAGTCCAAATATATCATTATTGGAAGAATACCAAAACAGAATGGATCATAACTTTTTTTGGCATGATGAACGATTCAACTAAAAAACATATTCAAATGAAATAACATGTTGATAAGAAATTACTGCAAATTTTCTTTTGGACTTCGCAATTAATTCGCCATTAAGATTATCATCGCCATTGGCCACCAATAACATTGCCTTCTACCCTTCTTCTACATTCATGAAACCTCTATTCCATTTTCCATATAACAATATCTTCCTTGCTCTCTTGCATTTGAACATTCTCTCCCTTCTTCTGCTAAATTTCATTGAAATCAAATTCAATGCTGGACATTTTGCAAATATGAATATAATTTTTCCCAAATAGATATTACATCTTCAAGTATGAATATTATTTGAGATTTACTCTTTCTCGCTAATACGGATACATCGATCTCCCCAACAAACTATCTCGTTTTTTCTTCTCAACGTCATTATCTCCATCATCGAATGTACTACCTCCACCAATAGAAGACTCCTCTTGTCTACATACAATTCAAAGCAAAGATTTAGTGGTAACATATTTACAAATGTGAAATGCCATTTTTGCATAACTTAAAAAAATCTTCCTATTGATATTGTTTTTTCTTACTACACATGCACATATGAACTTTTCCTCTATATTCAACGAAAAAAAAACTTTCCTCTATTGAGTGTGACAACAACAAAAATTGATCGACATGTTGATTTATAAGGGTCGACCAGTATAGTTATAATATGTCATATGCATTCTGTGACTAATAACTATCAAACACATTCCTCCTTAGATCGATCGTTTCAAAGAAACATGCATATACAAATAGAAATTTGTAATCATGTATTTTATCTGGCAGAAGAAGATCTATCGAAGTATCAAATGATCGACCTTGTGGTTGTTAAAGTCATCAAACTTGATTTGAAAGTTGACCTGTATAATTTAGGTGTCGCCTTTTTTTATTGGTCTAAGGCATATATCTACTTAAGAGACTCTATAAGTTTTACTTAGTTTAGAGTGACTATAGTATTAGTAAGTTCCTTTTAATCAGCATAATATTTTCTTCTTGTTACTGATAACTGATAAATAATAAATACTTATAAATAAAATTATAGGACATTAAACTAAAAAAGAAAGGCGATTATGCCAATAAAAAAGCCCAACCTTTGTAACACTCCCGTGAGTTGCGCTTAGAGCTCCAATTTATGAATTAACCCACTCCTCACGCTGAAACTCTTTATATGAGTGGGTAGATTTGGTAAATACTAATTATTAGGCAAATATTTTATGCATTCTAAAACATTAATTAATAAATCTATTGAAATTATTATTATTATTATTATTATTATTATTATATATAAGTCATAAGTATCCAGTGGCGGACCCAGAAATTTTACATAGGGGTGTCCTCTTTTAAAAAATAAATTAAATACAAATAATTCTAAAATAATTAAAAAAATAAATAATATTTAAATAAGAAATACCTTACTCATACAGTCATACAGCTTGAAAAAATTCACGATGTATTTTCATATTAAAAAATGATTGTAGAACACACTTGGGGTCTACACTGTTCAAAAAAAATTGTCTATGTATATCATATTAGACAATCATTCGCGAACTGATCACATATTCGATTTCTAAACTTGTTTTTTATGTAATCCAAAGCCGAAAAGACTCTTTCAACACTCGTCGTACAACCATAAATCAATACAAATTAAGGGTAGCTTAAAATTTGTTTAATTGTTAGATTTTGAAAATAATTAGAGATAGAGAATGACATTATACTATTACACAATGTTTAAAATCGAATAACATATGAGTTGTAGCCTAATGGAAATTATGTTTATTAAAATAAAAGTGTCCTAGGTTTGAATTACCCAAACATTCACTTATATTCTAAGGGTTTGGTCGGCCCAAGTAGATGCTGTCGTTTTGAAGTGGCCTGGTGCTCAGATTAGTTGGTTGAATCAGACAAATTTCTTGATTTGATTGGGTTTTCCAGGGTTTGGTCGGCCCAAGTAGATAACCGATTGGGCCTTCCGCGCTTAGTGCGATACTTGGGTTTGTGAATAATTGGTTCGATCGGCCGAGTCAAACTCGGGTTGACAATCATGGTTATGAGTCTTGTCTTTGTTTGAAGATACATTAGTTAAAATCCCAATTTTTCTATTTTTCTATAAATAATACAGATAAATAATTTTGAAGACAAAAATATCATTCATACTTTCAGTCTCGATATAGAAAATTTGAAATGGGGAAAAAAATTCTCATTCCAGTATTATATATTGTGTAGAGTGTATATGTAGACGTGTCTTTGCCAAACATATTTATTAACACATAAAAAGGGTGAAATGAACAAACATATTAAATTTAACCTCGTCTAATGATTGTTGGATCTAATCATGCCGGATTAGAAAGGGGTTTAAAACTTAGCAGTTACCAGGCTAAAACGTCCAGTGTCATTGAGATCGCACAAAGATATGAATATGATTGCTTCATAGTAGTTCTAAAAATTAATAAGAATTGAAAGCAAATTCTAACAAAAATTCCGATTAAAAAGTTGAGAGAGAAAGTTGAGCGATCAGGTGATTAGGATTTGTGTCGGACGGCCTTGTCGTCGCGCCGGCATTATGGAATGAAATTTCGTATATCATAATTTTTGTGTGATGTGGTATATGACATGTGTGTGAGATGAGGTATGTATTTTTGGTTATTACAATATGGTAAATGATATGAATGAGTCATGGATGATAGTGATGAGTGCATGTTTTCTGACCGTCTGGATCATTAAACTAATTTCGGTTATTATTATTATTATTATTATTATTATTATTATTGTTTATTTGGATATTCTTTCGGTTATTTTTGTTATTATTATTTCTTGTTTATGAAGTAATCGGGTTAGGAGTTGGTCTAGGATTGGGTTTCCTTGTTCAAGAGGAAGAGGGTTTATGGGACTTGTCCTATAAATATGTACTTTACCTCTACGTTTTATTCACCAGATAATAATAAACCAGTTCTTTCAGTTTTTCCTTAGTTTCTCGTTTACAAAATCCCGACGCGTGAAACGTTCACGCGTTAGATAGGGGAAGTACTTCGGGGGTACAACACCACTCATTACTATTTTAGTATTGATGTTTGTATTAGGTTATTATTTACTCATTGAGTGACGTCTCACCCCGTCAATATTTTTTCCAAGATTCGAAGAGATCATGAAAGAAGAAAACAAGTCGGTTTTTCCAATTACGTACTCAGTAAGGGGAAAACATCATTATCATGAGTTTCTCACTTATGCAAACTTTGAGGCATATATGGAAATAATTCTACTATTGTTGTTTCTCATAACTACTTAGGTTAGCATAATTCATTATTTGGGCATGCATATAATATAACTATAATTAAGCATGCTTAAGATTTACCCATTTATATTAGCATTCTAATACTTTGCCACCCTACTGCCAATATTGTAACCCTCTCTAATTTGGATAAACCATTAGTTTACTGGGTAGCAACTATCATGCATGCGGCTGAACTGTACATGGATCAGTCAGTTTTTCTCTCGCTCTGAGAGTCTGTTTTTCTCTCTCTCTTTGTGAGAGTCTTTTCCCTTCAAGCCGGTGCTTGCATCTTTCGACTTCCCACCTTTGACCTTTCTCTGATTCTAATCCTACTCCCCTTTAAACTCATCCGAGTTATCAAATCTTGTCTTTGTTTGTTGGTCTTTGGAAAGCTCTTCCGGATAAAATGGCTACGGAGATTGAGAAAAGGTTAACAAATTTTCACCTATCTGAAGAGGAAGCAAACATAGTCCGAGTCGAAGAAGAAGATGTAGACGATCGAGTTGAAGAAGTTATAGAAGAGCTGGGAGCTGTAGGGCTTCTTCAAGGAACAAAAACTCCAGGTATAAAATACTTAAAGGCAGCTCTAGAAGCAGCATGGAAACCGCGACAAGACTTCGCCATCCAGTTAGTTGAAGGGCGTCTATTCGCCTTCCAATTTTTCAGCCAAGAAGACCGGAGGAAAGCCCTATTTGGAGGTCCATGGCACTTTGAAAATCAACTTATGATCCTAAAGCCGGTCGAGAGAGATAAAGAAGCAACAGAGATAGATTTCAGCGAAACAGAAATGTGGGTTCGAATAAGAAAGCTTCCACCAAAGATGAGGACGGAAAAGATGGCGGAGAAAATTGGGACAACTTTTGGATCTCTTAAAGTGTTTGATGTGGAAAGCTCTGGCCCATGGAGTAGCTACATGAGATTAAGAGTCACCTTTATAGTGACAAAACCTTTGCGGAGAGGAGTTCTGTTGACAGAAGGAAATGATAACGCCTGGTATAAAGTGGGATACGAAAAGCTACCAAATTTCTGCTACAATTGTGGTATACTCGGACATTTAAAACGGGATTGTAAGGAGGAAATCCTTTCTGAAGAGGAGACACAGTATGGTAATTGGTTGAGAGCGCTGTCGCCGGTAAAGAAAGGGAAGCTCAGGAGTAAGGCTGAGGCCGCAAAAATGGAGACACTGTGGTTGGAGGCGAAGCAGAGAAAGTCCGGTGAGAACTCAGGTGAAGGCACGACGGAGCGGGGAAATTCTCAGATGACGGTTCGCATTCCAGCAGTACATTCTCGGAAAAAATTATTTGATTTTATTAATGTGGAACCCGAGGCACATAATGAGGGTTGCAGGAAAAGCAAAGGAAGAAAGGTGAATGAGAATGCTGATAGGGAGAAGGGTGTGGGACACGAGGAGGAAGATGATAAAGGAAAACAGGAAGAAGAAACGGCGGGAGATGGCTCTGATTTGAACAACAAAGAGAGGGAGGAGGAGCCACTAAACAAAGACTTCTCGGGCTTGGCTATTATGGACCCAAGTGGAATTATGGGAGAACAAAATGAAGGAGAGAGGCCCAATAAAGTTGCCGAAAGAGGCCCTAAGAAAACGAAAATGGCTGGCAAGACCTGGGTTAGACAGAAGAAAGAAGTAAAAGCCCAAGAAAGCAATAACCCAAAAGTAGTTACAGGGGAAAAGAGAAGGAGCGAGGATGATATGGACATTGATATAAAGGAGGAAGGGATGAAGATGAAGTGTAGAGATGGAAAGAGAAATATAAGCAATGCTCTCCCAAACCCAGCAGAACCAGAGGTGGACCCTGCCGAGTTGCAGGGCCGCCTATCACAATGAAACTCTTAAGTCTCAACTGTCAGGGGTTGGGGAATCCCGTGGCAGTTGCTTCTCTGGAATCTGTCATTCGATTCCATAAACCCCAAGTGGTCTTCTTGATGGAGACAAAGATGTCAAAGGAGAAATGGGAGAAGACAAGGTATGAATTGGGTTTTGATGATGGAGATGGAGTTCCAGCAGATGGTAACTCAGGGGGACTCTGCCTATTTTGGAAAAAGGAGGTGAAGATAAAGATTAAGACTAGCGACAAAAACCATATGGATGTGGAAATAAAGGAGGCAGATAGCGACTTGAAGTGGAGGTTCACAGGAATTTATGGATGGCCAGAAAAGGAGAACCACCATCTCACTTGGGAGCTAATTAGAAACCTCCATTGTGGAAATGACGAACCTTGGTTATGCGCTGGTGATTTCAACCAAATCTGTTCAAATGCAGAGAAAGCAGGGGGAAGACTAGTTCAGGAACAGAAACTCATAGGCTTTAATAATGCCTTATCTGATAGTGGACTTGTGGATTTGGGTTTTCGTGGCTATCCCTTTACTTGGGAAAACAGACGAGATGTTCCGGATCTTATAGAAGAACGCCTGGACAGGGCAGTTGCGAATAAAAGATGGATGGATAAGTTTCCGGAGGTTATGGTTATTCATCTAGATGAGGTGGTTTCAGATCATCTTCCAATTTTGATTGACTGTGAAGGAGAAAAAGAGGAAGAAATCAGGTGGGGGAAAAGCTTTATATTTGAATCTTTCTGGCCAAAAGATGAGGAAAGCAGTATAATAGTGAGTGAAAAGTGGGAAGCAACAGGAGTTGATGATCTGGAAGAAGGCCTGAGAAAGTGCAAAGTCAACCTTACAAATTGGAGCACAGCAAAGTTTGGAGAAATTCCGAAAAGGATCTCTCAAGTTCGAAGAAGTATCAGGGAGATGAAAACACAAGCCAAGGATACAACTTGGCGTTCCAGGAAAAGGAAACTCGAGATTGAGCTGCAGGAATTACTTTATATAAATGAGCAAAGATGGAAGCAGCGATCGAGAATGGAATGGCTAAAAGAGGGGGACAAGAATTCAAAGGCTTTCCATGCAAAAGCAACAGAGATAAGAAGGAAAAATAAAATCAGAAGACTGAAAGATGAAAGTGGCAGGCTATACAAAGGCCAAGAAGAGGTTACTGACTGCCTAACTTCCTACTATGTGGATCTCTTTAAAAGCAGAGCTGGGAACAATAGTGGGAGGGTCATTGAAGTAGTGGATCGAAAGGTAACAGAAGAGATGAATTGTAAGCGACTGCACCCTTTCACAGCAGAAGAAATCCAGTGCGCGCTATTCCAGATGGGTGCCACTAAAGCTCCTGGAGATGATGGTTTCTCGGCATTGTTTTTCCAGAAAAATTGGAGAACTCTTGCCCCCAGAATTTGTGAAGAACTGACAAACTTCCTCCACAATGGCTGGTTCCCAGAGATCCTCAACAGAACACTGATTGCGCTTGTACCAAAGGTAAAAAATCCTATCTCCCCTAAAGATTATAGGCCAATCAGCCTCTGCACTGTTCTTTATAAGATTCTATCTAAAACAATTGCAAACCGCTTGAAAGGGATCCTAGATACCTTGATTTGTGATGCACAGAGTGCCTTTGTTCCCGGGAGATTGATTATTGATAATGTGATTGCTGCGTTCGAGTGTTTTTTTACTATGAAGAAGAAGACTAAAGGTGAAAAAGGCTACCTAGCTCTTAAACTCGACATGGCCAAAGCCTATGACCGAGTGGAGTGGTGTTTTCTGGAAAAAATTATGAGAAAGATGGGTTTTGATGAGAAATGGATAAACCTGATCATGTTCTGTGTCTCCTCTGTATCCTATGATGTTCTAGTAAATGGGCATAAATCAAACTTCTTCAGCCCTGAAAGAGGATTGCGGCAGGGAGATCCATTATCTCCATACCTTTTCCTGTTGTGCTCAGAAGGTTTATCTGCTCTTGTGAACAAGTATGAAAAGGATAGAAAGATTCATGGTATTAGAATCTGCAATAAGGCTCCTCTTGTATCTCACCTTCTGTTTGCTGACGACTGTGTTCTGTTTGCAAGGGCGAATAACAATGAGGCAAAGAAATTGAAAGAAATCTTGGAATGGTATGAGCTTGAATCTGGCCAAATGGTGAACCTGGCGAAGTCAGAGGTCTATTACAGCAGCAACATTGTAAGTGCAAAGAGATCTGAGATTTGTGCAGAATTTGGAATAAAAGAAGTGGATAAATTAGCTAAATACCTTGGACTACCGACGATGATTGGGAGATCAAAGAAAATTGTTTTTCACAATTTGCAGGAGAGGGTCAGAAGCAAAGTCACAAACTGGAAAAGCAGATTTTTCTCAGAGGCAGGAAAAGAGATTCTGATTAAAAGTGTTGCACAAGCGCAGACAACATATGCAATGTCAGTCTTTAAAATTCCTGATGGTATTTTGAATGACATTCATAGTTTATTGGCAAATTATTGGTGGGGGCAGAAAGGTGGCGAAAGACGAATTCACTGGAAAAAATGGGAGAAGCTGTGCAAAAAGAAAGAAGAAGGGGGCATGGGATTCAGGGACCTGAAGGTGTTTAATAAAGCCATGTTAGCAAAACAGTTATGGAACCTACACTTAAGGCCTAACTCACTGGTGGCCAGATTGTTGAAAGCCAAATATCATCCTAGATCTTCTATTCTGGATGCTCAAGTTGGATGGAGACCAAGCTATATCTGGCGCAGCCTAATGGGGGCACAAGACCTACTCAAGTTTGGTTGCATATGGAGAGTTGGATCAGGTGAAGATATCAGGATTTGGGGTGACAAATGGGTGCCAAATTTGAATAATTACGAGGTTATCTCCTACTGCCCTTTCATGGAATGGGAAGAAAAAGTGTCAAGTCTGATCGACCAGGAGACAAGAACATGGAGGCAGGATATGCTGGAAATGGCTTTCACAAGAGAGGAGCAACAAGCGATCAAATCAATCCCTCTTTCAGCTTCGATTGACAGAGATGTATTATGCTGGACAGGAACTGAAGATGGGAAGTATACAGTCAAGTCTGGATATATGGTTGAACTGCAGAGGAAGGAGGAGGAAGAGAATCACGAGATCACAGAACAAGTTGAAGAAGGTTTCTGCTGGAAAAAACTCTGGAAGATGAACATGCCTGGAAAACTTAAAAATTTTATGTGGAAGGCCGCCCACAACATCTTGCCAGTAGGGGTTAAAATCAGTAAAAAAGTCAGGAGCTTGGGGGATGAATGTCCGAATTGTGGTCTCAAAGAAACACTTAAATACTATCTGGTTGATTGTGACTGGAATGCTCATATATGGAGCAGAACCCCCATTGCTGATCTGTTCTATAAGGCTGAGGGGACTACTTGTAAAAAATGGCTGTGCCAAGTGCTGAAGAATGCTCCTGAAAAGGAAGCTGCACAATTCTGTTCTCTTCTCTGGTTTTTTTGGAAGGAAATAAACAACTTCCTCTTCAATAATAAGCTGCTAAAATAATGGGAAGTATTCCCATGAGCGGATGAGTTTATACAAAGCTATATGGAGGTGCAAGGAAAGGAACACACGACAAGCAACCTTAATGCAAGGAAGGAGAGCAAATGGAACAAACCGCAGGCCTGCACTCTTAAACTGAACACTGATGCAGGGATGATTGGCAGAGGAGAATGAGGACTAGGTTGTGTTTTGAGGGACTGGAATGGAAGAATGATTGTTGCTGCAAAGAAGAGAGTTAAAGCTGGATGGCCACCAGATGTTGCTGAGGCGATGGCTATTCTGTTTGGTCTGCAGATGATTACAGGGATGGAAGGAGAGATGATAGTGGTGGAATCAGATTGCAAGAAAGTGATAAAGCTGCTCAATCATGAAGACAGCTGCAGAACGGAACTTGGGAGCGTTTGTAGTAATATCAGGGAGACTGCTACACAGCTAAATATCAAAGAATGGAGGTTTAAATTTAGAGAGTCAAATACTGTGGCTCATCGGATTGCACATTTTTCATTGGCTTCTGAAGTTGTGACTGTTTGGAGGGATAGACTACCTGTTGAGATTGCAGACATTGTAGCCCTTGAGGCATCTTTTACTTAATATTAATGAATCCCACCAGTTGAGCCTAAAAAAAAACTATCATGCATGCAAATCATGCAATCAACCATGACAAGGTGACTCAAGGGTGAAATGATAATAAAAAGAACTAGCAATAACCTCATTCTTTATTATCATGATTTCCGAGAACACATTTTCCATTATACCAATAACTTTGGATTGCTAGGGAAGGAAAATGATCATGATGATACCTGATTTAAGCTATTGACTCCTTTGCTAATTTCACAAACCATCAATCTCTTTTCTAGCCATAGAGAAAACGAGCAAAGTGAGAGCTTTAATGGGCACTTTTCTGTGGGAAGAGAGAACAACTCTCTCTGTTCTTTTCAAAGAGAGAGTTAAGGACAATGCAACCCCTCCTCTCCTTTCTAGGGAATCAACAGTAGGGGTGGGCAACGGGAAACGAGTATTTGGGTATAACCGTACCCGTCCCATTTTTTGAGGGTTACGGGTACCCAAATACCCGTAATTTTTTTTACAGGATGGGACTTGGGATCAAGAATCACTACTTTGGGTACCCGCGGTTACCCGTAAATACCCGTTTGGGTATTACGGATACCCGTTATACCCGTTAGTCCAAAATTATTACAAGATTATTTTATTTTTATAATGGTGAGAAAATATATATATTAAAAAAAAGAAACAGAGTTAGTCACAGAAAAAGGAAGCAGCAACCAATTGGCTCAACAAAATTGAACCAAACTGGAACACACTAACTAAAAAGAATTAGCAGAAAAAGGAACGAATTAATTCTTGTTTATTTAATTCTTGGTGGCGGCTTCACTTGGTGGCAGCATCACTTCACCTTCATCATCATATTGATTCTTGTTTCTTATCTGTTCTTAGTTTGTTGTTGTTGTTGTTGTTGTTGTTGTTATGGTTTGTGTGCACAAGAAATGGTTTCGTTGTTTCTAGGACGGGAATGGGAGATAGGCGAAGAAGGGATTCGATGGAATTTTGGACGGGTATTTATGGGTATTATGGGTACCCGTTATCCATCCCGTACGGGTAACAGGTACCCGTTAACCGTATGGGTTTGGGACTTAGGATGGAGATTGGTCTTCAAATGGGATTGGGTACCCGTTTTAAACGGGATGGGCATCCCATCCCGTCCCGTTGTCCACCCCTAATCAACAGTCCCATTCTCTTCAATTAAATCCCCCAAGAATAAGAGACACACTTGGAGTTATTTGAGGCGGGTTGTCAACTAGCTAGTTCTACGTGGAAGGGATAAATGGTATAATAGAAATGGAATGCTATCCCCCAAAAACTCCTCTTCACAAACAACACTTCACGTGTGTTGCTAGGTTGGAAAAGCTCTTTAAAGCATGGTCCACGAAACCGTATTGTACCGGTGGTTTAACCACGAAATACAAGTATTGGAGGCTAAACTGGTAAATGGTATTTAACGGTATATGACGCATTATCATTCTTGACGGCCAATTATCATTATTATTATTATTAGTTTATGAGTCAGCTTTAGTTATTGTTTAGGAATCGTATTAATAATTAAAGTATTTAAGGTATTTTCTTTAGTATTAAGTTACCGTATCTTTGTAGGATTGGTAAGTGATTAGGTTTTCCGGTTCAACTATAAATATGTACTTTGGTTCTACATTTTAATCAATCAAAGAAGAATAAATCAGTATTTCAGTTTATTTTAGTTTTAGTTCGTACGATTACGCGATGGACGAACCGATCGTCCATCAATTGGTATCAGAGCCTGGTTCGAAAGAATCGAGCTCTTACCGGATCCCAGGGCAGACATCGTCGACGTTCAACCACCAACGTCGGGAAGAGGTCTTGCGCGCAACCATGCTCCACAACGACAAGGTGGACGGATCGCCTACCGAGGCGCCACCAACGAAGAAGCTAACTGTAGCTTCGCCATCATCGACCACTGCCGCAGTCAAGGAGGGAGGTTTCCGCAGGCAACTCCGCGAGATGAATAAGCGCATCAACGGGCACGATCAACAGTTGCGCGAGGCAGCAGCGGAGCGGGATCAGCTCCGATCCGACATCCAACTTCTCAAGGACGGACAGAATGGCCTCCAAGTCGAAGTTCAGCAGTTCCGCAAGGAGGTGCAGCAGGGTATAGAGCGCATGGGCGACGAGATACGGAAGGAGTGGCGACGAGACCTCGAACAGGTGGGGAACTCACTACGAAAGGATCAGCAGGCGTTCCTAAGACGGATCGAGGAACTTCTCGTACGCAGGTACAGATGGGCTGGACAGGGGAGCAACGAGGGTTCCGAACCCAACTCAGAATCGTAAGACGGTGACGATTTGAGTGATGAAGACAGTGGAGGAGAGATGGGGATGCGCACGGTGGAGATAACGCCGAACTGTCGGTTCGAACAGCCGGCACTACTGGCAACGGGAGCGGCGCGACGAAAACTCGTCGTCGAAGCAGGTGGGGAACGAGTCGGTCAGCTAGGGTTCGGCATGGGGGAATCAGCTCCCTTACGTCCTATGTTCGGGTTCCGATTTGATGGAGGGTTGGGACGCGATCAATAGGCCAGACATGGCGCACATCGAAACTGACTTGAGGTACATATAGGAGGACTCACGCATGGGCTCTTATACGAAGTGGGCTCAAGCGTGGGTCGCGGGGTGGAAGGGCGTTGGTCGAGTGGGCCAACGGGGTCGGAGGAAAATAATAGTGGTGCTGCTGAGAGTTTTGGAGCCGGTGCGGTTCAAGTTCACGAGACGGCGGGAGCTGGGAAACTCGGGCGATTGATAGAGGAAGGGAGCCGAGAGGGATCGGGGGTTTTGGACAAACTCCTAGCTCGAGCTGCTTCTGAAAGGAGGGAGCTAAAGTGCGTTGCTATTTGGGATGGATTGGGTCGTATATGGGGAAATTGCATGAGAGCCAATTTTGCATTGGTACGCCCATTTCTTATACTTACGTACTTAGCATGCATGGAGGCATGTATGGAGAACTTTATTCCATGCATGGGAAGTTGTTTTTTAAGAAAGGAAGTGGGGAGTCGGGCAATATTTGGCCACTGTGTGGGAGGACGGTCACCTCAAGCAAAGGAAAGTTCGTGGGTGCGCTAAGAAGGGCTCAACAACGTTTGGAGAGTCCAATGATAAAGGGTTGGTTCGAGTGGCCGAGCGTAATTGGAAGTTCCGTAAACGAGGGCGGCATCAACGAACATCCGTTTTATTTGCTATCTTCAACAACTTTTTCGTCGATCCGGGTTGAGATGACGCTTGAACTTCGGGGACAAAGTTCTTCGAAAGGGGGAGGATTGACGCATTATCATTCTTGACGGCCAATTATCATCATCATTATTATTATTATTAGTTTATGAGTCGGTTTTAGTTATTGTTTAGGAATCGTATTAATTATTAAAGTATTTAAGGTAGTTTCTTTAGGATTAAGTTACCGTATCTTTGTAGGATTGGTAAGTGATTAGGTTTTCCGGTTCAACTATAAATATCTACTTTGTTTCTACGTTTTAATCAATCAAAGAAGAATAAATCAGTATTTCAGTTTATTTTAGTTTTAGTTCGTACGATTACGCGATGGACGAACTTATCGTCCATCAATCTAACGGTTGAACTACGGTTAAACCACGATTTTATCATAAAATATCATACCACTGACTTTTCCGGTACGATATCCGATATGGTTTCATGGACCATGCTTTAAAGTCGCACATACCAATTTGAAAATGAGAACAAATGGCAAGGTTGGGTGTGACGTGTTTAATAGGGGAAGGAATTGAGAATGGATTTATTTAGTAGTACCCATGAGGACAAGAAAAATTGTTGCCTCCCTGTCCTTCTCATTTCGTTTAAGTGGGAAAATGATGCAAAGTATAATTAACAAATAAATTACTAATTAATGGTGGCATATGACATGTATAGAAGGGACGAGGATGTTACACCTTCTCTCTATGAACCTGAATTTCTCTTTCGATTGAGTTTCTTGTCAGCTTGATCTCCAACTCCTCAATCCTCTTTTTTGTATTCGGCCAACTCATCTTTCTCGGGACAGTTTTAATAAGCTCGTAAAATTAACACTCATCTTCAATTCCATCAATATGCTCTTCTCCTCCTTCTCTGCCTTCACCTAATCCAGCTCACTTCCATGCCCTTCAATACCCTCTCTATTTTTATTAATATCCTGATCATCTACCACTTCTCTCTTCAATTGCTTCGATTTTGCTTCCATGTCTTTCAATACCCTCATTGGTTCATACCCTGACCAACTGCCTCTTCACTGCCTTCACTTGCTGCAAACTACTTCCATGACTTTTTATACACCTTCCTCAAAATCACAATCAACTAACCAATATCAATCCATGGCCTTGGATCAGTTTTAAACTCTCTATGAACATCTCAATACCACAAAGTCTAAATCTAATTATTCTTTCAGTTAATCATGAACTTGAGTTTATCAAAATCTAATCCACTCCTTTTAAGTTGGAATTCCCATCCCCCAAGCTCATTTGTGGTTCATTTGATCCCACATAACTATGATATTATACCTCTAACTAAAATAAATCAAAGCATTTTACGAAAAGAAACCGAACCATGAAGTTTACCTACTTCCAAATCCAAACACAATCTCTTCCTCTCACCACTTCTCTTCTCAAACCCAATATCAACTTTTACTCCAAGTTCACATCCCCAACTCCTAGTGTGCTGCGTGAAAGCTTAATTTTAGCAATCATTATGCTTGCAATTAGATTAATGGACACCAGCAAGCGCCAAAATTCCACCAGACGATGAGTTTTCTTCACTTTGAGTTTTGTCATAAAACTGCTGGCCCGATATGTTTATCAGTTTGGAGGCCATATGATGAGCAATACCGAATCAGTTGCAGCGAAGTTACCGGCCACATAATGACAATGTGAAACATGTGTTAACAAACGCGAATATGGGTTACTTTTATGGATTGACATTAGAATGATGGGATTGGACAATGAGATCGTCCTTAGTTAAGCGACATGTAAATTGGTTCATTCGGTATGGAGGACACAAACTGTTAAAATTCTAAATTATTTGAGTGAGTTTGTATTTAGTGTTTTCAAAACAGTGGTATATGAGTTAGGAAATTAAAATATCTAAACCCAAACGAACTGACCCACGTACACCACTAGGATGAGTTTCAAAACTTAGTATATTTAACAGGACAAAAATGTTCAGAGCACCAGTCCCCTATAGTTTGCACAAAGATATGATTGCTTCACTATAGTTCTGGAAATTAACGGTAATTTAAGAATTCTATATCGCTCCTACATATTTAATACTATAATTCGATATGAAATATTCGAACCAACAATATTTTGGTTGCAAATTTATGGTTATCTTCTATTTATAAGATAGATAAAATTTTAAATTAAGTATTAAACTATAATTAAAATAAAAATATCAAAATCGAAGTATCAAAACACCAAATAAATACTTACAGAATATTTATTAGGCTAGCTAACTGTTGAAAAGTTCTGTGATTTCATATTTTAGCTTAGTATATATTTTTAATATAAAAAAATACAACAAATCTACATAGTCTGATTAATTTTAAACCTTCACTTTGTTTGAAGTGACCATGGTTCAAATCTCAATATGTCTATCTTTTTCTGTAAATAAATAAAAAATACAGATAATGGTGATGACAAAAATGTCATTCCTAATTTCCCTCTCATTGCAGGAAATTTGAAAAGGGCGATTAAGTTTCAAATAATTAAATCATATATCCTAAATCTATAGAAATTAAACCCTAATATCACATATACTAAGAATATAATCAATGATTCTGATTCGCCAAGATGTATACAACATACCATATGCACTATATTAGGATTTAGAGAATTATGATATAGGGTTTAGTTACATGATTAATCTATGGTCTAGATAATGTTATTTAACTAAGGAGATGCAATAACTCTCAATCCATCGAGAGTACCATTGAATTTTCAATGTATATACACATATCATTGTTTGTTAAATTTAGCCAATGATAATTGGCTCATTTGTCAATGGTATTTAGTCTTTCAATTCTATGCTCATAATTGTCAACCATTAGGGAAATTGTTAGCCAATGATTTTTGGTCATTCACTTATAGCATTGAAAATGTTTGGTTACAAAATCATAGATCACAAATGTCAAATTTTATGTTTTGAAATAAATTTTGTATAGCACTTTTGTAAACAATCATTTTATTCCTATTTTCTACAAACTACAAAGTCATGTAACCTAATAAATGAAAAGTTGTAAGACATACATAAACTCAAAATGTACTATTTGGTTCTTGGTGAAGAATTGTGTTATTAGAGGAACTCACTTAGTTGATTCATAAAGCTAGGTATATCATGATTATTCACTTTGTAAATAATTACAGTTATTAATAAATTCGATGATTGATTGTTGCAGTGGATAGTCCTATGATTTTGAAATATTTTAGTATTTTCTCTCTTTAATTCAAAAAACACATAAACATTGTTGTAGTCCAGTTGATTAGGGATATTGATTATCAATCTGAAGGACTCGAGTTCAAGTCTTTGTAATGATATTTTGTTCCTCGTAAGAAGATATAAGTATTCAAAATACTATAGAGAGATTGTCTTGATTGATTATAGATATAGATAGATATGTACCTAATATATTGATGCACTTTAATTTAACTATCTTCGTAAAGGTCTTATCTATGCAAAATGTTTAGAAATAATAGCATGATAGTTTCTTACCATGACACATGCATAATCATTGTGTTGACTTTTTTTTACGATATCATTGTGTTGACCCATTGCAAATCATTAGTAAGGAAACTATAACAATGTCGAACTTGATAACATCGAATCTTTATGATGACATCACCATTAAATGAAAACCTTTATTATTTACCTTCAAAATTTCTCACGAATCTATATAATTATGCTCAAATATATATGGAAACTATGACAATGTCCAAATTGACCTTCAAACCAGTTATATTCCTTTTTTTTTTACAAAAGATAATCATATAATAGATTCAAAAAATAGTTACATCCTGGAGATAAGCCAGGCCTGATAATCAAAATACCGGTTTATAGCCGGGTACATAGTGAGGGCCTTTCTAGCCACCAAGTGGGCTACCCTATTAGCACGCCGACCTACAAACCTAACAGTAAATCCTTGATTGTCGGACAAATAATGAATCACTTCCTGCAGAATCGCCCCAAACCTGCCATCCCTACTATCCACCAGCTGGAGCTTATCAGTTATCAATGACAACCTTGGCGTCCCCCTCAAATCGGACCGAATAAAAACCATGACCCAAGCACCAAATAATCGCTTCACGCAAAACCAGCAATTCCACTACCAGGGGGTCATCAATGACGGGAATTTGCATACCAGTAGCCATTAGGAGATCACGACTAGGGGTCATGAGCACCACCCCTCCCGCTGAATGTGATCCCCTCCTAGTGGCACCATCCCAGCTACAAATAACCCCCGTCGTCTCGTCCTGGCGCGAATTGTGGGCCGCTACTGTCACAGGCACCCTGGTTGGTGGATCCACCCGAAGACGAATCCATTCCTCATACTGCTGCATGAATTGTCGCAACAAGGCCTCCACCCCATACTGCTTCCCTTCAAAGACCACCCAATTGCGAGATCGCCAGATACGCCAGAGGACAGCCACAATGGCCATGAACAGCGCCGGGCACTTGATGAGAGCCATGACCTTCTTGAGAAACAAAGGGAAAGAGTGCCGCGGCAACCCTTCCCCGATATGCTCTAGGCCTGCTGCACCCCAAAGTGCTCGGGCTACTTGGCAATCCAGAAACAGGTGCTCCAAAGTCTCTTTCTCGGCCCAACAAACCGGGCATCGAGGGTGGACCATGACCTTTCTTTCCAGCAACGCTTCAGTAGTAGGAAGGATACGCTGAAAGATCTGCCAGACAAACACCTTCAATTTCGGTGGAATGTTAGCCTCCCAAAGGCGAATCCAGCTCTGTCGGTCCATCCAGTCTACCCGAGCTCGCCATCTTCCCCTCCGCCTGTCCAAGGCAACCGCCAGATGGTAGGCCGATTTCACCGAAAAATCACCATCTGCAGTGTCATGCCAGATGAGCCTATCCTCAACCTCCGCACGAGGGAGAGGAATAGCCAAAATATTCCGACAGGTAACAGGGTCAAACCATTGATTCAGCTTTCGCTCACACCAGCGACCTTCCCCGTGGCAAATAAGCTCAGAAACTGGGGGATCTCCACCACTTGGCAATACTTGCGGGTTATATCGAAGAGGCTCCAATTGATTCTGGGGAACCCAAGTTGAGTGCAACATGGATGCCGCATGTCCATTCCCGATTTGCCAACGAAGGCCCATCTCTAGCATTGGCGTCCGTATAGGACACTTTGCCACCCCCAGGAGGGACGAGAACGAGCTTTCGCAGTGAGGAAATGGCCATTAGGGAAGTACTTTCCTTTATACACTTGGGCAAGCAAAGAGTTGGGTTCCTGGATAATACGCCACCCAATCTTAGCCAAGAGGGCTTGATTAAAGTGTTCAAACCTACGGAAACCCATCCCCCCATCATGTTTACTCCGACACATATCCCTCCATGCTATCCACCGGACTTTCGTATGATTCTCGCAGTCTCCCCACCAGAAGCGGGCAACATGCTTGTCCAGCAGGCGGCACAGCGCAAGAGGCAACTTGAAACAGGACATCACATGGAGGGGCAAAGCCATGGCTACCGATTTTATCAAGGTTTCTTTGGCCGCCCAGGATAAAGTCCGCTGCTTCCATCCCTTGAGTCGATCCAGGAGTTTCTCTTCTAGATAACGGAAGGTTTCCATTTTCGATCGAGCTATCAGGGATGGGAGACCAAGGTATTTATCATGGACCCCAACAGCCCCTACCCCCAAAATTGCAGCTAGGAATTCCTGGTCTGGTACTGAGATATTACGACTGAAGCACACCGCTGATTTTGCCAGGTTCGCTCTTTGACCACTCAGTTCCTCATATTCATTCAAAACCTCAATAAGATTTTCACATTCTTGTAGAGTTCCACGCAAGAATAAATATGAGTCGTCAGCAAAGAATAAATGGGAGATCTTCGGGGCCCGTGGGGCCACCTTAATCCCTGCCAATTTCTTATCTGAGATAGCCTTTTGCAGGAGCGCCGCAAATCCCTCTGTACAGAGCACAAATAAGAGGGGTGATAGCGGATCACCCTGTCGAAGCCCCCTGGAAGGAGTGAAGTAACCAGACGGAGTACCATTCATCATAACTGAAAAGGACGTAGACCGAAGACACTCCTGAATCCAACCTCGCCAGACGGAATTAAAACTCATTTTCTCTAAAACTGTGAGTAGAAAGGGCCATTCGACTCTATCATAGGCCTTTTCCATGTCAACCTTCAGAGCCATGTACCCTTTCTTCCCACGTTTTTTGATCTTTAGGTAATGCATAAGCTCATGTCCGAGGAGGATATACCTTTAATGTAGGTGTTTCTACCTTTTTATTTGTCTTATAACAAAAAAATTACATTATAATCGGGTATTCATTTTCTTTTGAACTTCCAATATTAATGATATTTGGACCTAAACTAAAGAATTGAATATTAATATACTCCAAAAATAGAATTCCTCAAACATGATGTAGACTCTAATGAATTGAGTTTGCGCAACAGCCGAATTTTAAATAGTTTTTGTCATAATAATTGATTACGGATGGGGTATGGGAGACTAAATGCCAAAAGACCCTACAATTTAAAGATTGGCAAAACAAATCGTTTGGGTCAGTGAGTGGCATAACAAAAAGAAGACACGAATGGAAAAGCAATAACAATAAAATAGAACGCAACATTTAGGGCTAATAAGGGTGTTTGACAAAACTGTTCCTTCGAAAATTAATCCCGTTGTTCAATTTTTGAAATGCAGCAAAAGGGATGGGATGGGATGCTAACCATATAATGGGTTAGCACCGTAATAACTCTTCCCAACCCCATTAATTTATATTTCCGTCAAACTAAGAGTGGTTTTGGTGGAGGGGTATTTTGGGTCACCACACATGTGATTGCTCCCTTGAAACAAACGTAGACGAATATTTAGGTGATGAAGCCAATAACTGCTCCACATTTTTAGCTAATTTCCTTTTCTTCATCGTCTCTCTCTCTCTCTTTCACGGTCTCACGACCCGGAGCCCATTTCTTTGTTCTCTACCCTCGGCCCTCGCGATGTCTGCCTTCTCATCACCGTAGCCGTCCTCAGCGCCTCCCTCTCCAGCGCCGTCGTCGTCTGCAACAACATCGCCTTCGTCGCCATCCGATGAATTGATGTTGCTGCGCCGCCTTTGCCACCGCTGATGTTATCTGCGTCGTCCTTGCCTTCGCCTCCCTCACCGGCATCGTCGTCGTTTGAATCTGCCTCCCCTATGTCGTTTGCATCCGCCTTGCCTACGTCGTTTGGACTATGGGTGGATTGAAGTTCCGTATTGGAAGCATTTAAGTGTGTTTGGAATTTCAGATATGGTATATGTCTTGTTTAATTACTGTTTAGTCAGTTTTAGAGTAGTAGTGATTTTCAAAGACTAGTAGTGTTTCATCAGATTTAGTAGTATTTTTTCACTCTATTGTAGTAGTGTTTTGAAATTTTTTGGATTGAAATATTTATACGGTGTTCTTTATTATTATACGCAATAGTTGGGTTCTACAAATCTACAGTGGTACTTTTTATTATTGTTTGGGCATTTTTTTTGTATTGTTCTCTAATTTTTGCAGGACCTAGTAGTGTTTTTCATATCAATAATCATTTGTAGTGATTCTGCGAGTAGTAGGCTTTTGAACGTTGTAATAGTGTTCTTTAGATATATAGTTTTTGTGGTTTATAATTTTTGGGCATTATTCTGATAGTCTTCTCCAATTTTTACAGAAGCTTGTAGTGTTCTAACATTAGTAGGGATTTTTATTTATTGAACATTAGTAGTGATTATGTTGCAAAAGTCGCCGTAGTGGTTCTCGTTATGTATTAGTTGTGATTTGTGACTTTTGACAGTAATAATTTACTTGATTCTACTAATTAATTATCAAAATCACTGCTAGTAAATCAAAAAATCAATATTACATGTCTTAATTCTACTCATAAACCACTACAAATCTTGAAACAAATGAATAATGACTTTGTACGCAAGACGAGTACCAACATTTAGTAATATTTTCAAAGGTAGTAATGTTTAATGATCTTAGTACAAAAACCACATTTTCATGAATCTAGTAACGGTTTACAGAGGTAGTAGTGTTTTCAGTGAATTATAAGATGATAGTGGCAAATGCCCATGTGTAGCTAATTGTAGAGCTAATAATGTTCTCAGAGCCGGTCGTTGTCCATAAAAAAGAGAGAGAGACGTGATTGAGGAAAATGGGGAGAGAGATGTAACAGATGGAATTAAGTTATATTTTTATTTCCCTAAAAAATAGCATTAACTTCCCTATTTTAAATTTTTGTTGTTTCTCTCATTTGCCCTTTGTTAGCATGGCACTAACCCTCTATGGGTTAGCACCCAATCTTCTCCCCAGCAAAAGCCACTCATGAATAGGGGTGGAAGTTTGGTTTGCGGGTTGCGGATAAACCGTAAACCGCACCAAACCGCACACTTTGTGGATATTCATACCCACAATTTGTGGATAGTGGGTTGGGTGTGGCTGTGTGGGTATCAAAATATTGATTTTTGTGGTTAGTGGTTAACCACTAACCACAACGGTTTACCCACAAAACCCTTGTTAACCACATTAGTTGTATTTATTTTTTCAAAATACTTTGTAACCCACATTAGTTATATTAGTTTGTGAAACTTGGAAGACTAAGAATTAAAGTAGCTACCAAAATCAAATATGCACTTATTCTATAAAACAAAATCAAGTCAATACACAATGTTCATGTGAGATACTTTTATTAAATAAGCATTGTCTCTGTGGTATATGTTTATTTTATAACAAAACCAAGTCCGTAGATATAGTCAGATAAATTAATCGATTTGTTAAAAGAGGAGAATAATCGATAAATGTTAGTCTAATACCCAAACTCATCTTCATTTCTCTACGAAATCACGAACAACACAACATGCAACCAGCTACCAACAATACAAGACTATAATCGAGAGTGGAGAATAATCGATTCATTAAAAGCGGGCGCCTCCACTTATCGAGCCAATTTTTTGTTTTGTTGTTGTTGTCATCGGATGAGCCGTGACATGCAATGATGTTAGTCGGGTAACATATCACTCCGCCTCTTCGTTATCTTCAAATCTCTTTCCAAATTCATCTCTTTTGAATTTACACTAACTAACCTATTGTATTCGAGATTTATATTTTGTTTAACACTTTATTAACTTTCTTTTATGTATGTTTTTGTTTTGTGTGAGAACTGAGAAAAAACACAACATCATTATTTAATTACCATATTATTATTTTTAATGTGAAATTTTTGTGGGTATCCACAACCAACCCGCAGAGGGTAGTGGTTAACCACTACCACTGCAGAACGGGTTGTGGGTAGCATAATTTTATATTTGTGGATGTGGTTACCTGAAAAATGTGGGGCGGGTATATAGTGTAGAAGATGTAGAAGACTAGTGACCACTTGCTTCCTGCGGTCCTGCCTATAATTAGCTAGCCCAATAACCTAGAGAAGGACGGCCATCGATAATTTGGCATGGGCTCAAATGCTAGGCCAGCAAGCCCATCTTCCTTCTTAACGTGGGCTAATCAAGCAGGCAAAGATCAGGTTCATGACCCATAAGCTGGTGTATTCTATGTTGACCTGAACTTCACCCAAATCAGGATTGGGCTTAGACCAAACTGATTTGAACCCACTAGCTCGTGCGAGACAGAATCCAAAACAATTACTATAATCTAATTATTCCTTTCTTAATTACTAGCACTGGGCTCGACCCGTTGGTTGGGAGAGTTTATACTGATAAATGTTCATAAATGCATGTAATATGTGTTTTTTACCTTAGTTATGTCCAATAATGCATAATGTGCTTTTTTATGGTCAATCTGTCATGCATAAATTTACTTACAATACAATGAGAAGAGGAGAAATATGATAAATATAATTATTCAAAGAAAAAAGAAATAAATATAAGTAATTGTCTTTCACTACTTAAGTGTGCCATATAGTTGAAGATTAGAGTTGCTTCGCATAATACATAAATAATCAACCTAAAGGATAAAATAAAATGATTGGTCTATGATAGAGTTCAATATCTCGCTATATTGTTTATCCCAAAATACAACATCCTTGTTGATCACAGTGCGGGCAATAGATCCGAAGTTTTAGGATTCGAAATATATCGGACACGATCGAAATTGTCACTAATGGTTAGATGGACAACGCATTGTGTACGGGTGAATTTCCAAATTACTCTCACAATAAATATATGGCCAGCGATAATGTATTAATTTCCCTACAACCAATATAATTTTTTTTAATGAAATGAATTCAAATAAGAAAGATGTATGAACATAAGATTACATAAGATATGTTGCTACAAAAACAAAATATAGAATTGCAAATTTCCTAACAATGGGTCCGGCCCGATGGGTGGGTGAGTTTGATTCTTTTATATTTTGTATGTAGAGATGGCCATTTGATTTTCGGTTAGCGGTTAATCAATGATTATGACTGAAACAGTCGGTTAACGGCTAACCGAAAACCGATGGATGAGGGGCTCCGGCCGTTGGTAGGAAGAGAATTTGGGGTGGTCGGTTAACCGCATAACCGAAGGCGGTTAAGGGAACACCACCAAAAATCCATTAATCGGCCTCACCCCCTCAAATCAATCCGAAAAATTGCCCCCCCCCCCCCCAATCTCATTCTCAAACCCTAAAAATTTAGGGTGGTCACTTGTTGGATTTGAGACGTTAATTTGGGTGATTTAGATGTAGTTTTATGCTTCAATTTAGGTGATTTTCATGTTTTTAAGCTAGCCATGTTGCTGGTCGGTTGGTTTACCATTCGGTTATCGATTTTAACTGACCAAAAACCAAGCACAATTTCATTTTTAATAAATCGGTTAACCGTGATTATAATCGATAACCGATTAATCGGTTATGCGGTGGACCGAGTGCGCCACGCTGGTCGGTGTTTGGTAATTAGTAGAGGGTCGCTCGATTAACCGAAAAATAGATCCTTTGGTTATCGGTTAAACCGAAACCGACCGAAATTAAGCCCTATTTGTATGTGTTGCTACCACTTATATTGTGTGTAAATAACAATAATATGCAACTAATAGAGATATATATGTTTATAAGAAAGCATTTATGATTGATCTTTGATATAGTCATATATCCATCAAAATATTTTTAAATATTTATCAACTTTGTCGATGGCTACAAAGGTTATAGATATGAAATTATTATATGATTTGAAAATATACGTTGCGGATTGATAGTCACAAATGAAGGACCTAAATTGCTAGTCCCAAATTTGATATGATGCCGCGTAAGTTCCAAATTCACTTAATAAGCACAAAATAGAGAATGTTCGTAAATCAACTTCAATAATTGGAAGCAAAATATCACCAAGGTCTTATGATTCCACGATAACTAAAAGGGACATATTTTTTAAATCCCGCACCAAGAGAAATGTTTTATAACATATTCAGAAAAATTGTTGCAATCCTTGTCACAACGGGCCAAGGAGTCAAATTCTTCCCAATACCATAGATTCATCTCCAAATTTAAATGTTACATGTCTAACCCGAAAATTCAAATTTACACGATGATATAATTAGCTTCTAGAGCTTGCCCCCAATCTCATTCTCAAACCCTAAAAATTTGAGGTGGTCACTTCTTGGATTTGAGACGTCAATTTGGGTGACTTAGATGTAGTTTTATGCTTCAAGTTAGGTAATTTTTCATGTTTTTTAAGCAGGTCAGGTTGCTGGTCGGTTGGGTTACCATTCGGTTATCGGTTTTAACTAACCAAAAATGACCACAATTTCATTTTTAATAAACTTGGTTAACCAGGGTTATAATCGATAACCGATCGGTCGGTTATGCAGTGGACACGAATGCGCCACGTTGGTTGGTGTTCGATAGTGTTAGTAGAGGGTCGCTCGATTAACCGAAAACAGATCCTTCGGTTATCGATTAAACCGAAACTGACCAAAATTCAGCCCTATTTGTAAGTGTTGCTACCACTTATATTGCATGTAAATAACAATAATATGCAACTAATAGAGATACATGATTATAAGAAAGCATTTATGATTGAATTTTGATATAGTCATATATCATAAAAATATTTTTCAGTATTTATCATCTTTGTTGATCGCTACAAGGGTTATAGATATGAAATTATATGATTTGAAAATGCACGTTGCGGATTGATAGTCACAAATGAATGACCTAAATTGCTAGTCCCAAATTTGATATGATGCCTCGTAAGTTCCAAATTCACTTAATAAGTACAAAATAGAGCAGGGTCGTAAATCAACTTCAATAAATTGGAAGCAAAATATCACCAAGGTCTTATGATTCCACGATAGCTAAAAGGGACAGATTTTTAAAATCCTGCACCATGAGAAATGTTTTTATAAAATATTCAAAAAAAATTGTTGCAATCCTTGTCACAACAGGTCAAGGAGTCAAATTCTTCCCAATACCATAGATTCATCTCCAAATTTAAATGTTACATGCCTAACCCCAAAATTAAAATTACACGATGATATAATTAGCTTCTTGAACTAGCAACAAATACACATGTTAAAAGCACTTAAATCCCATGAATAATAAATAGTATAAACATAACTGTTAATAATATCAATTAATCAATCATATCAACATAAAATCGTAAACTTATCTCAACTTATGAATCCATCATATCATTCCTTCATTCAAACTCACCTCATCATTTAAACATCAAACATATAAATCATTCATCCACAATCAAATCACCAATTTGGTATCAACCATATCAATCTTTCAATCAATCATCAATCGGATATAACTTCAGATTTCCTTCATGAAAACCATCTTCATCACATATATCACATGAAATGCAGACTCTCCATTTATTATTAATTTGCGCATTAAGGTCACCATACGCCCACCCCGCTCGAGCTCATCATCTTAGTGGTTATATCAAAAACAAGATTCTCATCAAGCCTAGGATTATCATAGATCCTTTCATTAGGACCACAGCCCAATCAATCTCATTGGGGTATTCATAGACCCTTCTATGTCTATGTGATTTAACATGATCAAACAATATCAATTTCTCTCGCAGCGGAAATCACTTGGGTTTACGTTTTCAAAATCTCGACTCAACTCACAGCCAAAAATTAAGATATGTTTAAAACTCAACTCATCATAACAATTTACTAAAAATCACTTCCTCAATTCATTAATCAGTCTTCCTCAAAACCAGGATTCGCAGAACCAAGATTATCAATCTCGTCTACTCCATTCATACTCAACTCAAGTTAATGATCATACTTGACCAATGTAAACTATCATGCATGCTCGAAACTCGAATCGTAAAATAAGGATTTGGGAATACATCAATATGTGAAAAACCTTTTAAATCAAATACCTCCATTGATCATTGTGCAGTGCCAGAGTCATCCTCACTTTACCATACCTGTCACATCTAGAAAGAAAAACGGGTCAGCTACTAAGCTTAGTGTGTGGACCTGGCGTATACGGCAAAATTATCGTTAGCATGCCATCACATCATCACATCTTATTTATTAAAAACACATCATCAACAAATTATCACGTCACACGAAAAATCTCATTAATCCCTAGATTTATTTCTGCTAGGTCATCCATCCAAATTTATCATTAACCCAATTCCTCATGACATGATTTCATCAATCAAGTCACATATCAACATAATATCGTATACTTATCTCAACTCATGAATCCATCATATCAATCCTTCATTCGAAGTCAATTCATCATTTGGACATCAAACATATCTATCATTCATCCATAATCAAATCATCAATTTGGTATTAACCATATCAATCTTTCAATCAATCAATCGAATATGACTTCACGATTTCCTTCATGGAAATCATCTCCATCATATATATCATATGCAATGCATAAAATGCATACTCTCCATTTATTATTAATTTGCGCGCTAAGGTCACCATATGCCCACCCCGCTCGAGCTCATCATCTTAGTGGTTATATAAAAAACTACAATATCATCAAATCTAGGATTATCATAAATTCTTTCATTAGGACCGCAGAGCAATCAATTTCATAGGGGTACGCATAGGCCCTTCTATGTCTATGTTATTTAACATGATCAAACAATATCAATTTCACTCTTCCATCATATCTCAATCGACCCAAGAAATCAACAGCGTCCCATTGATATTTCTAGTCCATGCGTATCTCACATCATCCAGGTATAATTTGATGTATTACATTATCTCAGTATAATCATCATATCATCTCAATAATATAATATTTCATTCTGGTAACAGTACTCCAGCTTCACCTCATGCAGCTGCTGCCTTCGTAAGTAGGAATCTGGAAGACACAGGCAAGTATACTCTATCATCTATTCCAGCTCATGCTATATCACACACAGACCTTTGGATATTGGATACTGGAGCAACATATCACATCATTTGTGATAAGAACTTGTTTCACACTCGCACTGCTGTGAACAAGGTTAATATCAACTTGCCTATTGGGCAATCAATCAAGGCCACTCACATGGGGACTGTGATCTTCTCATCTGATCTAGTCCTCACAGATGTTCTTTTTGTTCCGGATTTCACTTTTAATCTGATTTCGGTGAGCAGACTTACTCAACAGAATCACCTATGTCTCACATTTTCTTTTTGTCTTTTCTCAAGTTGCTGCCTCAAGCACAACATCATTTG
This sequence comes from Linum tenue, assembly GCA_946122785.1. Lineage (NCBI taxonomy): Eukaryota > Viridiplantae > Streptophyta > Magnoliopsida > Malpighiales > Linaceae > Linum > Linum tenue. The sequence continues at coordinate 6,430,384 of CAMGYJ010000003.1, forward strand.
TGATAAGAACTTGTTTCACACTCGCACTGCTGTGAACAAGGTTAATATCAACTTGCCTATTGGGCAATCAATCAAGGCCACTCACATGGGGACTGTGATCTTCTCATCTTATCTAGTCCTCACAGATGTTCTTTTTGTTCCAGATTTCACTTTTAATCTGATTTCGGTGAGCAGACTTACTCAACAGAATCACCTATGTCTCACATTTTCTTTTTGTCTTTTCTCAAGTTGCTGCCTCAAGCACAACTTCTCCCTTTGATCTCTGGCATTATAGGTTAGGCCATGTTTCCTATTCTAGACTTCCATACCTAAAGCAATTGAACTCTAGTATAGATATGATTCATGTTCCTGGTTGTGATGTATGCCATTTTGCACGGCCAAAACGGTTACCTTTTCATTCCAGCAGCTCTGTTTCTACTCGAGCTTTTGACCTTATACATATGGACATCTGGGGTCCTAATTCCAGTCCTTCACATGATGGTTATCGTTATTTTCTAACCATCGTTGATGATTTTAGTAGTATGACTTGGGTCCTATTCATGAAACAAAAGTCTGACACCAGACCTCATTTGATCTCCTTTTACAATCTTGTGGAAACTCAATTTTCAACTCGAATTAAGAGAATTCGCAGTGATCAAGGCAATGAATTCAAAATGGCAGATTTCTTTGCTAGTAAAGGCATCATACATGAAAAATCTTGTGTTGAAACTCCTGAACAAAATTCTAAAATTGAAAGAAAGCACCAACATATCCTATCTGTTGCTCGTGCTTTGAAATTCCAAGCTAGTCTCCTTATTGAATTCTGGCCAGACTGTGTTCTACATGTTGTTTTTCTCATAAATCGGATTCCTTCCCAAGTCCTTTCCAACAAATCACCTTTTGAACTTTTACACCACAAACAACCAGATCTATCCTTTCTTAGAGTGTTTGGATATCTCACATTTGCTTCCACCACTCCCAGCACCAGAAACAAGTTGTCCTCTCGTGCACGAAAATGCATTAATATTGGATTTACCCTTGGTATCAAAGGCTACCGTCTTTATGATCTAGACACTCATCAGATCTTCACCTCCCGCGATTTACCTTGTTGATTGGTGGCAAAGGCTCAAGGAGCATAACAGTAGACCTAGGTCCGTTGAAATTATCATTCAAGTTACGCAGAAAACGAATGACCTTGTCATGCATATAGTCTTTGCATAAAGAAGCAAGGATGCAATGGTAGGTAGGTTCACAATCACAGTCAGGGATAAACCTATAATTGGCTAGTTGATCCCATAGTGCATGCTGCTTGGAATAATACTGAGAAAACGCTCAGATTACCTTGTTTAAGACTGAAGATTGCCTCTTGAAGATCTGCAATTCTGAACGAATCTCCCTGAGAAAATTGCTCACGCAACTCAGACCAAGCACCGGCTGCGGTAGTGATGTAGAGAATGCTTTCTGCGATCGTGGGATTCACATAGCGCTGAATCCAGCTGAGCAGCAGCTTGTTGTTACGATTCCTGGAATCGAAAAGAGGAGAATCTTCGACAGGCTGAGGGATTTTGCCATTTAGAAACCCTAGCTTGTTCTTTCCGTCGATGACTACTAGTATCATCGAACGTTTCCCAGCTCGAGAAGTTGTTCTATTTGAGCGGCTGAGAAACCAAGCATTGGCCCCAATTTTCCAATGGATGAACGAAAAATGGAGATGCAGGATCGGAGATTAGAACTCCTCTGAACGAAATCACACCAGAATTGTTCTGGCGACCTCCAGCGTGAGGATTTGCGGCTTCGTCGCCAGAAGAAGAAGAAGAGTTATGCACCGCCATAGGAGGACGGGAAGAAGAAACTAGAAGAAAGAGACGAAGGCGGAAACGAGAACGAGAGCAAGATTCGGCTCAGAGAAGCTCTGATACCATGCTAGAGACTTGATTGAAGAGAAATACTTTCTTGGTTCAGAATGAATTCAGGCAGAAAAGTTACAATCAAATGGTTCTGGTTAGGTATTTATATAGAAGGATTTGGTAAAGTTAGAGAAGAGAGAGAGAGAGCACGGGAGAGACCGTTAGGCGGTCTAACTAATTACATACAAGTACCTATACTATCCTATTACATATTCTGATTCCTATAATTCTAATCCTAGTGTCCTAATATAGCTGGCTTGAGAAGTAGCGGGTCATATGCCATGTCACTAGGAAGGTCGGGTTGGGTCGCGCATCGAGACGAGATTGTTGGGTAGAGACTGGACTCGATCCTAACGGGTTGTTTTTTTTTGTGTTCGTTAGGATCTGCCACTACTGAATGTGTGCTCAAAGATGGGAGGGGTCACTTGTTGGGGGCATGTCTAGCCTTGAGGAGGGTCGAAAGACTTGGAACTACAAGACATAAGATGGTCGAATTTCAACTCGATTATGCTACAATACCATCCCTAATCCAAGACTTTGGATAGCCCAACCATCAATATGTTAGCTTTATTCTCGCTTTTCAAGCTCTTTAGAGTTGCAACTAGGAGCTCCTAATAGTACGTGTTTATAGCGAGGTTAATTACTTGGGCGATTGTTTAGCCCATAAGGGCACCCTTGTTACCTAAAACCCATGTCATTGATGTACTACACGGTTCCTTAGTTCGTCATTTGGCCTTGTATGACTCTGTTGGCGGTTTCATCTTATATTTTATCATTATATAAGAGGTAGTTCCTCATGGGACCAATAACTAATTGTTTTTGTCTATCCAATAATGTTATGGTATAACTGACATACAATTTGTAGAATGGTATTATTTTCAAGCATTTTAATGTCGCATTTTATAGCATATCATGAATTTCAAGTACATATGATACATCATTTTATTATAGTTGGTTAACAATGACTTTATAAATTCTAGCAAATTATATTCTACCTATTGACTCAACCCGAATATCACACTTAAATCCCACCTAAGGCCCAAGTATAAACCTTAAACGGGTGCAAGATAGGGCAAGTATGTTTAAATATCAACCCGGGTCGGTCCATGTACTCGTACTTCGATTGTTTGAAATATTATCTAGCGGAATGAAGTTTGAGAAAATCTCTACAATCTATGATTAAAAGCAAGACTTGAAAAGTAAAAGGGTTGAAACTTTTGGTGAGAAGCTTCGCTCGAGAGTTGTTCCCCCCTAACTACCTACCATGAATCGTGGGATCGAATGAATCGGTGTTCGACAAGGTGATTGTGAACCGCTAGGACGAGCAACAATGGTTAGAAACCACACTCTCAATTGCTTGGCCAAGGAATGCATTAAAGGCTATGAAAGTAGCCCTCTTGGCCCAAGTAATTGAGGTTTGACTTACCTTCTCCCTCAAACCGCGGTTTGGAGGGCTTAATCACAATTAACCTAGGTGTTCAAATTGATTTTGGAGGTTTGCCCTACGTTAACCTAGTTAGGAGGCATGGAATGCCCAAGAAAACCCTGCTCGATTTGGGCCTCCTAAGTTAAGGGGGTTTCCCTCTAAGCTATGTTAGAATAGCATAATAGATTGCTAAGCACACACAATGCATAATCACCATGAAAAATACCTCAAATATTAAATTAAACACCACCCACACACAATCAAGTACATGGTAGAGTTAGGGTTCTACAACATCCAAGTGAAAAGGAGACTACTCCATTCTAGAAGAAGGAAGAACACAAAGGAAAAGGGGGAAAAACCATCATTGTGATGCCTCCATCCTTCCTTTTGTTTGTAGAGATCCTCTCTTGAAGAGGAACTTCCCAAATCTTGACTTGGATCAAACCCTAGCCTCTTCTCCATCTTGGTTTGTGGCTTTCTATCTCTAGGTTTTCAAGAAGAAGAAGGTTTCTCTCACTTTGGGCTCCCCCTTCTTCCTCCTTTCAGATCTCCTTTTATACACAGGTCACGTCTAGTTCACAATCCCAGTTCACGGCCATGAACCACTAGCGGGGACTGTGAACTCAGTCCAAAACGCGCCGCTTCACTTAACTGGTTAGCGGTCCATGGCTTCAGTTCACGGTCTTGCAATCGTGAACTGACTCGGTGTCAGTAACCTCTGAAAACTCTCTGGAACCTCGCTAGTTCGTGGTTTGTGGCTCCAGTTCACGGTCCTGATGACCGTGAACTCACTGCTTGGACCGTGAACTGCGGCTGCTACCTCCTCTTTGCCCGATCCTCACGCCTTTTCTTTCAACTTTCGACTCCGGGGTTGGTTCCACCTGTTAGACTCTGAAACACATTGAAACACAATAAACCTAGCGTAAAACCACCCTTTTGGAGCTCAAATGACACAAACGCCAGAGAGATACGGGGATAAAAAGTGTACATTTAGACCCGAATCACTCCCTCACACTTAGACGTTTGCTTGTCCCCAAGCAAACCATTTCATACAAGGTAATATCTCAACCTAAACACAATACCTTGGGGACAAATAAAAAAGGCACAAAGTGGGGAATCTCAATGGCTATTGACAATTAACACATGGACCGTTGTAAGTGATACCGACATCCACCACAAACGACATTCGAGGCCACCAAAAACGGACAAACGAAAAGTTCCCCCTTGTTCATGAACCAATGCAAGTCTCAACAAGATCACTCATCAACCACAACTAACCATGCATAACATTCAAGTCCAAGGAATAAACGAATGGGCAACAAAGGTCCTCACCGGGGTATGATATGACATGCAAAACAAGAATGAATCACTCACTCTCTTCACCAGTGGGGTCGGGACCATTTGGTGCAAAAAATGTGCAAAATCATCAACCCCTCGACCCTATCATCTCTTCACCATGACGGCAACCTCTAAATGCTAGAGTTCATGGGACGGTTGTCATCACTAGCTTGTCCGGAGGTCTTAGACACGGGTTCAAATGACTGGTAATTGTCTTGGACATGGGGAGAAGGTCTTTGGGGTGGTGGCAAGCACAACATGAGGTCCTGCATCTTCACCCTAAAACCAAAGGTTCTACGGCTTCGACTAAGAACCTTCCTCACACACAACGACCACTAGCATCGGCCAAAAACCTTACTTCCTCCCTTCCAAACTATCACCCATCATGAACTTCATTCAAGCACACTTTCTCAGTCTATTCTTGCTATCTCATTTCAAACATAGTAGTGAAGGAGTTCGACAACAATTTGGGTGTTTCAATGGCTTGAGTGCCAAGAAACCCTTCCTAGAGCGAACACTTTGATTTTTGTGGCACTCTCTACTTTATTTACCCAGTTTTATTACCTCTTTTTCAATTCTTTTTCTTTCTACTTCTCTTTTCTTTTCTTTTTGAGGGGGGTACTAGAGAGGAAATACATACCACTTCTTTTCTAGCAAGAACCGCGCAAAATCCTCCTATGTAGAACCTCAATGGAGGTCCCAAGCACGAACTCCGGGACACAAGGATGACTCACGTATAGACACGAAGAAAGGATGGGGGTCGTTCTATCAAACACTATTAAGCTCACAAGCGAAAAGTTCCTACCAGAGAACGATCCCAAAAGTCACAAGGCTCAAAGGGCTTGACTAGGGGATAGAACATTTTGGGACAATCAACATTTGGGCGTGGACTAATCCTATGCCTCCATCATACTCACTAGTGACAACTGTGATGTTACTCGCCATGGTAAGAGGGATCTAAGCACATAAGAAGAAAACGATCGGCTCAAAACTCACATTGCTACCTCGTCACCCAATCATCTATTCCAACTCACAAAACACAATGCATGGCAATCGTAATCAACAAGTAATCGAGTCAAGACATCCATTCATTTTTACACATGAGAACTAAACCTTTGCACTATCCTAATGCACCTCTCAATCATCATCATAGGACACACTCGATCACCTGCAACAATTCAAGATCAATGCCAATAAAAACGAGATTCTCCCACAAACCGACCACTTTGATCATGCAAGCATTGCTAGGAGCCCTCAAAATTTTGAAATTTGGGCATACATCAAGGCTTCAAGCATTCAATTACACTCACACAAGCATTATAATAAACTACCTCCCCCCCCCCCCCACACACACACACACTTAAGCTCGACATTGCCCTCAATGGCGTAAGATAGGGGTAGAATGATGTTACCGCATGGCTTGGTGAGTGAAAGTTGGAATATTTTTCCGGGGGTAGGAGATTGGAGCTTCAAGGAGAAGACAAAAGCAAACACAAACACACACATTCTCGCTCGAGGCGAGGTTATTACACATAACAATACGATAGTGGTAGTACTAATTGTTCACACATACTGAATAAAAGGGAAAAAAGGATAAAAGAGTTCAGAGTTCCAAGTGGAGAAGTGGGGTGAAAGAAATCGGCTCTGCCACATGTCTCACTCATCGACTACCTCTCACGGGTTGAAGGCCCTGACTCATCATCTGGAAGGATACCCTAGCGACGAGCTATCTGCTCCAGGAAGTCGGTGGTCCGGTCATGCCTGGTAGTGACTCCCACCACGTGAGTCTTGAGGCGATCCAATCTCTCCAGGAGGTGATCCTCGGAGGTGGAAGGACCGGCTCCGAATGATGATGATGTTGGTGGTGGTGGAGGTGCAGAACGTGAAAGTGCGGGACGCCGACGGCGGCCGGGAGGTCGAGCAGGTGGCTGCTCTAGAGGAGGGACCTTTGGATCAGCCTCCACTGGAGCAAGCTCGACCCTCGGCCTTAAGGCCCCCGAAGTTCGAAGTACGTCAAGGTACTCGATCCCTCGCTCTCCTTGAAGCACCAGCTTCGTATTGTAGAGTGTCTCCATTGGAAATGGCTCGGTCTGGCCAATGATGGAGCACCCCGTCACGTCCACATCGAAGTGTTGGGCCAACCTGGTGATGATGCCCCCAGATGCATCGTGTCCACTCGGTTACGCCCCAGACACCTGGCAAAGGTGGTAGCAATCACAACTCCAAGATGGAGTGGCTCGGTAGGACTTCTCATGGAGTGGAGGGCAATCATCACTTTGTTGGTGATCAAGTGGCCCGCTCTCAGACTGGAATGACAGACCTGGTGAGCAGGGTGTGCAGAATCCTCCATGGAGTCTGCAGCTTCACCTCATTGGTGTGGCCACCCTCAAACTCGTCGTTCTGGTCCTCAGGGCAGCAGATGGCCTGAAACCTTCTGATAGTGGAAATCAGCGGTGTACTGCCTCTCCTTCATCGTCGTGTGTGTGGGGTCGAGCCCTATGGCCTGATCAAACCCGTCGTATGTCAGTGTAACACCCTACCCTGTACGTTTTGCCTAATCACATTGTTCATACAATTGCAGCGGAATTTAAAAATGGTGCTACAGTTTGGTATCAGAGCTTGTTTGTTTTCTGCATTATGGGTATGTTACTTTCACCCTTGAGGACTGATCACCCTCGAAAGGTGAGGGAGTACTCCATACCTGCACTTGAACTAAACTTGCCCGGATTTGGGACCAAAGGTAGTGATGTGTTGCATAGTCAATCGCATATGGTCAAACATGATTTTGAGCATTGGAAAGAATCTTGAAAAAGTTACCGTTTAAAAGGTTTTGAAAATTTTATGGAGTTTTTATCTTGTTGTCCAAATAATGATTTTGGGAGAAAGTTTTAATGGTGTGTGGATCAAGATAAGGCCAATATTTCTTTGTAGCTCGCACAGATGTTCTTCTAGAAATCCTAGTAACCAGTGGAGAATGATGGATGCTAACTACCTATGCAATTGACTATGCAACACATCACCACCTTTGGTCCCAAATCCGGGCAAGTTTAGTGCAAGTGCAGGTATGGAGTACTCCCTCCCCTTTCGAGGGTGATCAGTCCTCAAGGGTGAAAGTAACATACCCATAATGCAGAAAACAAACCAGCTCTAAAATTTGAGATTAATATATTGCATGATGGTTTCGGTATGATATAAGGGCTACGACGATGCAATGATTTCCTTTTATGGGATATATGAATTCGGTTGGTGAATGATATAGTTAAGTGATTGTTTTCTATGATATTTGTTATATTAATACGAATATAGTGATTGGGTCATGAAGTGATTCGAGTACATGGTAAGTAGTATTGTTTGATCAGTGTGATATCATAGTGTTGTTGGTATGAGAATGGATGATGACATGGATGTGTGCATAATTACTTGAATTATTATTGGTATGTGGCATGGTGTTGTATATGTATTTCAAAGGGATACTTAAATTGTATGCTTTTATGCGAAGGGCGGGCGCTAGATGAACCTTGGTTAAGAATTGGGTTTTCGGATCTAGCAAACTACTATGAGTGAGTAAATCTTAACCTAATGCTTATATTAATATGAATATAGTATTCGAGTCATGAAGTGACTCGAGTACAGGGTAAGTTAGTACTAATAGATTCGTGTGGTATCATATTGTTGTGTGAGAATGGATGATGACATGAATGGGTGCATAATTATTTGAATGATCAAGTTAGTATATGACATGGTATTGTATAATGTATAATATAATGGTTTTCAGTATGATGACTATGTGTTATAAAATGAGATATCGGGTACATGAAACAAGGAAGTGACCTTTGAGGTGCTAAAGTGAAATCATAGGCAAGATACCTTGCCTAGAACGAAAGTGCATGATTAGAATATGGAAATGGCCTATAAGGCATATGAATGAGAAATAGCAAAGGATGGTTAAAAGTATACCATCTGTATATAAAAGGGAAATGGTTGGGCTTAAGGGCATAGGTATGGGAAAAGGGAGAACATGGTATGATGACACCGGATGGTGATTCGTTCCGCGGTGGTATGTGATATGATGAGACTGGGCTGGGCACGTCCCGCAGTGGTATAATGGCACCGGGCTGAGATACGTTCCACGGTGATATGTTTTATTAGAACTAGTGGTAATCCCTATTCCTATATTTTGGAAGAGTGTATGATTTGACAAGCTAATGAAGTAAAAGCCACTAAATCAACCTAACCGTGATGTGATTGAATCCTTGTACAATGATTTCCTATGATGAGGTTATGTGATAATTTCCTATGATGTGATATACGAACTATGCATGTGGATGATGATATTTATGTGATGGTTTTCTATGTGTTATCGAATGAAATCTCTTGTGTCGTGATTGTTTTGTGATGTGGTATGTGACATGTGTTGTGAGACCATGCATGAAAATGAATATGTATTGTCGGTTGTTACAGCATGGTAAGTGATATGAATGTGTCATGGATGATATGAGAAGTACTTTGGGAGTACAACATCACTCGTTACTATTTTGGCATTGATGTTTGTATTAGGTCATTATTTACTCATTGAGTGACGTCTCACCCCCTTCAATATCTTTTTCCCCTAGATTCAAAGGGACCGTGAAAGAAGAAAACAAATCGGTTGTCGTGAGGTGGATGGTGGAACTGAACTCTCCACATGTTTTTATTCGGTATATGAAATGATTGCTAGTGATGTGTCAATGGTGGAAGGGTGTTACAATTTGATTGTGGATAAGCCTTGTGATAGTTCGAGAAGGTGATTGGGAGGATGACTTGCACGAGGGTTCATCCTGAGGAAGTGAAATTATACGACTCTTGTTTTACCTATGTTGAGCCAATTATGGTCAGGTCAAGTACAAGTGCAAGTAACTAATTATGATTAAGCAAGATGAGATATGAATCATGTATAAGGATACCAAATATGAGTATCCTCTGAAAAATCTCGTGAACTGACTCGGTGTCAGTAACCTCTGAAAAATCTCTGGAACCTCGCCATTTCACGATTTGTGGCTCCAGTTCACGGTCCTGATGACCGTCAACTCACGGCTTGGACTATGAACTGCGGCTGCTACCTCCCCTTTGGCCGATCCTCGGCCCTTTTCTTCCAACTTTCGACTCTGGGATTGGTTCCATCCGTTAGACTCTGAAACACATTGAAACACAACAAACCTAGCGTAAAACTATCCTTTTTGGAGCTCAAATGACACAAATGCCTGAGAAATGCTGACTATATGACACATGTCCAAACACCCTGTAGTACCCCTATTGCTTTTCAAAATATTACAATTTTGCCATTTGGAGCCAATCTCTCAAGTCTCACCTGTTGTTCTATCTTTTCGAAGACTTGGCCATTTGCCATACATCCTCAATGCTTTCATGCCCTTTTTGTACCACCGTACCGGGAATGGAAACAAAGAAACACAATAGAGAAGGACCATGGATACGATATGGGAGAAGTTCGGGAAAGGAAGGAACGATGGATTAATGACGGTAACAATACAAAGAAGAACTAAATGGGATGAAATTGGATTTTAGAGAAGAAATCCCTATTATCTTTTATTCATCTTTCTTCGAACCACACATAGTGGCGTAACCAGACTTTGAGTTGATTGGGGTACTTAAAGTTTTCAAAATACTAAAGCCTGTGTATGTTATGAACGTTGAGTCAATTTGTGTTTTTAGGTGAGCTAACATTAACGAGAGTATGGGGTCCTATATTTGAAGGATTATTATACAAAACCCTAAGTATCTAAAGAATTTGGTTGCCTAGTTTTTTTCCGACCCCACTCCTCAACAAGTGGCTCCTCCACTGACCACACATAGCGAAGTGCAGAAAAAGAAAGAAGACCGAGATGTTGGTGGTTGAAATCATAGCTGGTGGGGATAAGATGCATGCCGGTGGTAGAATCAAACATCTCTGAAAATGAATAAAAGTGCAGAGATCAAATCAATTAACATCCTTAAATTAGAGTTACCGTATTTAGCTACAAGCACAAACAATTTCGTGGAGAATCAAATCGTAAACAAAACTTTCCGACTGAGGTTAAGGGGAGGAAGTCAGAAAAAGAGAGACGCGCGGCAAGCTCGAATCAGTAGCAGAGGATAGCTTGCATGTCGAGGCTGACGGGATAAGAGATTATCACTGGCGGTGGCGGCGGTGGCGGCGATGATGGAGGCGAGATCGAGATAAGGATTGATAGGAAGAGGGGGGAGAGAGGCAGTGGTGTGGGTTGTGGCGCTTCAAAGAGCATTCAGTTACTTACGAAAATTTAATATTTTAGTTCTTTTATTATACTATATTTTTTCATTTATTATTTTTATTACACACTACACATGAGAGATTTGAAAGCTCAAAATGGGGCAATCTGACAAATTTTATTGATTCAATGTAAACAAGCTTAAATAACAATGTTTCAGCCTAAACTTAGGCTTCCACGACCCCAACTACTTGCCCCTTAACCCCTGTAAATCAGCAACAAACTACCAACTACTGCTGCAAACTCTCAATAGACTCTAACAACTGACATGACTCACCTCGAAATGAAACAAGACTTTAAGGATTGCTAATGAACTAATCCAAACGGTAGCGTTTGGCTTTATTGACTACTTGAATTTATGGCGCCATTCTGCAATCCTTCTCCGCAACGGATTCGGACTGCTGTGAGTTGACGTTTCATGCCAACTTTGTCACATAACTGTCTGAATTCATTGAGCATAAACTCCCCTCCTCTATCAGTCCTCAGGCACTTGATAGGTAAGCGTGTTTCCTTTTCAATCATGCTCATTAACTTCTTAAACAACTCAAGTGTATCGGATTTGGAAGGCATGAAATAAACCCACAGTTTTCTGCTATAGTCATCTGTGAGAGTAAAAACATATATGTTACCTCCATTTGAGACTGGAGTTATTGGCCCACATAAATCTGCATGCAGAAGTTCCAGCTTTTGACTAGCTCTCCAGGTGTTCTTCTTTGGAAATGGATGTCGATGTTGCTTCCCTATGAGACATGTTTGGTAGACCCCCAACATGTCCTTTCAGATTTGGTAAATCAGTAACCTGCTTCTTCTTCTGAAGTTCCAATAACCCTGAACACTTATATGTCTAAACCTCCTGTGCCATAACTCCAATGAATCACTCTTGGCCATATCAGTTTGTAGACACCACTGCTTCTTTTCTTCTGGCAGGGCTGCATGCAAAATAAATATTCTGTTTGTTTTCATCTGAGTCTCCACCATACCTTTCTCCTCATGGAACAACTTGCAACAATCATTCTTGATAAGGAAACTCAGACCCTTCTCTTGCAATTGACCCACACTGAGTAGATTGGTTTTCAGACCTGGCACATAAAATACTTCTTGAACAATAAAAGCAGTTTGATTAACAAGAAGTTTTACAGTGCCCTTCCCTACAGCTTCCAGTATGAAATTGTTCCCCAATCTTACTGCATGAGAAGTTGCTATCAAGAGAGGTGAACCAATCTTTGTTGCCACTCATATGATTACTGTAGTCTGAATCTAGAAACCACCATGAATTTTCTTGCTCATGATCTATTTCCTTAGCTGCAGCAGCTCTTGCCATCAGTAGCACATCTTCCTTCATGTCTCCATAGGATCTGTCCTGGTTTGGAGTAGTGCACCTGCTACTGATTGGTGTTCCAGTCTGGGCATGCTCTTGCATAGTGTCCAAATCTATGGCAGTTGAAACACTCCACATTGTCTTTGTTCCAGCCTCGACCTCCTCTTCCTCTTCCTCTAACAGCATAAGGTATTCCTCTTCCTCTTCCTCCTCTGCCACCAAACTCGTGAGCAGTTCTCAGAGCCTGATCTTCACCACATGTGCTCTTCTTATGGAACTTTTGTTCATGGAAAATTAGTGAACTTTGAAGAGCATCCACAGACATTAGTTCAATGTCTTTTGATTCTTCAATTGAGCAGCCCACAAAATTGAATTTCTCAGTTAAAGTTCTGAGAATCTTTTCAACTATATGGACATCAGTTAAGGCTTCTCCACAGTTTCTCATAGAGTTTGCTATAACCATGACTCTACTGAAGTATTCAGTTACAGTCTCGGATTCTTTCATTTCCAGAAGCTCAAAATTCCTTCTCAAAGCCTGCAATTGAGCCTTCTGTACCCTAGCACTTCCTTGTACTTTTCTTTCATTGAATCCCGCAATTCCTTAGCAGTTCCTTTCTTAGTGATATTTTTTAGGATTACCTTGTCAATCGAGTTGAACAAGTAGTTCTTTGCTTTCAGATCTTTGAGCTTCAGATCCTCCAGCTCTTTTGAGTCAGCTTGTGACATCTCCTCCCCTTCTCTTAGTGTCCTAAAACCCTCACTTACAACCCTCCAGTACTCCTTTGATCGAAGAAGGTTCTCCATCAGAAGACTCCAATGCTCGAAGTCACCATCAAACTTAGGAATGCGCACCTGTGCAAAGCTATTGTTCTCACCCTTGATTATGCACACACACATCACTCAAAAACTCTCACTGATGGAGTTTTGTACTCACCCTTTGTGACTGTTTACCTCACTTATCAACACTCGTGTTTCCTTGATCCCAGAATACCATGCATTTCACTCCAAACACTCAAATCACTCACTCTCAAGTGCTAGATTACTCCACTAGTTATAGCTTGCTTCAAGCTCTGATACCACAATGAAAGCTCGAAATGGGGCAATCTGACAAATTTTATTGATTCAATGTAAACAAGCTAAAATAACAATGTTTTAGCCTAGACTTAGACTTCCACGACCCCAACTACTAGCCCCTTAACCCCTGTAGTTTTTGCAACAAACTACCAACTACTGCTGCAAACGCTCAACAGACTCTAACAACTTACATGACTCAACTAGACATGAACCAAGACTTTAAGGACCGCTAATGAACTAATCCAAACGACTGCGTTTGGCTTTATTGGCTCACTACTTGAATTTATGGCGCATTCTGCAATCCTTCTCCACAACGGATTCGGACTGCAGACTTCTGCTTCAAGATTAATTTGGATCTTACAACGGTGGCCGGTGGGTTTGAGTTTGACCCACTTTCAAAGTGGACTCTCATGATGGATAGGGGTGGGCAACGGGACGGGACTTGGTACCCGTCCCGTTTGAAACGGGTACCCAATCCCATTTAGAGGGAAAAGTCCATCCCATATCCCAAACCCGTACGGATTAACGAGTACTCATTACCCGTACGGGACGGATAACGGATAGCTGCGGGTAACCCGTAAATTGGCAATACTCATATGTTTAGTATCCTCCTCCCCCACTGTGAATGTCCGTCATAAGAATTTGGTTCGTTTTCTTGGGTATTGCATAAAAGGCACTCAAAAGTACTCTTTCTCTTCCTTTTTGTTTGTATATAATATAAGACAAAATACACTTGTATGGCTATAACTTTCGCGATTTTGCCAATAATAGCCACTTTTGGAGAAATACACAAAATAGCCAACTTCGTCCAATTCTTTAACGGTGTCATCTAACATGCTGACTGGACTAACAAAAACGCTGACATGGAGACGTTTCGTCAGTAACATTACCACGTGGTTTAACTTTAAAAAAATAAACAAAAATAAAATAAAATCTCTCTGTCAACTTTCCATCTCTCAACTTTCAGCCCCTTCTCATCCCCTCCTCTGCGATTTGATTCTCCTTCTTCACCTCGGACATCTCTGTCTCTCTTTGTGAGCAAACATTCACTCTGATTAGCACCCACCCACCCAACCTTTACCTTTCTCCAAGTTTATTCTCGGTCTCGATTAGCTTAATTTCCATCTCTCCCCCATCCCTTTCTTCCCTTCTATGTTCCACCCTTCCGCCGCTCAATTGAGGAGGAACGGTCATCAAATCCATAGGTTTCATCTCCCTCTCCCAACGAAGAGAACCCATAAATGAAACCTCAGTTTGGGTGAATTATTGCAGTCATGATCGAGGTTGACCAGGCGGTGGTATCTAAGTCACCGGCGATGGATTCAAGAGAAGGAGAAGGAAGGTCTGGATGAGAATGGTGAAAACAAAGAGCTTCACGTGGCGGAGGACGACGAGTAGCTAGAAAGACAGGGGGAATCCAATAATCGCCCACCTCCCGACCTTCCATCACTATTGCTTACCCTCGCCCCTCTCTTCAAATCCATAAGAAAATTTCAGATCTTAGGAATTCAAGCATCGACTAAGAATCAGATCTGACCAGAGGGGCATCGTCGTTCCCCGTACAATGTCACTGTAATCCACATCTCTATAGATTCTTTGTCAAATCCAATTCCTCTACTCCATCTATCCACGATGAGTCCTTGATTCTGTGTTTTTCTATGGTGAGTGATTTGGTTCGACGAATCTGGTTTCACTAGAAGATGCGGGAGAAGAGGTCACCGGTGTGTTTGATAAGATTCCTTTTTTGTTTTGATTTATGATGTTATTACGAGATTGATGGCTAGAGACTGATATTAACATTGTATATTTGTTCGGGAAGTTATGGAAGGTGATGGAACTCCATTTTTTTCGGAAGAACAGAAAGAACAGATTCGCTCAAAGAGACGAAAGGAAAGGGAAGACAACATGGGGAGAAAAAATAATTAAATATTTTATTTTTATATTTGACATTATTTTTATATGAAAACACTTTAAATATTAATTAAAATGGCACGTGTCATCTACGTGTCCACCAATAGCTGAGTTGTCATTGACGTGGACGTTGAGTTGGCATCTTAGTCAGCATTCCATTTAGATAACTGACGGTGACACTAACACTGTTAAAGTTTGTAACGGAAGTGGCTAGATTTGTCATACAATCATTCAAATTGTGGCTATTTTGTGTATTCTCCAAAAGTGGCTATTATTGTCACAAACGTGAAAATTTTGGCTATACATATGTATTTTGCCATAATATAACTCTGAAATAAAGTAGAAAGACTGGCTTTTTAGTTATCAGTAGTTAATTGGAAAAAATCCAAAAGTACCACTGTTTAAAAAAAATCCAAAAATACTACCCAACCCCAAAAAATTCCAAAAATACCACCCCTTTTAAAAAACGCCACCCCACCCTGCGGTTTACGATGCAACCGTTGGGCAACGGGGCAGTTATAAAAACCGCTGGGTGGGGCGGCGGTTTTGGGTCAAACCGCCACCCCACCCATGGTTTGGTCCAAATTTTTTTTTTTTTTAGATCAACTCCTAACTTCGGCCGAAACATCAAACGAAAGTAACTTTGAACTCGGGTATCCGATCGTAGTGATTTACTTTTTGAATCCGAATAAATTTTCGAGATCTTGCAAGCCGCATATGCCGTAGGCGGTTTGGTCACGCCTTCGTCTCGAAAAAAACGTCATTTGCTACCCCGAACGAGCCTTTTTTCAATTTCGTCAAACTTTGGGCGGCCATAACTTTGTGCTCCAAAATCCGAATGTCATGAATTGTTTTTCATTTCGCATAACTTTTTAAGATCTACAAGTTTTACTAGGATGAAATTTTCAAAATAGGAATTAGTTTTGGATATAGGGGACCTTGGGAATAACTTTACCTTTAGTTTTCACAAATCAATGTACATTTTGAAATTGTGGTGAGGTTAAAAGTTGTAGTAATTGAAAATTTATGCGAAATGAAAAAAAATTCATGACGTTCGGATTTTGGAGCACAAAGTTATGACCGTCCAAAGTTTGACGAAATCGAAAAAATGCTCGTTCGGGGTAGCAAATGATGTTTTTTCGAGACGAAGGCGGGACCAACTGCCTGAGGCATTTGCGGCTTGCAAGATCTCGAAAACTTATTCGGATTAAAAAAAAATCTCTACGATCGGATACCCGAGTGCAAAGTTAATTTCGTTTGAAGTTTCGGCCGAAGTTAGGAGTTGGATTGGAAAAAAAATTTGGACCAAACCACTGGGTGGGGTGGGGGTTTGAGCCAAAACCGCCGCCCCACCCAGTGGTTTTTATAACCGCCCCGTAACCCAATGGTTTGCATCGAAAACCGCGCCATCCAGCGTTTTAGTGTAAACCGCAGGGTGGGCTAGCGGTTTTTAAAAAAGGTGGTATTTTTAGAATTGTTTGGGGTTGGGTGGTATTTTTAGAATTTTTTTTAAAACAGTGTTATTTCTGGAAAACGTCCTATGTTGCTACGGGACCAAACTTACCTATTTACCTATGATTATATATTTTTATATTGCTATGAAACTATTTCAAATCTGTTTCTCTTTTGTTAAGCTAACATTCATTCATTACTGCATCATTTAAAGGTCGAGTCATTTGATGTGACGAATTGGCTGTGCATGGTAATGGACACAAATAATTGGCATGGACGTGTAGTACGGGTACCCGTAATATCTAAACGGGTATTAATGGGTAACTCGTGGGTACCCATTATAGAACTTCTTGATCCCAAATTCCATCACCTAAAAAAATTATGGGTATTTGGATACCGGTAAGCCTAAAAAAATGAACCGGGTATGGGTATACCCAAATACTCATTTCCCGTTGTCCACCCTAATGATGGGCTTGATAAAATATAAGCGGGCCTCTATTGTCTACTTGTAACTAGGGATGGCAATGGGTCAGGTTGGGTCGGGTTTTGCCAAACCCAAACCCATGGGTTTATTCGCGAAAAAAAACCCGGGATAAAACCCACTGGGTTTGAAAAACTCAAACCCAATCCAACCCGCTGGTATCCGCGGGTTCATGGGTACCCATGGGTTTTTGTCGTAAAAAATTTACAATAACAAGTTCCTATCAAAATAAAAGTCAAATATCAACCTCTCAATACAAATTATCCATATATAAAACACCATTCTAGAAAATTCAAGCAAATCTCAAATTAACCATAAAATTGTTCAACGCCGATATCTAGAAAACTCAAGAAAATTCAAGCAAATCACAAATTATCCATAAACAACATGATTAATTGAAAGCTTTTTCCTCCTTGTCAATTAAACTTCTTCACTCTCTACTCGATAATATCAACTTCATTCTACACAATTGGAAAGAAAAAAAATTAGACATGTCTCCACAAACATAAAGAAGATTAGTTGTTTAGAATATTAAATATACCGGAAAATTAATTATATGGGTGTGGGCGGGTACCCATGGGGCGGGTTTACCTATACCGGTGAATAGCGAACGGGTTTAAACACAAACCCGCCCACAAACCGGTCAACACGGGTTTTACCCGTGTTGACCGGGTTGGGTTGGGTCGGGTGGGTACCCGTGGGTTCGGGTTTTGTTTCCATTCCTCCTTGTAACCCGCAGCGTAGCTCGGCAAACCCAGCTTGTAGTTTGTAAAACTCGGAACAATTTTAATTTTTTTTATGTTGAAACAATTTTAATATTTAATACATGGTTTTATAAACTAGTGACCACTTGCTTCCCGCAAATAATTAGCCTAGCCGAAGGGTTGGGCTGCCAAGCCCGTCCTCCTTCTTGACGAGGCCTAACAACCAGGCAAAGATCAGGTTCATGACCCATAAGCCTGGTGGGTTCTATGTAGACCTGGACCTTGCCCAAATTCGGATTGGGCTCAGACCAAACTGATTTGAACCCATTAACCCGTAAGAGACGAAAGTTCAAAACAATTTCTACAATCCCATTTAGGACAGGAAGTATGGTACCGATATTTAAAATATACCGAATATTGTACCGAATTTATCACTATTTGATATTACTGAATGTCGATTTAGTTTTTAGGGATCGAGATTGGGATTCATTTTGGAGTGCTATTCAGTATTCGGGATTACGGGATTGAGATCGATGTATACCGAAATAACAAAAATTAAAATATAATGAGATATAGCACACAACCTTTGGTCATCCCTCACTCTTTCACAACTTAGAAGCGCCCATCCAACTCAATGTTGACTTTCCAGTTTAAGTCACTCTCGTCTCTCACCAATTCTCTTGTTATTATAACACTAAAAAGCAAACACTAGTATTAATCATCTCAACCTCCAATTCGTCAAATTAAAGATTACCAATGACAAGAATTTGAGATGTCATCTCTCCTCCATCCTCCTTATCCATCTCCTAGCTCTTTGCAAATTCAAGACTCTTAGCATAGTCTCTTTGCCCTAAATAAAACAATCAAATCTTAATTATATATTTAATTATTAATTACAAAGGTATTTAATTTCGTATTCGATAATAACGATTGGGAGACCGAAATACCGATTGGGATACTGAAATATTTAGGGATTGAGATTGGGATACCGAAATTATTTAGGGATTGAGATTGGTTCGTGTTTCGCGTTTTGGTGATCGATTGTTCGTTTTCCAGTTCCCATCTTCGTCTACAAGTCAGTGGGTCTTTCGTTCTGGTCCGTGGCACTTTCAGGGAAATCAGCTCTATCTTAGAAAATGGGTCCCGGGTATTCAACCAGTGACCCCGCTTGTGGAGTCTCTACCCATCTGGGTGACTATCAGAGGTTTACCGCTGGAGTATCACTTGCTGGAAGGTTTGGCGTGGGTCGCCAGCACGCTTGGGCCGCCTCTCTGGATGGATAAAACGACCAGGGTGGGTGGGTAGCTGGGATTTGCTAAGGTTTGTGTGGATCTAACAGCGGAGTGTGGTTTCCCTTCAAAGGTTCGGCTCTATCCTGATGATGATCCATTTTTTGAAGTGGATGTTGACTATCTGAATCTGCCTAGAGTTTGCCCGGATTGCCAAGTCTATGGTCATGATTGTTCAGCTAATGCCTTGAGTAATAAAAGATGGGTAGTCAAAGGGACAGCAAAGGCTCCTGAGGCTAGTTCTATAGCTTTAGTTTTTCAAGATGCTTCATTTGATGGCATGCAGTCTGAGATTGCTACTGTGGAAGTGAGATTGTGGTCAATGGTGATTTGATTTACAAAGGGAAGGAAGTTGCAGATCAGTCTCTTTTTTCAGGACAGGGTGCTCCTACTCCTTCATCAAATGGGAGTGCTGCTGCTAGGTTTGATGATGTTGTTGTTGGATCATCAGCTCAGGCTGGGAGTTCAAATCAACTGACGCAAATGCCTGCTGGCACTACCTCACTAGTTTCTGGGAGGGTAGTTCCTCAGACACCTGTAGCAGAAGAGGAGATGGAACCTAATCCTTGGATAACTGTTGGAAGTTCTAAGAGGAAGCCTAATACACCTCGAATTGCTATGCCTGCTGGTCCTCGTAGGGGGGGTAAGAAACGATGAAAATACTAGTTTGGAATATCCGGGGATTTAATGACCCGGATAAAAATAAAGTTGTGCAACAGCTAGTTAGTAGATACAGTATAGATATACTAGTTATATTAGAGCCTAGAGTCAGAGCTGCCAAGGTTGATGATATGATTCATAAATGGTTCCCTGGTTGGGAGTTCAAAGTGTCTAGTAATCCTGCGGGTTTGGGCAAGTTATGGTTGATCTGGAAGTCTGATGTTAAGCTCAATGTTCTCCATAAGATGGATCATTTCAGTCACTTAATGGTAGCTTCAGGGGTGTCTTTCTTTCTCTCGGTGGTGTATGCTTCTAATGAAGAGTTGGACAGAATAGTCCTTTACAGTGACTTGAAACAATTCCAAGTTAGTACTGCACCATGGGCAGTCTTGGGGGATTTCAATGAAATAGGTGATGTGAGTGAGGCATCTAATGCACCCCAGTTTTCAGGATGGCTGATTTTAGGTGTTGGCAATTTGATTGTGACCTGGAAGAGCATAAATCTTCTGACCCATAGTTCACGTGGATAAACAAGCAGTTGGGTAACCCCATAGCCAGGAGATTGGATCGGGTGTTTGTTAATACAAAATGGCTTGAGGGGTTAGGTTCTAGTACTGTGGATATGTTGGACCCTTCAGTTTCTGACCACTGCCCCATTTTTCTTAATACTGATAGCTCAGTAAAGTCTCTACCAAAGCTCTTCAAGTTTTTCAAGTTCTGGATTAAGCATCTGGAACTGGTTGAGGAAGCCTGGAAGTCGAAAGTGGAGGGTTCTCCTCTTGTTTGTATCTGTAAGAAGCTGAAGATATTAAAAGGCTTACTAAAAAAGCTCAACAAGAATGTGTACTATGATATGAGTGAAAGGGTTAGATTAAAATCAGGAGAACTGATGGAAGCCCAGACTGAGGCCTTAAAATACCATTCTCCCTCTACTTTTGCAGTAGAGATTAGACTTGAAAAAGAAGCCAAAGAGTTAAGAGAAGCTGAGGAATCTTTTTTCTGTCAGAAATCTAGGGAAGTCTGGCTTAAAGAAGGTGACTCCAACACTCCTTATTTTCACAAGTCTGTCAAAAGCAGGCAGAAGAGGAACATGATAAGATCCTTGTTGGATGATACTGGTACAAGGGTTACTGATACAGATGGAATGTCCAAAATAGTTGAGTGTTTCTATAGGAAGTTGCTGGGTGAGAAGGATCAAGAAGTGGTTGTCCCTGAAGTTGACCAGTTACGAAGAATCTTGATGAAAACGTTACCTCCTGATCAAGCTGAGGGATTATGTAATCCTGTTACTGCTGAGGAAGGCCGATCCACATTGTTTGGTTTTAATGGCGAGAAGGCCTCTGGTCCAGATGGTTTCCCTGCATGTTTTTTTCAGGCTACTTGGAGTATAATTGGAGTGGAGGTAACTAATGTTATACTCTTTTGATTTCAAGCGTCTCAAATACCTGTCAACATTAATTCCACCCTCTTAGCACTTATTCTCAAAGTTCAGAACCCTGAGGAAATGAAATTCTTTATACCAATATCCTGCTGCAACATTCTCAATAAGTGTATGGCTAAAATACTAGCAACAAGGCTAAGTTCTGTTATGCCTAGTATTATTAGTGAATCCCAGACAGTTTTTGTTAAGGGTAGAGTTATTGGTGAAAACATTTTGTTGGCACATGAATTGGTCCAGAAATATGGTAGAAAGAACATATCTCCTAGATCATTAATCAAGGTGGATTTGATGAAGGCATTTGACTCAGTGGACTGGGGCTTCCTGTTCAATGTGTTGCAAGCTATGGGATTCCCTACTAGGTTCTTAAACTGGTTGAGAATGTGTGTGACTACTCCTAAGTTGAGCATTGGTTTCAATGGAGGTTCAGTAGGCTACTTTTCTGCCAAAAAAGGGGTTGAGACAGGGGGATCTTCTCTCTCCTTACTTGTTTGCAGTGGCTATGGAAATATTTTCTTGCCTTATGAATGAAGCTGTACAGCAGAATGCTATGCCATTTCATCCTATGTGCAAGAGGCTATGGCTAACTCATCTTATGTTTACTGATGATCTTTTACTCTTCCCTGATGGGTCTAACTCTGGAACTACAAAAGCCTGTATGCCCTTTATTGAAAGAGTTACTAGACAAATTTCTAGCTGGAAGTCCAAGTCCTTGTCTTATGCTGGTAAGTTCCAGCTGGTTATGTCTATTTTGTATAGCCTACACAGTTTTGTATATCTATCTTTATCCTCCCTAAGGCTGTCATTAGAACTATTGAAAAACTGTGTAGTGATTTCCTTTGGGGGGTAGGAGACGGGGATAGGAAAAAGGCAGTGGTGGCCTAGTCTAGAATCACTTATCCAAAAACATAGGGTGGTCTGGGACTTAGGGACATGGCTTCATGGAACTTTGCTTGTGTGATGAGACACAATTGGTCTATTCTACTGAAACAAGGATCTCTCTGGGTTGCTTGGATTTGGGAATATAGAATCAAGAGGATGGATTTCTGGGCTGTAACTGCTAAGGCAGGTTCCTGACTATGGCTAAAGTTGTTAAAGTGTAGAGACAAGATGAGACCCTGGATCTCTGTGAATGCTGATGGTATTTATTGGAAAGGGGTTCAAATGGAGAAATTCAGCATAAAGAAAGTTTGGGAGGAAGTCATGCCAAAGAGAAGTCATGTTTCTTGGAGCTCTCTGGTTTGGAAAGGAACATGTATTCCCAGAAATCAATTCCTAGTTTGGATTATCGTGAATGATTATATAGTAACAGGTGATAAAACACAGGGATGGGGGTGGGTGGTCAGGGTTGCACCTTCTGTTCTTGCACCATGGAGACGAGGTCTCATGTTTTTGCTGAGTGCCATGTGTACAGACAATTGTTTGTGGCTTTGTTTGGTAATTACACAGGTCGTTTCCCTGGGGATCAATGGGTTGAAGAACTTAAATGGGCATCCTCGAACTTCAACAAGAAAACTACTATCTCTCAAGGGGGGAAGTGATTTGGCAGGCCTTGATTGCTACCATTTGGCGAGTAAGATGTAAGGTAAATTTTGGGGGACAAATGTTGGATATGAATGAACTGATCCTGTTGGTTAATGTGAGCTCAGACTATTTCTTGATCCAGTGATAGTTGAGAAGTTTTTCTAATTACAAAGGTTTATAGTTGATACCTCCTGTTTTTTGTTAGTTGAGATAGCGCAGTAGGTTGTACTCCCTTGTCTATAGGTATGATGTGCTCAGTTGGCATAGCTTGTTGCTAGCAAGTTTTGTTCCTTTGATGAAATGCAAGAATCAACCAATTCATAAAAAAATTGAAAAATTATTGGTAGTGAAACTCTGAGGTTGGGAATGGAAGGGATCACATGTATAACCCTTAGAATAACCTCGTCGCCGTATTAGATCATCCCATTATCATGCAACATCATACCACTGTCATAAATATAAGGGGTTAAAGACACATTTGGTCACTGAGATTACAAAATCGGGACATGTTTAGTCACTAGAAAAAGTTAATATCAAATTTGGTCACTACAATTACTAAAACTAGACGCATTTAGTCACTCGCCGTTCGTCTCCGTCCAACTCCGTTAATGAAGTCCGTTAAGTGCTGATGTGGCAAACAGAATTGCCTAATCAGCCGGATATAAACCAACAAAAATAAAACCCGACCCGCCACGTCATTATAACCCGCCACCTCATTAAAACCAACCCAACCCAACTCATAACCCAACCCTACCCAACTCTTCTTCCTCCTTCCTCCCCAACCCAATTTAGGGTTTTCCCCATCCCATCCAAATTCACTGGGCGGGGAGAAGATCTCTCCGCCATTAATCTGCCTCCCTTCCTTCATCTTCTTGAAGCTCTGTCTTTTAGTCCAAGGGAGATAATGAGGCTCGACAAGGAAGTCAACAAGGTGACATCGGAGGCTCTTTTCCTCGTCTCGCGCTCCACGGAGCTTTTCCTTCAGTTTCACGCTGAGCCGAAGTCGCCACGGAGAAGAAGCGGAAGATTGTAAAGACTGAACACATCCGAATCTCCGTCAAGAGGCACCGACCGACCAACGATTTCCTCTTAGACTCGCTTCCCGCGCCGCCAGCTCCTCAGTTGCAGAAAGAGGATTCTGTAGGTCGTAAGCGCGAAGTTGCTAACAAGCAGCTACCGACTGGAACTCGCCGGACCGACGGTTTCTTTGCCAAATCAGCGAGCGATGCTTCCGCTTGAGAATCGCCGGTAGATAGCTGATCCTTACCTAGATCTCTATTGTTCTACTAATTAGGTTCTGTTTGAATTGTAAGGTGATTTTCCTTCGAATTCCATATTAGGTATTTGAAATTTCGAATGCTTGTTTGTTGAGAGTTGATATCGAAGAACAAAGCTGTAAACTCATTTGTTAGGTTTACCAGAACTGCAACTTGACATCTTCATTTTAAGAATACATCAATATCAAAGCAAAGTTTATTCGATCAAAGCATATATACAACGATGCTCATCAAACTAACTAAAAGGATGTTAAATGTGCTGCAACTATAGCATAGACAATTTCTGCAAAAGTAATGGACAGACGAGGAAAAGATTAATGGCGGAGAGATCTTCTCCCCGCTCAGCGAATTTGGATGGGATGGGGAAAACCCTAAATTGGGTTGGGGAGGAAGGAGGAAGAAGGGTTGGGTAGGGTTGGGTTATGAGTTGGGTTGGGTTGGTTTTAATGAGGTGGCGGGTTATAATGACGTGGCGGGTCGGGTTTTATTTTTGTTGGGTTATATCCGGCTGATTAGGCAATTCTGTTTGCCACATCAGCACTTAACGGACTTCATTAACGGAGTTGGACGGAGACTAACGGCGAGTGACTAAATGCGTCCAGTTTTAGTAATTGTAGTGACCAAATTTGATATTAACTTTTTCTAGTGACTAAACATGTCCCGATTTTGTAATCTCAGTGACCAAATGTGTCTTTAACCCTAAATATAAGTTCATATAATGGTGAATCGGAACGCCAATCGTTGGAAATTTTTGTCCAAAAGTTTTTAAACCTAAGCATCCAAATATATCATAATGCATAATACAGTTCAGTGCAAATTGTACTAGCAAACATAACCAAAACACAAGAAGCTTACTAATACTCATGAATAAAGAAATTAATAATTTACGACAATTATATCTTTGTTTCTTTTAAAAGCGTACTTACGAGTAAAAATAATCACGAATCTATTGATAGATTAATGTAGATAAATATGAGTAATAAAATATCATGCAGATATAATCTACGATTGTCTTAGAAGTCTTAACTAAGTAAGATACTACTAATATTTAATATCCATCTATTCTTGCAATGCTATGCATCCTTGTCTAAGTTTCTGTACAAGTGAAAACAGGAACAGGACTACAGGAGAGGAGACCAATAATTGCATCCCATGAATTGGTTAACTTATCCAAGTACTAACATGTCATGTCCAAGTCAATAAACAAAAAACTATGGGGTCCTCCTCAATCCCCTCATTACTTCAACAACTGGTATGTCCAACCTTTAAAGGCTATACTACAGTGTAATTATAAAATGGAGATTCAACACGGTTGAAGTGTGATTTACATCCGGTTTATTAATTTTGTTTCGTAACTAATTCTGTGAACTCCTATAAAAGTTTATGTAACTAAAAAGAAAAATACTTTCCAAACTACATGATACAGTTTTTATTTGGTTTAGTCCAATCCAATGCACATGTTATGATTGATTTCGTCTAACTGCGTTACAAAGTTATAAAAAACATATAAACTTATCAATTAAGATTATCTTCCCCCTGTCCTCCAACGTGATAGGCACTCCAAACATACAGGGAAGAGAACCTCGAGGTTGGATAAGCTCGAACCAACGGGAGAAGGTCTTGTCATCACTTTGCATAACAACTCCACTTTGACCGAAACCCTAAATCAAATAACCAACTAATCCTAACAAATAACCAATTAATCAAGTCGCCTATCATACAACAAAATGTCCGAGAAAAACAATATTGCACTCATAGCTACGCGTGGCATGAAAAAAAACCGGTAGAGTGTCGTTACGATTCACCTGTAAGTTTTACCATCACTAACACCTGAAGCCAACATACCATCATCATCCGTTAATGAGATGGATCCTAAAAACCTCTCAGCTAACCAGAATACCAAGTTTCAAAAACCACCCCTCCAATTCCCACAAACTCTCAAATCAAGGCATTAAGAAGCGGGAATCTCTCGAAAGCCAGCTTCTGCCAACCTCCAACAACTTATACTAGTACCCATATCATTGATGTAGCAATCACATAATACCTACCAACAACACATTACAATCCAGCATTATTGCTCTCACATGGACTGGAAACCTCCCCCAGAAAAATGCAATACTAGTTTTAGCTCATCATGTGCTGGATCATGTATAAATATAACCCACCGCATAAGGGAAAAGGAAATCAAACAACCAACCAACTATTATAGAAAGCGACAATCAAATTCGGCCAAAAACAAAGAAATACACAAGAGCTAGACCCTTCTAACAGCCTGTGATTGAGCTACAATTTTTTCCTGTCCTTTCATTTCTTATCCAGAACAACCATTTCCGAAACAAATTAATTAATAATATAATGGAATTAAATAATAATAATAAGCCCGAAAGAAATTAGGAAAAAAACAGAAAAAAATGCCAGACAAGAAAATATACACGTGTTCCCCGACTAGAGAGAAACACGAGAACACGAAGCGGTGTCGTTTTGCAATCTTCTACCTAATTCCTCCTGAAGCAGAGAGAGCAGCACACCACCCTTTCATAGAGAACCAACTTCACCGGACAAAAAACTGAGTTTCGCGCCACAAGAGAGCTTTTTAATTACAGTGGTTCTCTAGTAACTTTTTTTCTTTTTACTTTTGACATTTTTAACCCAAACGAATATATATAAGTTATATAGAGAGAGAGAGAGGTAAAGAAGGGATGAAACATATTTGACTGACTCGAAGAGTGGAGGGAGGAGGGAAGAGGAGGGGATTCTACAGCTGGTGGTGCTAGGTGGCAGGTGGCGGAAGGTGCCACGTGTCGCGCCGGCAATGATCAAACCTATTGGCATGAATGAGGCCTGAGGGAGCTATCTCTCTCCCTCTCTTTCTAGGCGTTTCCGGCAGGAATCTGGCCTGGAAAGCCACCGCCGAAGTTGTTGCTGCTTTTAGGCCTCCACTCGGTCCTTCCCCTGACAATCTCAGCGCCTTCCTCCAGTCGGAGCAAGTGCCGGCACTCGATGCCGCCGGCGCTCCCCATGGTGCCTATCCCGTTGCCGGAGACGGCTGTGAGGGACTGAAGGACGCTGTCCTTCCCGCACTCCCTCCGGTACTCCAGAGTCATGGACGAGAGCTCGTGGCTCTCCAGAATTGCCAGTGGAGCACTCTGCAAAAGAACACGACCAAACCAGGCGGCGATTTTAGATTAAGTTAACCCAGAATCGATAAGAGAGGTTGAGATGAAAGCAAACCTCAAGTATCCAATTGATGTACTTCACATTGTTGACATGCTGATTGACATCCAGGTCATTCCACCTAGGCTGAAGAAAGAAAAAAACCCGAGAAAAATTCGTTAGCTACAATGGCTAGACTATTTAGTACCGAGAGGTGGTAATTGGATCAGTTTCTGAAGGGCTCATACAGTTAATCCTTTGCGGATGTGATCCGCGGAGTCGTCGTCGAGTTTTAGCAGCTTCCTGCTGTCTTCAGGGACAACAGGGTCGGAGTTGAGAAAGTAGGGTTCTATCTCCGATCGAACCTCTTCAGGAATCTTGGACAGTCTCCGTGTCAGTTTATTCATCATCACCCAGACGCTGCAAATTTTGGCAAGCAAAAAGCTTTAGATAGGAAGCTGATGGTTCAAACCAGATGAGGAAATTGGGGTTTCTTGCGAAGTATCAGAAAGTTCACCTGGACGCTCTCGTCAGGGTTTCACCAGTTCTACAGTCGCGAATAAGCCAATCACGACGCATGCCGTTTTTACCTGACCCAGTTACCCACGTGTCCACCTGAACCACATCACCCCTGCAAAGACGAACAAATTCAACCCCAATCCCAGACAAAATTTCCACTCAATAAAAAATGGCAGCAGTGGTAAAGAGAGCATCTTTCGGTTTCTAGGATGCAGTGAATGTCTACGAGTTCTAACATTCATTGCCACCGGGACAGCTATTGGGAACAACCATTATTGGTGCTGAGCAAGCTAGTCAGGGCAGTGAGCTGTCAACTTCTATCCATCTTCACGAGTACAAGCAATAAAGGATCAAGCAAAAAGCACCCATCCGGGAGAGGAAACAGTTAACAAACGGAGAGAAGAAAGTGCTCCAATTAGGAAAGAAAAGACAAAACAAGGAAACCCTCAACCTACAAGTGCCGGTTTGAACTCAGGTATGAAGAATCAAAGGGTCCCAGAGCTTTAAAATAGAACAACAAATGGTCTATGGTCATTGGCAAACTAAGACGACGAGAACACGAGAACCAACAGTGAGGTTATCTACTAGCTATTTACGTTATAAAGTAACTATCTGCAAAAGTATAATACCCCAGATCATGCTCAACGTAAAAGGGTCAGAACAGCTGATGTGACATGATGAATGACAGCATATAATTTTCAAAACTAACAGTAAGCCAAGTGCAAAGCGGTAAACAAGGTTAACTAAGCAAATTGTTTAGCTTACCATGTAGGATAGCGATCTACCAGAACTTGCATCCGGGTGACAACCCATATCAGGTTCCGTTTACTCATCTCGGGGGTAGAACCAAATCCATCACCAAGTAAGCCAGCAGTTTTTACATGGTTGAGGGCTGTTTCCTGTAAATAAAGAACCCAAATCCATCATACACTAACCTAAGAAACTTTCTCAGTCAGATCAGACAGTTCAGACACTTCCACATACCTGTAAATGATTCATTAACGTTTCTATAGAAGCTGAACGATCGGCCCCAATCTCATAGGACCTGATAGAGAAATTCTGTCTAAACACGAACCCGTCCTGAACAATTCTGCCTAGGCCAAAAGGGTCGATGAGCATATCAGGCCGCTTGGTCTTCCAATCAAGCATCGTCCATTGCTTCTCAGCAGCCAAAAAGATGGTTGTGATAGCAGCAAGGAGCACACTCCAATCAGGCAACGTGTTGATAAAAGTCCTTGGTGGTGGTTGTGAAGGACCCTCAACCTCGTGCTTCACCACTTCAGCAGGTGTTGCATAACCTACTGAGGTTCCATTGATCTTGGGAGGAGCATGGGTATTTGCCTTCACTTGCAATGCCCCAGAACTAGCAGATTTTGATTTAATCCCAGCCAAACTGGCTGACCCACGCCCGAGCTTGTCGGACTTGGCATCCCCAGATGGGGAAGGAACCGGAAACAATGAAGAAGCAGCAGCTGCAGCAGAAGCAACCATGGCGATATCCCAGGATCAAAACCAATCAGCAGTTGCTCGACACCGAGCTCAATCCCAATTCAGAGAAGCAAGCAAACCACTCCTAACAGCAACAAGTTTCTGCAAAACGTGAGAGTGAGGAGTTTAGAATCTCCAGTGGTTTATGAATTCTGACATCTATATCTATTGAAGAAATGAGCTGGGCGAAAGAACAGAGCTAGTTTGGTTACTTCTAGCTGAAGCCAAGCCGCCTCCAAAAAACAGGCAACCATAAATCATGGCAGGTTTTACTCTAGGAGAATTGACCGAAACGTTTTTCTTCCACCTTCTATGCTTTCCGGTTGCCCGGAATCAGAGCAACAAATTTCATCTTCCATCAGAAGATTCGCCAAAAACAGCTAGAGACGAGAAATCATTCTAAATGAAGGAGGCAAAGACGAGGATAACCCATCCGGCCAATACAGCACCGCCGCCCGGCCATTTCCAATTGAATAATCCAGGCGGCGGAGAAGCACAGCTCAGATCTATCACTCCGCACCGCATTTGCCATCCGGAGGAAAGACGACGACCGAAACCAAAAAAAAAAAAAGCAATAAATACTCCTCTGGAAAAAAGTCAGCAAAGAGAACAGCCAAAAAACGAGACATGCGAGGAGGTTCATGGCAATTAATCACAACCAGAACGTGAGAGGCGGCGACTGGGTGCATGACAGCATGAGCTGCGCGTTTGGCTACCGAGAAACCGGAGGAAAGAAATACCGAGAAGGAGCGAGAAATCGAATTCTTCAAATCTCAGATCTCCGACGCGGCAAACCGAAACTAGACGGAATTAAAAAAAAAAAACCCAAACGATTCACCGTACAGCGAAAGCATTCGGAAAGCCTCGCAATCGCCTCTCATTCTCCTCGAACGAACTTTCTCGCCATCCAAACAAGAAACCAGCTAAGAGATCAAACGACGCGGAGAACGAGAGAATGCGAGAAAACCAATGGAGAGAGACCGTACCTGAGAGAGCCGAGGCCAGGAAAAGGCACGCAGACAGAGCGAGAGAGAACAGCGAGTGAGCGATGCGGTGGCAGAGAGGCAGCTCAACCAACGAGAGAAAGAAGAAAGGAAGTTTGAAAATGGCGAAAAGATGAAAATGAGGACTAATGCGTCTTTTGCTTTCCTCGAGACACAGAGCTTCTTCTGTTGGTCTAGGGTCCGCGAATCGCGACTCTGTTCTTCCTTTTTCTCGAGTCCTTGCCGTCGCGTGGGCTGGCCTGGCTTCCTCTCCCCCGCCTTTTGCTTTTTTTTTTTTTTTTTTTTAAGGATAAAAATTGAAAAAATGGAGTAACGTAAGAGGATTGGAGTGTGTTGGACTGGTGGGAAGGGGGAGAATAAAATTTTTGGGAGTGACGAGGGAAGTTGAGGGAAGAGGTGGTGGGTTCTTTATAGTCTCTCTCTCTCTCTCCAACTTGGCTGGGCCCGACCTGCCCGCTTTTGGGTTCAAAGCTCCATGGGCCGGAAGGTCTGCATTTCTATCTGGACAGGTAGGTAACTCTCTTTTTATGTTGGCAAAGAAAAAATTTTAAACTCTATTTTTATGTTAATTTTCAATTGCCACTTGAATTTAATTCCATCATTATCACTCACAAAATTCCATTAAAATTTATAATAATTATAAAACATTAGAATTTAGTTTTTATTAGTTATACCTAAGGAGTAAGGATTGTTATGTAGTTAAGGGTGGAAATCGATATGGTATCAGTATCTCAATGCCAAATTCGAAATCTCGAATACCAAATTGTGCTCTAAGTTCAATTCCAATCACAGAATAAATTCGGTATCCCTTATCAATCCCTAATGTGTTGTTCAGTAAAGACTATATACCAAATATCAAATTAGTTTTCTTCAAAATTACCAATCGAATATATAAAATCAAATAATGATTATCTGGCAGGTCCACAAACCACGTCCGAAACTATATAAAAACAAACAATGGGGCAAACACTCATGCAAAACAATTGGGAAAAAATATCAAATATAATAATAACAAACTAGGAAAATGTGGTGTCTAATGAGCATATTAACAAACTAAATTGCAACAAACTGAAACATGGGACTACTAAGCAACTCATAAACATACTACAAGTAACCAAATTAGTTTGGTCTAGGTTGTCAAATGGTGAGAGAATGAGCTATGCATAATTAGGTGGTGATTTTGGCGTTTGAGGGTCTCTTAGCAGTGAATGAAAGAGTCTAGTTAAGACGGATAAAATAGCTACTACTTACTAGCTTATATTTCTGTATATATCGATCACAATCTTGTAATCTCTAATACTAAATAACACTTGAAATTCAATCTCAAACCCATAAAATAAGACGCATATTTGGTAATACCCAATATAGATAAATTTGATGTGATAGATCCCAAATACTAGTACCAAACTTCTAGCTCCGATTGGTGTAAAGGAATTTTAGGCTATCGGTACCATTTGTGGTGCAACATTCCCACCAACGAATATAAATACAAAATATAGTAGGTTTGTGCAAATTTCAATCCAATAAATTAGCTTTCATTCGAAATGGTAAAAAATTCAGGACAAAAATCAACATGTAAAAATAAAATATAGTAGGTTTGTGTAAATTTCAATCCAATAAGTTAGCTTTGATTCGAAATGGTAAAAAATTCAGGACGAAAATCAACCTGCAGAAACACGATCGAGAGAGAAAAAAAAAACAACAAAAGCTAGAAGGAGAAGTTGCACTTTTCCTTCTCTTTTCGGTGCCCTCCATGTGGTCTTCCTCCTGAGTCCTGATCCCACCTAATTTTCCTAACATTATCTGTCACATACTTAATCAGCGGCTTTTTAGTTTGAAATGAAAGATTAAAATTATGGGGTTATAGGAAACTGTTGTTGCTGTTGTACCAACAGAATGTTGAACTGATCACCAACAACTGGATTAGATTGTAACAATGTCCCATAGGCCATATCCAACTCAAATATCTATATATTCTAGGTTCTAATTATCAACGGATAAAAAGGCATTAATAAATATTGATTTTACAGGTTTATCGTACGTTCGATCTACGGATAAAATGTAGCAATGTGTTGTGTTGCACTCTCTTTTAAAAAATATTGAGTTTGCTTTTTGCACATTAAAGAAACCACGTACTAAAGAGCTTGATGATAAACGTTATTATTATCTTATATTTAATACCCGATGCATCTTATAATTAATGCAACGCACCAATCGCATTGAGGTTTCCTGTTACAACTCACAAGTTAATATTTAGGACAGACTTCGCTGTCCATGATTTCTTTTGGGACAGACTAATCCCTAATTCAAACTTTGCTTTTGCCTCCATAATCTGGTATGTAATTAATAAGGTGGCCAAATAAGTTAAGGCTTAGCCTACTTTTTTTTTTTGGGTAAATAGCTTAGCCTACTTTTTGGAGTGTGGTATTGCTACTTATCTGTGCTTGTTGAATGTAATCTGTTGTGATCTGAGTGTATTTCATTGTAATTCTACAAATCATAATCATAATTGTTTTTATTAAATTGATATTGGGGTTTGAGTATAGAGAATTAGAATCTATAATTTACCCATTAAAAGTTAGGATATAGTAAAATATATCGAATTTGAGTTAATTCATTGTTTACATAGCATCATTTCACCAAAATTGTCCAATACCACATACTAAGAATTAGAGGTGGCAATTTTTATATAATTCATCAACTAAAATATCCAACTGATAAAATCCAATCAATCGGATTGTAGGATTCACGTTTTGCTGAAAATTATAGTTTAGTACATGTATTTTTATATTTTACAATTTGATACCTAAATTTTTAATTTTATGTGTAAAAATCTTCAATAACTACATTTTGATACCTAAATTTTTATAATATCATTTTTAATACCTAAAATTTCAAAATTTTCATATAATCCAGTATTTAAATATCATTTAAATTCATTAATTCATCAATCCACTTCATAAATCCACCAATCCAATGGTATTATCCAATACACAATACCATGAACCCAGCTAGAGAGTGCTTGCTTGACCTGGCTAATTAATTAATGAGGAGTCAGAAAAGAAAGAGCCAAATAAGCAGAGAGAAACAGTTAATTAGTTGAATGGCCCTTTCTACTCGCAGTAATGGCTAAGATGGGCTTTAGTTCTGTTTGGTGCGATTGGGTCCACGAGTGTCTAAAATCGACTTCATTCTCTGTTATGATGAATGGGACCCCGAAGGGTTACTTCTCACCATCCCGCGGCCTTCGGCAAGGCGACCCCCTTTCTCCCCTTTTGTTTGTATTATGCACGGAGGGGTTTGCTGCCCTCTTGAGGAAAGCTGTAACTGAAAAAAAACTGCAAGTAGTTAAAGTGGCGCCGCGGGCTCCTCGAATCTCCCATTTGTTCTTTGCGGATGACTCTTACCTGTTTCTCCGCGGTTCACTCCAGGAGTGCGAGAATCTGATCACAGTCTTGAATGAATATGAGGAGCTGAGTGGTCAGAGGGTCAACCTGACCAAATCGGCAGTTTGTTTTAGCAAGAACATTTCTGTTCCTGATCAGGAGTTCTTAGGGCAGGTTCTGGGGGTGGGGGCTATTGGTGTCCATGATAAGTACTTGGGACTACCTACCCTTATAGCCCGGTCCAAAATGGAGACGTTTCGGTATTTGGAGGAGAAGCTCCTTGCTCGTTTGCAGGGTTGGAAGCAGCGCACTTTGTCTTGGGCGGCGAAGGAGACTTTAATTAAGTCGGTGGCCTTGGCCCTTCCCCTGCATGTTATGTCTTGTTTCAAGCTTCCCCTCTCTCTGTGCCGGCTCTTGGATAGACACGTTGCTCGATTCTGGTGGGGGGTGGAGAATGGGCATGAAAAAGTGAGATGGATGTCTTGGCGGAATTTGTGCCGCAGTAAACATGAGGGAGGGATGGGATTTCGACGATTTGAGCATTTTAATCAGGCGTTGTTAGCCAAAGTTTGTTGGCGTATCTTAAGTGAACCTGATTCGCTGTTAGCTCAGGTATACAAAGGGAAGTATTTTCCGAGGAGCGGTTTCCTTGAGGCGCAGGCGAGGTCTCGCCCCTCCTGGGGGTGGCAGAGTATTCTTTTTGGGCGCCAGTTATTGAGCCAGGGCCTGCGCTGGCAAATTGGTAATGGTCAATCAGCCCCTCTTCTGGATAGTAATTGGATCCCCAGCCTGCATCCTCAGGTCCCTGCATTTAATCCCTGTGTGCTGCCGGATCATGAGGTCCTGCGGGTGGCTTCTGTCATTGATAGGGAGGAGGGTTCCTGGTGTGATGAGGGTTTGTCTCGGTGGTTTGATCCCCGTACCTGTCGGCTCATCAAGGAGATTCCTCTCCCTCGTAGCAATGTTGTGGATCGGCTTATCTGGCATGGCACGCAGGATGGTATTTTCACTGTGAAATCAGCTTATCATTTGGCGGGCCAGTTGGAGAGGATGGAGGATCGGTGCCGTTCTTCGGTCAGTTGGATGGATAGGTCTAGTTGGATTCGAGTTTGGCAGGCCCCCATCCCCCCGAAGCTAAGGGTCTTTCTTTGGCAAATTCTTAACCGGCTCCTTCCTACCACTGAAGCGCTGATTGAGAAAGGTGTACAAGTCCATCCCCGCTGCCCTGTTTGCTGGGCGGAATCCGAGACCTTGGAGCATTTGTTCCTGGATTGCCCCGTGGCCCGCGCCATCTGGGACTACGCTGGGTTGGAATATCTCGGGCAGGGGTTGCCTCGTCACACTTTTCCCTTGTTCCTGAAAAGATTGCTTAATATCCTTCATCAAGACCAGTTGGTTATGGCAGTTACGGCTGTCCTTTGGCGAATTTGGAGGTCCAGGAACTGGGTCGTGTTTGAAGGGAAGCAGTTTGGGCTGCCGGCGTTGATGAGGCAATACCACCAGCAGTATCAGGAGTGGATTAATCTGCCGAAAGAGCAAGCCCAGAGTGGTCCTGGTACCCCGGAGATGGGGGTTCCGCACCACTGTCCTATAATCTGCTTGTGGGATGGGGCTACTAAGGCCGCGTCTCTTTCGGCTGGGGGGATGGTGGTGAAGGACCACTTGGGGGTCATTCTGGTAGCCAGAGGTTTTCAGTTTGCAGGCATGGATGACCCGTTGGTGGCTGAGGCCCTTGCTCTTCGTGAAGCGATTCTCTGGTGCCGGGACTCGGGGTTTACGGAGGTGCGCTTTGAGGGGGACGCCAAGGTACTTATTCAGAAGATTGCTCAAGCGAATACTAGGGATAATAGAGTGGGGGCGCTTCTTGAGGAGATTGTGGGAGTGCTGGGTTCGATGGGAGGTTTCTCGGTCCGGTTTGTAGGTCGGCGTAGTAATAGGGCAGCCCATTTGGTGGCTAGAAAGGCTCTTTCGTTGTACCCGACTTCAAGTCGTTGCTTTAATCTGCTGGCCTGGCTTAATGCCAGGATGTAACTACCTTTGTTTCTGATCAATATATCGATTATCTTTTGGCAAAAAAAAAAAAGAGAGAAACAGTTCATTATTTAATTACGTGCTCTCATTAGTCAAATTATAATTTGGATGCTAAAGTTTGACCCAAAAGCTCCATCTATGCGGTCCAGAAAAAAAAAACAAGTGGGAAGTGGTTGAACAATCTTCGGTTTACTGATCTAAAAAGAAAAGAGAAACCCAATACGAAAATGGTTGCTTCCTCTTGACCAGTGTATTTATTGTTCTTTATGATCTCTCTAGTCTCTATTGTCCAAGTTCAACCCTAGCAAGTTATGTCATCCATACATACTTACACATAATTGCACATTTGCATTTGAAGCTTGGAGATTAACTAACTAGTAGCTATTTGTTGATGTGATTGTTAGAGGATTTCCTTTTGGTTACTGAATTGTACATAAATAGCAACGAATTTTCGTTAAGGATTGATGTACTTATTAAAGTAGTTAAGAGGCTGGTTCAGTCTACGAACACCATGCAGTACAGCAGTAGCATACTCTAGTGGTTTATGTTTGATTCATGGTGTAAAATAATTCATACTGTTTGTTTGTAGATTGCTCGAGTCAAATGTAGATTAGACTATGTTTGATTGGAAATTAGGCAAATGAAATAAATGTTGATGTCGAAAAAGTAAAAATAAGTTGGTATAATACCATAAATAAGACCAAGGTTCAAGAAGGCGTAAAAAAAAGTCTCGTCTAGGTCCTAGGTTGATAATTAGGCGTTCACAACGATTAACGCCTATGTGGCTATTATGCGTAGCTAGGCACGATTAAATTCACATGAGGTGTGATTATCGAAGTGGAACGCTCTTGATAGCATTGCAGACCAAGAATTAAGAAAGATTGTAGCTAATCTTCATGAAGCGACTTCTTCAATTTTTCTCCAGCTCTAGTCGACTGTATCCTCTGTCCTACTCTTCACCATCATAAATTTAGGAATCATGACAAATTTTGCTTGTTGTTGAAGGTTGACTGAGTTGTTAATCATTTAAAATTAAAATAAAGTTAAAAAGGTTATACAATTTTTATTTCAATGAAAATCTCTATTTTTGTTTAAAACACTTAGACGCTGTGCAGAGTCCCAACACCTACAAGTCCAATATGTTTATTTTTTCCTTTTTGCTATCAAACAAACTAGCGCAGGGCCCGGCCCGTTGGGCGGGTAAACTAACCATAAGCGGCGCATTTGACAAACGTTGGAATCATAAGTTAAACCTGAATTGAAGTTCATATAAATCAATCAAATATTTCTGGGAATACTATGTTCACCATTGAAGTGCCTTCCTCTCCATTCTCATTGCCACTCAAAATCTTCAATCCTTGCCTTGTAGTAACTCTTGACAATGCAACATATAGCTGACCATGACTAAAAACTTGTCTTTGAAGACATAAACCAACATTGGCTAGTGTTTGACCCTGACTTTTGTTAATAGTCATGGCAAAACAAAGAGCCACAGGGTATTGCCTTCTAATGAGGGTGAAATTAAGACTCTTGTAATGGGTTGATAATGTCAATCTGGGAAGGAAGACGCGATCACCGATGTTGGTACCTGTCAAAATCTCCACCTCAATGAACCATTTACCCAAAGTCTTCACAACCATTCTAGTACCATTACAAAGGCCAACAGTTTGATCCATATTCCGTAATAGAATGACTGGACACCCAACTTTTAGTTCCAACTGATGGTCTGGAAAGTTTCCAATCCTGAGGTTGTTCAAAAACTCGGTTGAATAATCAGCATCCACAACTCCCTCCTTCCCAGGGTCCATCTCAATAGAATCTGCGCTGTAATATGCCACTACATCTCCTGGGAATTGACTTAGAATATACTCATTCACTGCAGAAACCATATCATGGTGTGGAGCCAAGATAGCTCGATTGACTAAATAATTATGATCTCCTGCATGACTACTAAGATCACTGTATATAGAGGCGACAATATCAATGACAGGATCACTCTGTCGAGGAATTACTAATTCCTGAGGTATGCGAATCAAAGACTCACCAAACACATCTGAATCTACTCCGTCTCCTACTTGCAAGAGCCAGTTCTGGAAAGTAGTGATCTCAACAGTTTCCTCCGGAGAGCAATTAGATCGTGCTAGCCGCATATTTTCAACTAACTTAATTACCCTCAAATGGGG
The DNA here is from genome assembly GCA_946122785.1 of Linum tenue. Taxonomy (NCBI): domain Eukaryota; kingdom Viridiplantae; phylum Streptophyta; class Magnoliopsida; order Malpighiales; family Linaceae; genus Linum; species Linum tenue. Next base: position 6,468,210 of record CAMGYJ010000003.1, read on the forward strand.
CCACAGGTAAGACCTCTTTATAGATGAGTTCACAATATCACCTCGTGAAGCTTTCAATACTATAGGCAAAGTTTGCCGGAAATCTCCTCCAAAAACAACTGTAAGACCTCCAAATGGCTTACCCTGACTGTTTTCATACCGAAACCGCAAAATATCCCGCAATGATTTATCTACAGCTTCCACTGCATGCTTGTGTGACATAACAACTTCATCCCAAATAATCAATGAAGCACGCTGAATGAGCTCTGCTAATTCACTACCCTGGTCAATATGACATGTCGATCTACCATCAAGGTCTACTGGAATGTGAAATCGAGAATGAGCTGTTCGACCCCCATCCATTAAAAGGGCTGCAATCCCAGAAGAAGCTACACATAGAACAATCTTATTTTCCGATCGCAATTTCAAGCAAATGACTTTCCATAAGAAGGTCTTTCCTGTCCCACCACATCCATCAATAAAGAATGCATTTCCCTTATCTGCATACACCGATTCAGTAATTTCGTCAAAAGCTTTTTTTTGTTGGGCATTGAGCTTGGAAATTATACCGTCAAATTGCTCACGAAGACTTGCAACATTGTAATTAAGTTCTGCAGTGATCAATCGATTAGATGAAGATGACATGTTACCAGTATCGATAACTGGTAATCCAGGAAAATCAGATAGAGTTTTGCAATTTCTTGCAAGCAATTTATCTATCTCCAGTAAACAACATTCCTGTAACTGGAGATCAGACATTTCTAAAGTAGGCATATTTAGTTCCTTCCGACGGGCATACAAAATATCATCAGATAACAGTGCCCAATTCCGCTCCCATAGTTTCCCAATGTCTGAAACTTGACAGAGGCTGATGATAGTAACAAATAAAGTTCTAAGCTTTTTACCGGATGCCCAAAGAGCCGCTTCGGCCAAACAGTCATTCCATTCATTATCTTCTGCCAATAGACCATGCGCATAACATGCTTCCTTAAAAGATTTATGCAAAACTCCATTCACTGTCCTGATGTCCTCAAAACTTTGAGCACCACGAACAATATGTAGAAGCATACGCAGATAGAACCTATCATTTGTAGGCGAAGGATGACAATAATACAACCGCCCAATACTGAACATGGATTTCCTCTTGTGCCACGCCTGTTTTGTTTTATCCCAAACATAATGTTGCGGAAATTCTACAAATGTATATTTCCTTGCTTCTGGAAATAACTTATTCATTTTCATCCATTCCAACAGCATAGAGGTTTGAGCACGCTTAGACTGGAGCACACCTTGAGGATTTGAATGCTGCCTTGAGACAACTACATTCTGCCCAGGAAGATGATAAGACATGCGCAACACTGATGGGTACTGTGAGTAGACATCAAACTTGAACAACCTCCAGCATGCTTCACCAGATGTGATATACCGACAATCAAGATATGCTTTTATCTCATCAACCCGTGGTGTGGGATTTGAACTTGATGCACCAGATTCAATTCCAGTATTAGTTTCATTGTCAACTAATGAAGCTTTTGCTCGATCTTGTGGTTTGTTGATATACTTGAACAAATATTTGATTGCCCTACCATGTCAAACAAAAATTGGACACAACAAAACTAATGAGTAGTAATGCAACAACCAAACTGATACGTTTAAACCAATAAAAAAAACACACCAAAAGCTACCAAATTTGGCACTTTCCATGGAAGGGAATAAAAAAGTAGTGTCGAGCATAAATATTATATGTGGTATGAAAAGATACCTGGATTTATTGCAGAACTCAACATTTATATGTGCATCAAATCGCAATAATAAATAGCGATTGTACGGCACGACAAAACGATTGTCCAATGACACAGAGTTAACTTTAAAAGATATTCCACTGTCACGTCGTCGATATTTGGCAAACCCATTATCGTCAATCGTCGTTTGCTCACAAAACGGCTTTGGAAAATGTTTAGTACACACACCACCTTCTGTGCAAGGAGCATTACGGCCCAAAAGACCACATGGACCATGCAGCATAAAAGCAGTTACAGCCCTATAGCCTTCTGGATCAATATAAGAGTTTGGAATTTCTGCGGATATGACGGAATCAATGGCCGTCGGCCCAGTTAGTTTACATTCCGAAGCTAGGAAGACCAGCAAATGAGCATGGGGAAGGCCACGCTTTTGAAACTCAATTGCCAGCACAACTGCAAACAAATACAATATGTATTAAGTTGGAGCCTGCCAAAACCTTATTATGTAAAGGACAACCTGCATAAAATAATTCAACCATATGAAACAAAAGTATTGCTCAAAACTAAAATAACACTTATGGAGCATGTACGACTTACATCCAGTGGTAGTCCCAAATATTTTCTTATCTCTTATCTCAAACATTAATTGCTGCAGTTTAAGCTTGAAGACCCGAGCAATAATATCAGATCTATTGACATCTTTCCGACCATCTGCGGTTACCAAATCAACCATAAACTGGATTTCCGGCCAATTTGCATTACAGGTGAAGGTAATAAATAAATCTGGGTAGCCCAACCACCTACAAATAGCCATAGCATCCTGGAAGTTTTCATACTTGTACCGTGGACTTCCTGTGTGGGAAGCAGCCAAAATAACATGTTTTCCAGTCATTTCTAAATCAGAATCACCACGGAGGAATGCATCCACTAACCCACTCAGATAATGGGAACGAAGTTTTGTTTGGTTATTTCGGATCCAATCAAGCCGTTGTGCCTCTACTAATGCATACGCATTCACAACATACTGCTGAAATAATTTCCCAGATAATAAAACCGAATTTGACTCCTGAAATCTACTCTGTAGGCGGTATGCATAATAATCACACTGGGACAGTGTCTTGTCATTCCAAAGATTATCATCATCATCATCACAGCTTATGTCCGGATGCCATCCATCCTCTCTATAAGGAAATAAAATTGGGTATTGTAAAGCCATTAATGATGGATGATAATAATTAATTCTCTCCAATTCAGAACTCTTGTACTGAACAATAATATCTGGCTCAAATGTATCTTGCCCTGTTTCATCAACAATCAAGGCTGCTATGTCATTCCCCGTCGGTAAATCATATTCTCTCCCATCATGAGCACGCTTGGCAATTAATTTGATCTTCACCTCTTTCACATTGCCTTCCTGTATCTTTTGCCTAGCCATCCGAAAGGTTTGAACCAGAACATTGTTTCTATCAAACATTTCTTGCAAGCGTTCAACAATATCTGGTCGCAATGAACTGGAGGCATCATCAACTGGAAATAGATGCAAACGACTCTGTAGTTCAGAACTTGAGTCATGAATGTATAATTGGGCAAACCTCGGTGGCTGACCGTCTGCAGGTAGTAAGCTGCCTATAGAGTGATAAATTTTTCCTCCTATAGAGTACACATACACCCCTCGACCATCATTTATACCACGATCCACTTTCCCGCCCAGGGAGATAAAGCAAAACACAGCATTGTATCTACGAATGGCTTCCCGGAAATGACGGCTCATAGGTGTAGAAGAATGTAACAATTCATTCAAAAACTCTGGTGGAGCACGTCTAGGGGGTAGTTTTACCTTTCCAGCCTTGCAACACAATGAGAAAGTGGGATTAACACGACTCCTAGTAGGAACCGTACTTTCTTGCACCCACATAATTGCTGCACAGTATTGACAAATGCTTGTAGGCTCGCCGAGACTAAAAAGTTCAACAACAGGATATCCTACAATCAAAGTAGTCACATAAGATCACTCACACATGATGCATCCGTATTTACAATATACAAATATAAAATATGATGCCACAAACCATGGGAACGGGAGAACCCCCTCGGTACAGCATTAACCATCCGCCTTTTGTACAAATGAATCGCTCGCATTAAACGTGCCCTTTTTGTCCGAAGGTTGGAGATACATGAACTATAATCTGTGGTAACAAAGTTAATTATGCATGAACTAAATCCATTAGGACGACGTGGAATCCTGCTCCGCGACATATACAACGCAATGCACATATGGACTATGGTATGCATAATAAAAGTGTTTAAAAGATGCTAAGCTTACCATGTGGAATATATTGAACAGTACGTCGCAAGCGCGCGTTCAAGATCTCCCGTCGTCGTTTTCGATAGAATTTAGCTATCAAGCGATCAATATGCTCAACTTGTGATTGAAGGGTGAGTATTTCTGCAATTGAAATATACAAATCAAATTATTCTGCTTTTGTGCCAAAGTAAACTTTAATTTAATGAACCAAAAAATGAATCGCGGAACTACGTTGCTTAAGACGATCCCTTTCAGCAGCGGTTTGTTTATTGGAAGGAGGTTTTGGCGGGTTGAATATAGCTCGCATGAACCCTGCAAAATACGACAGAATTAAGTCAGCAGGTATATGTGGTGTCCATTTTGAATACGTACAATACCAGCGAAATTACATTTGCCCTTTGAATTGCGACGGTTGGGAGCACTGGTTTGCACTGAAGAGGTTCCACCAGTTTGTTGATTTCCGGACATTATCTTGATTGCAATCACACTTAAGCATGAACCAGCAAGCTCTAATTGATCAAAAATAAAGGTTTACTTAGCGGTTTGTTGATTGGAAGGAGGTTTTGGCGGGTTGAATATAGCTCGCATGAACCCTGCAAAATACGCCAGGAGGAGTTGGGGAATTCAATTGGAGGAGTAGCAACTCCCACCGCCCACGCGTCCCTCACAATTGCATATGTAGTATTGAAGTGCAGGGCTTGAGACCGAAATCGATATGGAGAAAGAAATTAACACGGCATGGACTGCCACGGCAGCTGAATATGGGTTCCGAGAGATTTCGATGGATGCATTTCACCAGCAGTCTTTGGGCCGACTACGTCAAGGGGGAAGAGTTTGGGCCGGATACTTCAGGGGGCAACAGCCCGGTCCGACTATATAATAAACTGGCCAGGTCCACCCGCAGAAAGTGTTGGAGGTGAAACGCACAGCTTTATTTAAGTGTGAATTGCCTATAGTGCCCTTCCGACAAACCCTCTGCGGGCTGGAAATTTGAATCCCTGCAAACTAAACACTTGTTTTGGCTTCATATATCTTATAGATATGTTCCTTCAGGGTTGGTGTGCTTGCCATTTTAGAAGTAAATGTTGGTCTAATTATGAAAATCTGACATGTGTTATGAATGTGTGGTCTTGGAAGAGCAAAAACAAAATGGTGAAAACAAAATAAGACTTTTTTTAGAACAAAACGGGAGTTTGATTCGTCTAATGAGGTAGCTGGACGGAACTTCTGTATCCGCTGCCCGTAAAGTTGGAACCAAGAACACTATTTCACGAAAACTACAAGTGTTACAATAATGGCCACACATTTCGCGACAATACTTCCACTAGATTTTTTTTTAATTACTTCCATTAGAAAAACATGCATAGACTTGCTTTTCTAGTGACTGTAATCTTTTGAATGTACTCAATCTTCCAATTCAACATGTTTATTTGCATCTTATTCTTAGTTTAGAGGGCGAGTGAGGTTCTCCTTTTTCTTAAGTTAGAATGCAGATTACTTGGTTAAATTTATTTTGGATTGACCGTTGAGGTCATGGATATTCATGATCCACACTGAGTATAAAATGGGATCTGGATTGAGAGAAATGATAGGATCTTTAGAGAATGTGAGAAATTAGAGGTTACGCTTTTGTATAAGATTATTCATTTAGTTAGGGGTTAGGTTAGAGCTTTTGTTTCTCAAAAAAAAAGGTTAGAGCTTTTGATAGGTGTATAGATAGAGAGTATAGTGATTGAGTTAAGGTTTAGAATCAATCACTTTTCGTTTGGTATTGGCTTGGAAACGTGAATTAGATATATAGATTAACTTATCACTTCAGGGAAAAAGTGTTCTTCTTAAGGTGGATGTAAGTTTCTCGTATGGCCTTCTTGGCTACTATCTTTGTCAATCTTTGGGGATGGATCACAATTTGTGATTTATTTCTCTTTTAATTTATGCATGTATCATTCATAAATAAATAAAATAGTTTAACCACCTCATTACGCTTGAGGCACTTTTGGGAGATCGAACTTACTATGAAATGATATACTAGCATGAGTAAATGCAACGGTGAACTTTGCTACTAAGTACTAACTAATTATTGGCAGGGGCGGACCTATGTTATAGGGTGGTGTGTCAATTGACACACCTCCAAAAAAAATTTCGATAAAAAAGTAAGGTTCGTCAGTACTAAAATTCGAACACAAGACCTCTTGACACAGCTCTATAGTAGACTCATAATCATTCCATCAGATTAGGAACATATTATTGTTATAACTTTGCTAAAAAACGTATTGTATACAGAAATTTATTAATGTGTAAATAATATCCTTATACGGAAAGTTTATTGAATCCTCCACCCAATTCCAATTTTGATTGTAATAGAACTAATATCCTTATAAAAGAAACCCTATACCTATCTCGATTACAATTTATAAATGAAACCAAAAACTCTCTCACATGCACAGGACAATCCCTCTTCCTTTCTCTTCTCACACCGCCGGCAAAGTAAGCGGCTACATTTATCATGTCAAGCAAGATGAGACCTTCAAGGGACTGCGAGGAATCGATGAGGTAGCTAGGCGAATGGTGGAGACAGGAAAGGATACTACTTGGCCATTGGTGTACTTTCAGAGTATGGAAAGCCGTCGTGGCTCATTGTAAGAAATGAGAACTTTTATAATTTATGAATTATTTTTATTTTTTAATTTTATTATATTGAACCACCTCTCTAAGAATCCTGGGTCCGCCACTGATTATTGGTAAATCTTCATCGAAGGTTATGTTGTTGCTCATATGAGACTCGAAACACTTCAGAGCATAAGTTCAATTTTACAAACGCCAGCCTCGTCGTCAACATATGAAAACATTGATGATTTTAGAAGAAAGAGACCACACGAGTACTAGTACTCATTGAGAATGGTGTTTGAGAGAGCTACAAATGTCTGGGGTGGTGTTAGTTCTTGCCACCTTTCGTTTTATATTTGATTTTGATGTTGGTTTGTTTAGCTAAATTTATAAAATGTGACGAAAAAATCTCAACAATATGATCCGTGACGAGTCTCGTCGAGTGGAGTGTTTGCCACTAATTATTCATGCCCGATAGCAACGAGTTAGAGTTTGGACTTGGACCCAACCGGTCAATTTCCAACGGGAGAATTCCCCTCATCGTTGATTGGAATGTGTGAGACTCGCAAGTCGCAACGGAACTTTGGTGGGTGTTTCTAGACGCTTCCGTTTTCCCCTTGGCCCGTTACGTGATGATTGGACGGACACGTGAAACCAACCACTGTGGCAGAACGGAAACAGATGGAAAGGAGCCGTTATTTAACTGTTTTTTTTTTTTGCCAATTCCGTTATTTAACTGTTACACGAGAAACCTCTTTCGTGGGCCCATAATCCGTAATCCAGGCCCGTAACTTTTTCTGGGTTTTTTTTACAACCTGTAAAATGGGAAATCCAACCTTGAAAGATGCAATTGGGAATCTTATATTATTGGCATGTGCCATAGAACTTCCTCCTTCCAGTCTCATCTGATCGAATGATTAAGAATATTTTGTGCTAGATTGCTCATTTGCAAAGAATCTCAGGGAAAGAATATATATATATAAACAAACTAGGACAATAATGACTTGTTTAAAGAAGGTTAACCAAAAATGTCCGATGTTTCGTCGGAACGAAATAACCCAATAGATGATAAATCTGTATCATTTAATTTTAAACTTTTTTTATTCTCTTTGCCTCGCATCAATGTTAGTTATTCGGTGAGAAACTCATTAAAAATATTAAACCAATATACTAGTGGATCCGTAGATCTGAGCAAAACTTCAGTATTATTGTATTAAGGACTGATGCTGAAGCACATTATTGCAAATTTCTCCAACTATCGCCGTTACAGTGAGGATATGCAATGTGATATTAATTTGGTTTTCTTATAATTTTTAGTCAGGATCCGCCATCCATCGCGTTACAATAATGCCGAAATGAAAGGATATACAGTTCGCTAGTCAAAATCCCAATTAGGTTATTGTTGCCGCCTTAAATTCAAGCAGCTGTCACGCCATTGCAAACAAAGAAAAGCCCATCTTACAACTTTTATAGCCACGAAAATTACATGAAAGGTACGCTAATTGAGAAGAGCTTCTTCTTTATTATTATTATTATTATTATTATTATTATTATTATTATTATTATTATTATTATTATTTATTAATCTGACCTACCGATTGGGTTGGCGGTTGGTAGGTTAGAGTTTGTTGATCTGCATATATGCTGATTGTCGAGCTACTTCGCCTGTTCCATTGCATCATCATCAAGAGTCGATAATATATAGTTAGTTATTTCCACATATTCCCCTTTTGACGAATTTAAGGTTAGTAGCTAATCGCGTAAGGGAGTTAGTGGTCTGCATGTTGATGATTATATTAAGTGTCGTTTTCAGTTCTAGTGTACAGACTTCCTTGCTTCCATAGGACGCGGTGATGTCGATCGTCGAAAGGAAAACTTTTTTTAGTTGACCTAGTTATATGGCAATGTCAAATGTTGAGTTTTATCCGCTATGATCGATGGAGCTGGACATGATCAGATATCCGTAGGTTTAAATCCAATTATCATCACTATCGGTGAACATTTTAACTGATGTTGGCGTCGAGTGCGAGATGCCTGCTCCTTTTCTACTTCGATCAACACCTACAAACTCTAAATCGATCTTTTGGGATGAACAAGTGAGCGAAGGGAAGAAATGTATTTTTGATCTGAAATGCACAATGATGTTAAGCGCGTAAGTATTGTTTTGACGAAAGTGAAACTCGTCGTATTGGGCTTAGCCGATCCGGCTCACTCGTATTTCACTAACCACATACAGACCACGAGTTTTACCAAAGCGCTGCGCTTTACCTTTACTCTACAGCTTCTTCTTCTTCCTTCTTCCAACCTGGTTTCCCTGCACGAGATAAACACGTCTGGCTCTGCAAAAAACAGAGTACACACTTGACTGCAGAAAACAAGAAGCAGAAGTAAAATAACACAATCACTTTTTACGTGGTTTCCAGTATTGGGAGAAAGAGGATCCCAATAATGACTATTCCACGGTCGAAGATCACGATTTGTGATTTCCGACGTTCCACTATATATGGTGATTTTGTTTCTTCGACAACTTTACACTCACGAGATCAATCAATCCAATCCTGGATGATTAATCGAACCACTCATAACTATCTTCTAATCACCAAGCTGTCCAGCTCCTGTGTTTTCCAACACACTCACTTTCTAACACACGTTCACTCCAGAATCAATGTTAGAACCACTTTTCTCTATCAATCACACTTACTATTTCCTTAGCCTTTCTCGTGTGCCTTGAACTCTCGAAAAGTGACTCTGCTTGTCAGCCACCAGTATCCTTTTGTAGCGTCCTTGTCCTAGCCGTTAATTGCAAGAATGACAATTGATCTTTTGTTTGAATCATTTCCCTTTTGCACCATTTCGTGATTGATCTTGCAATATATTTTTTCCTTAATTTCTTTGCTCCAAATCTTCTTCTCAAAATCATTGATAGGATTTTCTTCCAACAATCTCCCCCTAAGCCAGTCAATGATCCCTGTTGGCCGCAAATGTAGTTCCTGCACACATATAAACAAACGGTTACGTGCAGACTGCTCTCAATGTGCTTCCCAAAAGAACCATTCAGAATTTTAACAGAAAACAAGGGAGTTATTTTACTATTTGCCGAACCACAAAGCACTCTGCTTACTACACAGAATTCCAGAACTCAACAAGATAAAACAAGACACCAGAAAAGACACAGACTTAAACCCTAAGTGTTTTGCCGCAACAAGAACTTTATTGAAGACAAACAACTACCTAGACCAACTCACTTAAACTAGCTCCCCCTCAACCTTATACTAACTCCCCCTTAATCTATTCCCCCTTTGGTCCGTTCTAAAACGGATAGGTGGGAGATTGCACATAATCGGAGAAACTATCTCCATCCTCGCTGTCATAAAGGCCTCCGTTAAGGACCGATTCCACCTTGACTCCACTCGAGCTAGCATCAGCAGGATCATCAACCAGGTCTGCAATACTCAGTCCATCTTTAGGGAGAACTACATTGCGAGCCCTATCTCCCCCGAGAACATTGACCCGAGGACGACGACAACCCACAGATGCATCCACCTTGCACAGCACAAACTAAGCTTGGAGACTGTCGATCAGATTCACCCTGGACACCTTGAAGCGAAGATCGACGCCCAGGGCGCACAACAGTAGGGTGATTTGACGAGCAAAGGGGAGATCACCAACAAGATTGTCATAAAAAAAGGCAATCATGTGAGAGAACATCAGGTGAGGATAACTGATGGGACGATTCTCCTTTGCACTAGCCATAATCCAAAGATCAGTGGGATGAATGATGTCAAGACCATACGATCAAGGCAGAAAGGTACAAGTGATATAGAAATGAAGCACTTTGAGGTTATCTGGGAGCTTGCTAGAAGCCAGATTAGTCGAATGGAACTTCCCAGTATCACGAGTGTACCTTTGAAGGGCAACCTGATAGACCATTGATTGCACATGTTTTTACCCCTATTCTTGAGCCGTTTGAGATGTTATTCTCGTGTTTTAAGCCGATTTCACGCTAGGTTGTCTGTTTATGTCATATTTCAGGGCCTGGCATTGGCATCGAGGCGACAAAACGAGTTTCGGGTCGAAAGGATCATGTTTGAGTTGAAGTGTGCTGGAGGAGCAAAATACCCGGCCATGAGCAGAAATACCCGGCCGGGTATTAATCGGAGCAGACCGGGGAAAATCTCTTTTGGGCGTTTGAGAAGCAGAAGGGGGCCCGGGCATTAAGCATAAATCCCCTGTCGGGTATTCTTGACCTTGACCGGGGATTAATCCCCTGTCCTCGACGGTGCGTTTCAACAATCCCCGGTCGCCACCTAAAATACCCGACCGGGTATTATGACCGGGGATCGCGAACGCATGCTGTTAAAAGCATGTTTTGTGCGTTTTTGCGGGGGAGAGATGGGTTTTGGTTCCCAAACACCCAAGGGACGAACTAAAGAGAGAGAGAGGGTGATTTGAGGGAATTCTTGGAGTGGAATTGGAGGATTTCTTTCCCTTGGAAGCTCGAGGAACAAGCCCAGACATGAAGACTGATCATCTGAAGATTCTTACTGCAGTCTCTTTCTTCTCTATGGAGTAACTTCCCTTTACTTAGGTTTTGAGGAACCCTAGCTATGTTTGTTTGATTGGATGATTGTATGAGTACTCTTACTTGATAATCTTGAGTTCATATTCAATCTATGCATGTTTTCACGATTCAATTCTGCTTTAGTCGAGATTATTGATTCTGCTTTGATCCTATGAGAGCGAATACCTGATTAGGTCAATAGAGCACCATAGATTGATAGTAGTGGATCGATTGATTTAGTCGAGGGTCGAGTCACTGCTTTGTATCGATTGAGAACCTCATTCGATAGAGGGAGTCTAGTTCAGAACGCCTTGATCGGTTGTTCTAGAGAAGGATAAGTCCCTCTAGGAAATCGACTCAAGAGGGCCTTGACCCTTTAGTCGAGATTCACGGTCTAGTCAAGGATTCTCCGCATTGTGAATGAAAGTGAAAGAAGTTAGAAATCATCAATCATTAATCTGACTAGTGGCTAGGGGGAATCATACCTAAGTGAGTTCCCAACCTGTAATTAGATTAACTTTAACTGTAGTTTGTTGGAGTAGTTTTAGTTCTTCCATCTTAATCTGGTTTGCTAGATAATGAACTGAAGCTGAGTAATAGTAACTCTAGAGACCCATGGATTCGATATTTATTACTTGAGCCACTATACTGCAGTCCCTTTCATTGGTTACACTTGGCCATTGTTAGGAGTTGTGCCATAGCGAGTCAAGTTTTTGGCGCTGTTGCCGGGGACTTTCTAAATTATTAGGAAAGACAGAAGTTTGTTACTTTAGCATTTTTATTTTCTTTTTCACCATTGCTTTTCACTTGGGTGTTTTTGTTTTTGTTGGTGCAGATCTGAATCATGGATCCTCATGGCTTCTCCAACCATTGGGGGTATCCACCACCATCCGAGTGGTATCACCCCGAGACTCTATGGAGGAATCATGGAGGAGAAGACTATGGATTCGGGTTCCAGCACCAACCCCCTTACTACGGAGAACAATCAGACCCCTAGGCATATCAAGAACAGCCTCCTTATCAAGAAGAATTTCTCCCACAACTAGAAGGGCCATCAGAGCTGGAGTTAGCCATGGCAGCCTTCACGGGCCATTCTGCAGAGCCATGCTACACTCCACGGCCAGATCCAAACTATGAATTGAGGCTTCTCATGGAGCAGTTTGCTCGAGACACTGAGAGATCATGCTTCAAGATGGATCTTTGTGCCCAGGCCTATCGTGAACAGAGGAGATCCTCCTGAGCATTAAGAAGAGCCTCGATGATCTTGAGAAATCTTATGCACAACCTGCTCAAGATCACCCTTCTGCTACTATACTAGAAGAGGAGGAGGAAGATGAAGGATACGAAGACATTGTGGAGCACACAGAAGTTGTCACGGAGAGCTCCCGTGATGATCATGAGCAGGAATGTCCTGTTGTAGCTGACCACACCTTCCCACATCCCACACTGAGCTTTGAAGAGGTGGGCATGAGTGAGGAGATGCAAGAAGATCTCATCAAAGAAATTGCTTGGCGACTTGCCCTCCAATCCGTGCTGGAAGAAGAAGAGCAAGAAAGGGTGCAGAAAGAAGTTATGGAGGATGACGAAAGTGAAGCAGAAGGAGTTCTTGATCATTTCCCAGGGGTGATACCACATGAAGAAGAAAGGGAGGTTGAAGAAGCAATTGGCGTCCAGGCTGAGGACAGAGTTAAGGTGGAAAAGGCCTGCACCGGCCATGAGTTACATGTGATATCTCCACCAAACTTCGAGGAATTGCTTAGCAAGGACCCATTTGTAGTGTCTCTTTGCCAGACCAAGGCCACGTCGACATCGGTCCCACTTGGTGGACGCGATGGTGGTCAATCGATGTTGTCATATCTGGTTTGGGGCAATGATACGAGAGAAGAGAAGAAGAGGTGTCGAGGGTGGAGACTTCATCTGCATCAAGTGCACGAGCCTCCATCACCTGTCATACCACATGCTCGTGACTTGAGACTCCACCTCATCAACGAGAACCTCAACTTCAAAGAGGTTTTGGGGTGGACCGAAACTTAGGATCCATCATCCGGCTCACGACTTGAAAGAAGCACTTGTTGGGAGGCAACCCAACCAGTCGGTTTGCATTTCTTTCCCTATTTCTCTTCGGTTGAGTCAGTTTTGTTATTTGATTTTAGAGTCAATAACTCAACCTTTGTGAGATTTTGTGTGGTGTTTGTGTTCCGACTACTCTCTCCTCCTGGAATGCACCGCCTGCCCCGTCCACCATCATTCACCCTTGATCTAGTAACTTCGTTCTACCCTCCTTATCTTTCCTCCATTGAGGACAATGTCGTGCTTAAGTGTGGGGGGGGGGGTGTTCGATTATGTATGCGTGTGAATGTTTGGCTGTTTGTGTGCTTGGAGCCTAGTCCACTGTCCAAATTTCGATTTGAGGGCTCCAAGTACGTGTTTCTTTGCAAATTGCCTGCTCAGTATGCTTTGAATTGCCAGTCTCTATAGTAATGTGCAACCTAGGGAGGTAGTGTAGCACTATAGAGGATGTTGAAGTATAAGATTTTTCCTATCTAGCTCTCTGTTGTGCCAGTTGATTTTGTGAATTAGTGGAGCTAAGACCGTTGAATTCATGTGGTAATGGTGACTCTGTTTGGATTGTGTTATGGACTCGTGTATCGAACATGGTGCTCATGTGGGAAATGAAAAACAGTTGGTCCTCCATGTCGAAATCATCAAAATCTTAAACATGGGGTAAGCTCAATGTGTGTGGCACCGTTCATTGCACAAAATCGGGTTTTGGAGGAGATTTTAGTGATCCTTAGTGGGGTACTCCTACAAGGTGAAGCTAAGCTGTCTCTAGTACGAGTAAAATTTTCACTCGTTGAACGGTTTGCTTACTTGAGGATGTGTTTTTAAGGGCACGGATAGAGCTTCCGACCCCCCTTAATTTCATTGACCCTCCACACAAGTTGAGGAAAAGGAGTTAAAAGAAGTACTCTGGCGAGCGCTAGATGTACAGAAATTGCTCTTGCTCGACTAATAAGGGTCGACCGTGCAAAAGACTGCAGTTGGAAACCCCGCCAAGTGAATGAAAAGAAAAAAAAAGTAAAATGAAAGTGAAAAAGGGGTTCCAACGGTGAAATGAAGTGAAAGAGCACCCCGGTACAACGAGTCCTTGGTTGTGAATGGTGTGAGTCCCTTTATCCATGAACTGACTGTCTTACTTCTACTTCTTCTCATGATCCTGGCTTGAGTCTAGTACTCGCATTGAGAGAGATAGGGGACGTCTTAGAAGACTAGTTGACCTCGTAAGCTACTTTATGATCTAGGAAATCCTCTACCGACGATCGGGGTTGTTTGTTGCTATAAAGGTATGAAGAGTTGCATTGGTTTGAGTTAGGTTTGCTTGGGGACAAGCAAACGGTTAAGTGTGGGGGAATTTGATAGACCATTGATTGCACATGTTTTTACCCCTATTCTTGAGCCGTTTGAGATGTTGATTCTCGTGTTTTAAGCCGATTTCACGCTAGGTTGTGTGTTTATGTCATATTTCAGGGCATGGCATTGGCATCAAGGCGAAGAAATGAGTTTCGGGTCGAAAGGAGCACGTTTGAGTTGAAGTGTGCTGGAGGAGCAAAATACCCGGCCATGAGCAGAAATACCCGGCCGGGTATTAATCGGAGCAGACCGGGGAAAATCTCTTTTGGGCGTTTGAGAAGTAGAAGGGGGCCCGGGCATTAAGCATAAATCCCCGGTCGGGTATTCTTGACCTTGACCGGGGATTAGTCCCCTGTCCTCGACGGTGCGTTTCAACAATCCCCGGTCGCCACCTAAAATACATGATCGGGTATTATGACCGGGGATCGCGATAGCATGCTGTTAAAAGCATGTTTTGTGCGTTTTTGCGGCGGGGGGGGGGGGGGGGGGGGGGAGCTGGGTTTTGGTTCCCAAACACCCAAGGGGCGAACCAAAGAGAGAGAGAGGGTGATTTGAGGGCATTCTTGGAGTGGAATTGGAGGATTTCTTTCCCTTGGAAGCTCGAGGAACAAGCCCAGACATGAAGACTGATCATCTGAAGATTCTTACTGCAGTCTCTTTCTTCTCTATGGAGTAACTTCCCTTCACTTAGGTTTTGAGGAACCCTAGCTATGTTTGTTTGATTGGATGATTGTATGAGTACTCTTACTTGATAATCTTGAGTTCATATTCAATCTATGCATGTTTTCAAGATTCAATTCTGCTTTAGTCGAGATTATTGATTATGCTTTGATCTTATGAGAGCGAATACCTGATTAGGTCAATAGAGCACCATAGATTGATAGTAGTGGATCGATTGCTTTAGTCGAGGGTCGAGTCACTGTTTGTATCGATTGAGAACCTCATTCGATAGAGGGAGTCTAGTTCAGAACACATTGATCGATTGTTCTAGAGAAGGATACGTCCCTCTCGGCAATCGACTCAAGAGGGCCTTGATCCTTTAGTCGAGATTCAAGGCCTAGTCAAGGATTCTCCGCATTGTGAATGGAAGTGAAACAAGTTAGAAATCATCAATCATTAATCTGACTAGTGGCCAGGGGGAATCATACCTAAGTGAGTTCCCAACCTATAATTAGATTAACTTTAACTGTAGTTTGTTAGAGTAGTTTTAGTTCTTCCATCTTAATTTGGTTTGCTAGATAATGAACTGAAGCTGAGTAATAGTAACTCTAGAGACCCGTGGATTCGATATTTATTACTTGAGCCACTATACTGCAGTCCCTTTCATTGGTTACACTTGGCCATTGTTAGGAGTTGTGTCATAGCGAGTCACAACCACTTCGTTAAATTGAACATTAGGAAAGTCCGATGCATCCATGACCTCACCACCATGGATAAGAATGCCTAGCAGAAGAGATAGCAGCTCAACATTGACTGTGATCAAGTAGTTGAACATGATGGTTGTGAAGCAAGGAGGGAAGGTGTTGAAGCACGGCCTCATGTTCGAATAGAACATACGAACGACTTCAGCACATAATCCATAATGCTGATTGAGCAGAATGTCCGACCAACCAATTGAAGTGATCAGCCCTGGAACATCCATGTCATATCTGTTGAAGCGCGATGGGTCGAGATCAACAGAGGGGCACGAATCTCGGTCCTGAAACTTGAGGAGATAGCGAGAGAAGTCTTCTGCATTGGCATAGAATTTGCCATTGAAGATGGCTGCTTGAGCCAGCTGAAGAGCCACATGATGATTAACGCCCGCCATAGGAGAAGACAATTGAACCAGTGGGTTACGATTGTGGAAGGATGAGATAGCAGAAGAGTCCTAGAGGTAGATTTTATACTAGGGCAGAGTAACGTCCAAGAATACAGAAATATGGAAGGTGAAGGGAATTAGTGTTAATACTTCGGAATCAACCAAAGAGGAAGAATTAAGATGTTAAGATAGGGAAGGTGAATCAAATCTTTTAGACGTGAGGCTAAAGTATAGGTTGCACAGACACATCTTTTCCCTTGCAAAGATTTACCACATCAGTCCAGGAAAACATTCCTAATTCACGACGAATACTAAGGAAAGTCTCTGATCCCAGAGGCTTCGTGAAAATATCAGCCCATTGACATGAGTTAGGAACGAATTCTAGTCCTATTTGCCCTTCCTCCACTAATTTCTCGAATAAAATGATAACGAATATCAATGTGCTTGGTTCGAGAATGCTGAATAGGATTTTTAGTCATATTAATGGAACTTGTATTATCACAAAGAATTGGTACAGACCCTATGACACGCTAAAACACAACACCAAACTGCGACCAAGTGTAATCGCAGTCCGGAAATGCAGTAAGTGGCAAGCTCTTTTGTCAAACCGGGGTCTAGATCTACTGCCTACTCCGTGATTATCTATTATCTAGCAAACTAAGTCAAATGATTGTGTTTTTAACTAAAAGCAGTAAGAAAGCAGGAAAATGTTCAAAGTTCTTTAGCAAGGGAAGAGTCACTCGGGAGTGAGTTCCCCTAGCTCATTAGTTAGGTCGAGGTTGTATTTACCCTGGGTTGATTAATTGTTGATTAAACTGCGGAAGATCCGACAGTAGCTTGGAATCTCTTAAGCTAACCAAGCCCTCTCAGGCCGGCTAACCGGCAGGCGACTAACCTTCACCGGGATAGACTGCTGAGGCAATAAGCACAGAACTCCACTACTGGAATTGGGTTCCAGTACAAAGCAGTAAATCGATTAACTCTCGTATAACCAATCTACCTCCACCGATTGATGAAGCTCTACTAACATAATCAGATTCTATCTATCTCAGGTTGCAGCAGAAATCAAGAAAAAATGACAGACTTCAATTGACTCAATGAATCATGCATCAATCGATTATAACCAATCAATAAATCAATCCCAAGTCATTACAATTAAGATTCATAACACATGGAACTAGGGTTCTTCATACCCAAGTGAGAGAAGTTTCTACTCCATAGAGAGAGAGGAAAACAGAAATCAGAGTAGTCATACTCATAAAGATGAGGATAATATGCTCTGGGATGTCGATCTTCACTCCTGGGGATGCAATCTGGGCTTCACTGGTAAGAAATGCACTCCAAATAGCTCCTAGAGTTTGTTCTTCGCACTTTCTCTCTCTAAAGCTTTGTGTTTTGCTCAAAAACTCGATTCCCTCTCCTTAGGCTCGAGAATTGGGTTAAAACCCAGAATTTCCCGACCACACGGCCAGGCCACACGACCGTGTGGTTTCCCAGTCTGCCCGTGTGAGTGCCAAAACGCGGCGTTCCATTAAAGAAGCTTCATGCACGCTGCACGGCCAGAAATGCTACGGCCGTGTGGAATCTCGGCTTGATCGTGTGAGCTCCCTGGAATTTCCACACGGCCTCAAGGGACCCAATACACGGCCAGTGTGGTCTTGCCCGCGTAATGGGATCCATACGGCAACTGCCACACGATCGTGTGGCTGCGAGGTCTGGCCGTGTGGTTTCCTCGGCTTCTCGCCAAACGTCCAACTTTCGTCCAATCGACCCTGAACTCGCTCCCAAACCTCCAATCACATACTAGGACCTGAAATAACACAAACGAGAACAACCTAGCATGAAATCGGCCTAAGATACGAGAAATGATGCTCAAACGGCATAAGAATGGTGGATGAAAACATTTGTATATATCAAGTCATCAAATTCCCCCACACTTAACCGTTTGCTTGTCCCCAAGCAAACCAAGTCAGATACGGGACAAATCATATAGGCACGGAACACGTGAATCATACCGGCTTTTGATCATTGACATATGGACAACTCAACAACAACCTAGACAACCATCACAGAGGACATTCGAGTGCAGCAAAATCGGGTAAAGGAAGAGGAATCCTTTCTGTTCACCAACCAACATAGACTCGACTCAAACACTTAACCAAGACAATCATCGCATGCATCAAACTCAAGACATCAAAATCAAGACCGAGCCATCTAGGTCCTCACCGGGGTAAAGAGCATAAAGAACACGGAAATGAATCGCTCACTCTCGACCAGTGGGGTCAGGAAACTTTGATGCGAAAAATGTGCATACTTATTCTCTCAAATCCTAACATCTCTTCACCATGATGGCAGCCTCTAAATGTTAGAGTTCACACAAGGGATGTCACCACTAACTAATCCGGAGGTCTTAGACACAGGTTCAAATGACTTGCTAGGGTCTTGGAAATGGGGAAAAAGCCTTTTAGGTGGTGGAAGTATTCACAGCACAAGGTTCCACAGTTCCAAACCCAACACATTCACAGCCAATCAAACCAGTAACTTTCTTTTTGTCATTCTGCATTACTCAAATTCTCTAAAGCACAAGAGCGAAGGAGGTCACAATAATGTTAGTATTTCTAAGCCAGACTGCTAAGAAACACTACTTAATGAGCATGATTTAGATTTTTGGCAGTGGCTCTCTTTTGCTTTCATTCATTTTTTTCTTCATTTCTTGAGAGAACCTGTAACATCCCGTTTCGGCTAAAATCGTATTATTGTCGCTAGAAAATTTCACGATTTAAAATCGAGTGTTTTGATAGTATTTCGACGAAAATCGAATTATCGATCGATCGGATAAGTATACGAATTAATTATATATATACACCATATATATATATATAATATAATTGCAGTAGGCAGACCGCCTATATAAATCCCACCGGTCCATTTAGCTTTCCCATCATCATTTTTCCATTTCACTTCCGTCCCATTCCTTTCCTCTTCCATACCCAGAGAAACAGAGCGCGCACAGGACAGCTCGGTGAGAAATAACAGAGCTTAATTCTTAAGCTCTAACGATCCAAAAATTCTGTAAGTAATACCTAATTCATCTATTCATCGTGATTTATCGATTTAGAGCTTTAAAACGAGTTTTTGGTTCAGGAATTTCTTGAATTCCCGATAAGCCAAATTAGGGTTTCGGAGTATCCGAAAGCCGGATTGAGCCCAAATTTCATATACGAGCTTCCTGCAGCGAGGTAATCAATCCTCTAGTTCTAATCCCAGAATTTCGGCAATTATTTAGGTCGGGGTCCAAACCGCTGAATTTAGCTCCGGCCAGGGTTTGATGTGTTTTTATCAAGAATTTGACCCGGAGCCTAGAACTAATATTGACGGGGATACTGCAGGGGATATTAAGACGGTCTCGGATTTTAATTCGGGGTTCGTTCCTGAAATTGACGTTTTAGTACGGGAAGCTTAAATCGGTGTTTGAACGACCAGAACTGGTGAGGGATTAGCACGGCATACCGGGTTTGTCGTATCACGATAATTATATTGATACTTAGAATTGATCTAGGTGAACTAGAATGGCATGATTAGGGGTGTATGAACTTTTGTGCTATATGTTGAACCCTGGATTGCTGTATGACATTATTGACTTGCCCTAATCGATATGGACCTTGTTTATGCTGATGATTGTGTATATGTTGCAAATTGTGGGCTTGACTGTTAATATGCTTTATGATGGTTCGAGAAGGTGATTAGGTATGATTTTCATGATTGTTGTATTTGGATGCACAAGTGGGAAAATATATATTCCCTGGTGACATTATGATGTTTAAGGAGGATGACTTGCACGAGGGTTTATCCCGAGGAAGTGCAATTATACGACTCCTGGTTTACCTATGTTGAGCCAATTATGGCCAGGTCAAGTACATGTGCAAGTAATGAATTATGATTAAGCAAGATGAGATATGAATCATGTATAAGGATACCAAAGATGGGTGTTGTGGTCTCACGGTCAATTACATAGTAATTAGGGCTCCCTATGCTATTACTCTATTATGATATGTATGATAGTCACACCTCTCTTGTGGTGGTGACTGAAGAATTCTTATGAGATATGACCACACCCAGAGCGGTGTCGGGGTATGACTACACCCATAGTGGTGTGGGGTATGTATGACCACATCCGACGGGATGTTGGGGTATGTATGACTACATCCGACGGGATGTGGGGTATGTTTCCCGGGAGAGTTATTAGCATGGGAGTAGCCAGGCGCCTATAAGTAAAACATGATAAGATGCATATGCATGAGTCAAGGTGGTTGAGTCTTTTGCCTATTGGGATGTCGAATGGCTGAGGTCTGATCCTAGTGCTTTGGCTTATTTGCTAGATGTATGATAGGGGTATGCTATGTTATGAACTCACGATGCTATGATTATCTCACTCAGCTATGAGCCGACCCTCTTTATTCTTCTTCTCTGCTTATGCTATGTGCAAGCAGATCATCAGCAGCAGTAGATAAGTGTTAAGTGGGAGAGGAGCTAGAGTTGAAGCCAGGATGAGGTATGGTCTTCAACTATTCTGTGCTTGGACTACTACTCGGGATTTTGGCCAGTGATCCACACCTTTTTGTAAAATGTTTTGAGAACGTTTTTCATGTGCATACTAGCTTCTGATGTAGTGTGAGATATCCACAGGTGTGGAAAGTTGATGATATGTGTATGTTGTGTAACTGTGTAAGTTGTGACGATTATGGTATGTATAAGTATGGTATGTAGGGTTGGAGTATGAAAAGTGTGGTTATGGCTAAGAAAAGCCAATGCATATGGTTGTGAGTATATATGTTTGTGATGAATTATTTTGCATGATAAGTTGCAAGAACTGTTAGTCCATTACGCGAGTAATTCATGTCGAAATTTTATTTTGGTAAATTTTGATAATTAGTGTAACACCCGAGATTAATTCCGCTGCAATTGTATGAACAATATGATTAGGCAAAACGTATAGGGTAGGGTGTTACAGCTTGGTATCAGAGCTGGTTTGTTTTCTGCATTATGGGTATGTTACTTTCACTCTTGAGGACTGATCACCCTCGAAAGGGGAGGGAGTACTCCATACCTGTACTTGCACTAAACTTTCCAGGATTGGTACCAAAGGTGATGATGTGTTGCATAGTCAATTGCATATGGTCAAACATGATTTTGAGCATTGGAAAGAATCTTGAAAAAGTTATGGTTTAAAAGGTTTTGAAAATTTTATGGAGTTTTTATCTTGTTGTCCAACTAATGATTTTGGCAGAAATTTTTAATGGTGTCTGGATCAAACTAAGGCCAATGTTTCCTTGTAGTTTGCACAGAAGTACTTTCAGTGTTACTACTAACCGATCGACTGATCGAGAAGCATGGTGGCTAGCCATGCAATGTAGTTGATCTTCGACTATGCTAACATGACGAGTTGTTGTGGTGGAGTTCTAATATGGATAAGATTCTTGATGATCTGGTGACAACCATTTTATAGGTTGGTATGACCTTGTGTTAGTGGCAACCTACTTTGCAGGTTAACAATCTTGCTTAGTAAGTTATGTTTTGAATTTGTTGATGTGCTTTTGTTGTGATAGCCCAGTGTAGGTTTTTGAAACCTTATATTGGGAACTTGAGGTGTTATGTGTTTAGTTATGTAATTCAGATCTCCTAACCTAAGAGTTAGGTAATAACCTTAGGTATGATAGACCATGTTAAGGGTAAGTAAGACGAGTTAGAGTACAACTCAAGGTTAGATTTCGGGGACGAAATCTTTTTAAGGAGGGGAGAATTGTAACATCCCGTTTCGGCTAAAATCGTATTATTGTCGCTAGAAAATTTCACGATTTAAAATCGAGTGTTTTGATAGTATTTCGACGAAAATCGAATTATCGATCGATCGGATAAGTATACGAATTAATTATATATATACACCATATATATATATATAATATAATTGCAGTAGGCAGACCGCCTATATAAATCCCACCGGTCCATTTAGCTTTCCCATCATCATTTTTCCATTTCACTTCCGTCCCATTCCTTTCCTCTTCCATACCCAGAGAAACAGAGCGCGCACAGGACAGCTCGGTGAGAAATAACAGAGCTTAATTCTTAAGCTCTAACGATCCAAAAATTCTGTAAGTAATACCTAATTCATCTATTCATCGTGATTTATCGATTTAGAGCTTTAAAACGAGTTTTTGGTTCAGGAATTTCTTGAATTCCCGATAAGCCAAATTAGGGTTTCGGAGTATCCGAAAGCCGGATTGAGCCCAAATTTCATATACGAGCTTCCTGCAGCGAGGTAATCAATCCTCTAGTTCTAATCCCAGAATTTCGGCAATTATTTAGGTCGGGGTCCAAACCGCTGAATTTAGCTCCGGCCAGGGTTTGATGTGTTTTTATCAAGAATTTGACCCGGAGCCTAGAACTAATATTGACGGGGATACTGCAGGGGATATTAAGACGGTCTCGGATTTTAATTCGGGGTTCGTTCCTGAAATTGACGTTTTAGTACGGGAAGCTTAAATCGGTGTTTGAACGACCAGAACTGGTGAGGGATTAGCACGGCATACCGGGTTTGTCGTATCACGATAATTATATTGATACTTAGAATTGATCTAGGTGAACTAGAATGGCATGATTAGGGGTGTATGAACTTTTGTGCTATATGTTGAACCCTGGATTGCTGTATGACATTATTGACTTGCCCTAATCGATATGGACCTTGTTTATGCTGATGATTGTGTATATGTTGCAAATTGTGGGCTTGACTGTTAATATGCTTTATGATGGTTCGAGAAGGTGATTAGGTATGATTTTCATGATTGTTGTATTTGGATGCACAAGTGGGAAAATATATATTCCCTGGTGACATTATGATGTTTAAGGAGGATGACTTGCACGAGGGTTTATCCCGAGGAAGTGCAATTATACGACTCCTGGTTTACCTATGTTGAGCCAATTATGGCCAGGTCAAGTACATGTGCAAGTAATGAATTATGATTAAGCAAGATGAGATATGAATCATGTATAAGGATACCAAAGATGGGTGTTGTGGTCTCACGGTCAATTACATAGTAATTAGGGCTCCCTATGCTATTACTCTATTATGATATGTATGATAGTCACACCTCTCTTGTGGTGGTGACTGAAGAATTCTTATGAGATATGACCACACCCAGAGCGGTGTCGGGGTATGACTACACCCATAGTGGTGTGGGGTATGTATGACCACATCCGACGGGATGTTGGGGTATGTATGACTACATCCGACGGGATGTGGGGTATGTTTCCCGGGAGAGTTATTAGCATGGGAGTAGCCAGGCGCCTATAAGTAAAACATGATAAGATGCATATGCATGAGTCAAGGTGGTTGAGTCTTTTGCCTATTGGGATGTCGAATGGCTGAGGTCTGATCCTAGTGCTTTGGCTTATTTGCTAGATGTATGATAGGGGTATGCTATGTTATGAACTCACGATGCTATGATTATCTCACTCAGCTATGAGCCGACCCTCTTTATTCTTCTTCTCTGCTTATGCTATGTGCAAGCAGATCATCAGCAGCAGTAGATAAGTGTTAAGTGGGAGAGGAGCTAGAGTTGAAGCCAGGATGAGGTATGGTCTTCAACTATTCTGTGCTTGGACTACTACTCGGGATTTTGGCCAGTGATCCACACCTTTTTGTAAAATGTTTTGAGAACGTTTTTCATGTGCATACTAGCTTCTGATGTAGTGTGAGATATCCACAGGTGTGGAAAGTTGATGATATGTGTATGTTGTGTAACTGTGTAAGTTGTGACGATTATGGTATGTATAAGTATGGTATGTAGGGTTGGAGTATGAAAAGTGTGGTTATGGCTAAGAAAAGCCAATGCATATGGTTGTGAGTATATATGTTTGTGATGAATTATTTTGCATGATAAGTTGCAAGAACTGTTAGTCCATTACGCGAGTAATTCATGTCGAAATTTTATTTTGGTAAATTTTGATAATTAGTGTAACACCCGAGATTAATTCCGCTGCAATTGTATGAACAATATGATTAGGCAAAACGTATAGGGTAGGGTGTTACAGAACCACCACCTTTTCACAATTTTCAAACAAACGCCCAAATTTTAAGCAATACCTCCAACACTCACACTATATTTAGCATAAACAGCAGAGAACATGCAAAAACCACTCTGTGGAACCTTCTACGAGATGCAAAAGGGTGATTTTCCATTGTAGACTGAAAGAAAGGAACGTACACGGCTCAAAGGGGTTGACTAGGGGGTATGACACACCAGGACAGTCAATTTGGTCGTGGGCTATTCCTATGCCTCCATTATCTCAGCTAGTGACAACGTGAATGTTACACATCATGGAAGAGGTATCTATCGCACAAGAAAGAAACGAGCAGGCTCAAATCTCACATGGCTACCTATATGCTCTATCTCTTCATTCTGATTCCCTAAACTAGATGCATAAACGACTGTCAAGAGAAAGTGATCTATCCAAGTAACAGTTGGTAAGCAAACAGTTGAAAAGCTGAACCCCTACACAACTCTACTGCACGTCTCAGTCATCATTATAGGTTGTCCTAGTTACAATCAAGTTGCCATACATTAATTCGAAAGCCATTCGATTCACCAATCAAATCCACAGTGCCAATATGATTATGCAAACCTTAGTACTTGGAGCCCTCAAATCTCGAGATTTGGACAGCGGACTAGGCTCCAAGCACACACATATATATATTCCAACCAGTACAAAGCACCCCCTACACTTAAGTTCGACATTGCTCTCAATGGAGCAGAGGGAAAGAGAAGGGGAACGATGTTACCGGATGGAAAGACTGTCGAGTGACTGGAAGTGGACCAGTCAGCGGGGAACAGATGGAACGATGGAATAGTTCTACACGAAGGGAACATAAAGAACACACTAGCACACTGTGCGTTAGGGATCAGAGTTAGCCCAGATGGCCACAAATGGACAATCCACAAAATAAAGAAAAAGAAAGAAAGAAAAAAACACACAAAAGACTCAGTTCACGCTCCGCACACACATGGAGCAAATAAGAAAAGTCTAAAACAAAAACATAATCGAAAGGGCGACGAGTACAGAATACTCGTCGCCAAGGTTGTCAAGGTCGATGTCGGCCATGAATGTATCATCACTGACTGGCGGGTGGTGGAAGTGGAGAGTCCTCTCAGGGAGTCCTCCAGACTGGTTGCTCCGGTATCAGCTGCAGCAGGTGCTGCTGGACCTCATGTATACGCCGAGACTAGCCCCGCTCCCTCTCGATGTGAGCAAGGGTCATCCCCTGCTGGGCCTTCATGTGGTTGAGGCGCTCATCATATGCAGCCATCCCGGTGTTGTACTCGGCCTAGTGAGCCGAGTACTGCTGCTGGAACTGGAGATGGTGGTCGAGGAGTTGCTGATTCTGGAGACTCAGCTGCTAGAACTGGTGAGTGAAGTAGTCCTGGGATGGAAAAGTGGAGCTACCACCCCCGTACTCAAAGGTGGTATGGTGAGGGGCGGTGTGGGTGGCAGCAGCGTCCACATCATCTGGGTGGACATCCTCAGTGGCATCATCCTCAGGAACTGCGGGCTAATCCTTCGCAGGGAGGGGCGGAGCAGGAAACCCCTCAATCCACTTGACGCCACGCTCGACTTGCAGCAGGTGCATCTTCGAGATTGTGTCTTCGCCGAAGACACAAGTGTCCCCCTGCTCTGTGCAATTCTGATATGGGATCTGGAAATAGTTTGCCAAGAGGGTGATGAGTGGGGTGCAGTGGAGGGTCCCCATATTAACAGCACTCTTGTCCAGAGTCCTTGCCACCACAGACCCCAGGTGTAGATCATGGTTCGCTGTGCAGATGGACTGGATGAAGTACATGGACCGCCTGGTCAGGGTGCTGGCACTTTCCCCAGCCGGAGTGAAGGACTTTGCTAGCATGTGGTGGAGAATGCGGTTATCGAGCTGCAGGGTGCTAGCCTTCGTCCGCCCTGCATGGAATGGGACCTGACTGGGCTGAGCTAGCTAGTTGTACAGCACCTTGAAGTTAACACCGGCCGGATTATTGAGCTCAGTGACATAATCCTTGTCATCTTCCATGTCGAGGTCGAGAGCGACCGCCAAATCATGGTAGCTCATGGAACGGGGCTCACCGCCTAGCCTGAACTTGATGGCCTTGCTGCCCGCCCACTCGATTGTCTCTTCGTGCCGAAAAGTCGTATAGAACTCGAGCACCAGCTCGTGGTAGACCTTCTCACGAATTGACAATAGCCAGCGCCATGTGCGGTTTGGCGGCAATAGCGAGGAAGTGTTCGTAGCAATTCAGCTTCTCAAACTCCCTCCTAGACCAGTAGTGATGCTTCCCAAACTTAGAGGCCAGGACGCGCTTGAAGCGATCCTTGTGGGGGCCCCTCTTCAAATCGCGGATGAACCGATGCTTGAGATCAGGTTTTGACATGTTCCTGCAAGAAAGCAAACCCAAGTGGAGCCAAAAAAGCCAAAGAAACGGTCAATCACACCCCCACACTTGATAACAGAAAACAGCCGAACCATAGTTTCATCCATAGTTCGGGGGTTAATAACTCGAGCAAACAAGCACAATCTGGGTGGGGTTGCACATCCACAATAAAGTAGACAACTTAAGGTTCACATCCATAGCAAATACACCATCAAATCACATCATTAAGGGCCCCAACCGGCTCCCACAAAAGGGTATGAAAAACAGGCATTTCATCGAACACCTTGTGTGCACTTGTAAGTTAAGCATAGAGTGGGCAAATTCCTAGCACACAAGGGCTCAATCAAGCAAGGGAAACATTGCCCAACACAATCCACACATAATCCAAGCCTTCCCCTCAATCAATTTCAATTAATTCACACATTTCCAAGCGGTTCTCTAAAGGTACACCTTAACACCCAATTCTCCACAATTAACAAGGTAAAGGGGAAAATCAAACCTAGAGACACAAGTAGAGGTGTAGGGGATGATGAGAGGAAGTCAATGGAAGCGACGGAAGCCCGAAATTCGACCCGAAAATGCTTGTCAGAGCCTCTCCGGAGTCTCGCCGGAAATCGCATCCGGCGACCCAAATCCGGTCCAAAACACCTCAAAATGAAGGGATGGGCCACAAAAGAGGGGAGGAGATGGAATATGAGGTTGGTTTTGTGAAAAACCGACCAAAAACGGCCGGAAAATCGCAAAAAAATAATAATTGAAAAGGCGCGTTTTTCCCGCGAGGGGAGAGGATTCCGGCGAGGGAAGGTGGGTTTTCTGGCCAACGCGGCCGTGTAGGCCAAATTTATAGGGGCCAGGGTCGCGACACAGGCATGCCACACGGCCGTGTGGAGCGGGTTTTTGCCCGTGTGGCGCCGAGAATTCCACACGGGCTGGCCGAAGTTTTCACACGGCCGTGTAGAGGCCCCCTTCTACCCGTGTGAAAATTCCAGGGCCTTCACACGGCCAAAGGGCAATTCCACACGGCCGTGTGGAATTCCAGAGCCACGGTTTCGACCTGTTTTCGCGCAAAATCGACATCCGAACCTTGGACAACACCTCAAGACTAAAAAACATAGAAATTAAAAAGAAAAAGGAAAGGAAATGCAAACCTAGGTGGGGTTTCCTCCCCACAAGCGCTTCTTTATCGTCTTTTAGCTGGACGCCAGTAGAGGAACTAAGGGTCCTCGATCTTGATTAGCAGCTCTGCGCGCTCGACAGCGCCTCCCAAGTAAAACTTTAGGAGGTGGCCATTCACCTTGAACGGCTCAGTTTAAGCATTGCTGATCTCCACCGCACCGTGCTGGAAAACTTGGGTGACCGTGAAGGGTCCCGATCACCTCGAACGTAGTTTTCCCGGAAAGAGTTTCAGGCGTGCATTGAAGAGCAGAACACGATCACCTACCTGAAACTCCTTCGGGCCCCTCAACCGAGTGTCATGGAGACGCTTGGTTCGCTCCTTGTAGAGCACAGTGTTCTTGTAGGTGTGGTAACGCCATTCCTCCAACTCCAACAGTTGCAGCTTACGTTCAGTACCTGCAACACTTAAATCCAGATTTAGCATCTTAAGGGCGCAAAAGGCCTTGTGCTCTAGCTCTATTGGAAAATGACACGCCTTCCCATAGACAAGCCTATAGAGTGAAGTACCGATCGGGTTTTTGTAGGTTATCCTATATGCCCAAAGAGCATCATCGAGCTTGGTGCACCAATCCATGTGGGACTGATCCACCGTCTTTTCGATTATTCTTTTAAGCTCCTCGTTCGTCAGCTCGGCTTGACCATTTGACTAGGGATGGTAAGCCACCGACACCTGATGCTTAACACCATAGCGAGAGAGGAGCTTAGTGAATTACCCTTCAAAATGGGTTCCTCTGTCACTAATGATGGCGTGAGGTGTCCCGAACCGGGAGAACAGCTGCTTCAGAAATGAGCAGACCCGTCTTGCATCATTGGTGGACATGGCTTGAGTTTCTGCCCACCTCGAGACGTAGTCCACTGCCACAAGTATGTACAAATTTCTAAAAGATGGAGGAATGGGCCCATGAAATCGATGCCCCAAACATAAAAAATTTCACAAACGACAGATATATGTTGGGGCATCTCATCCCGGGAAGAAATGTTACCTGACCTTTGGCAGCGGTCGCACTGTCGTGCGAGGGTGTCTGCATCCTTGAAGAGTGAGGGCCAATAGAAGCTCGACTGTAGCACCTTCCGCGTCGTGCGGTTTCATCCATGGTGACCTCTAGTACGTCTTTCGTGACATTGAGATAGGATGTCTCACCCGGGAAGGAGTCATCAATCTCTTCCATGAAGTTGTCCACCGGAGGGGTTTTCAACCATGATAGATGATCTGCAGCAACATTCTCGTCTCCCTTCTTCTCCTGGATCTTGATATCAAATTCCTGCAAAAGCAGAATCCAGCCATTGAGCCTAGGCTTTGCATCAGCCTTTCTCATCAGATAGCGAATCGCCGAGTGATCTGTGTAGACCACCACATGGGAGAGCACCAGATATGGTCGGAACTTATCAAATGCATACACCACAGCGACCAGCTCCTTTTCAGTGGTGGTGTAATTCTCTTGTGCATCGTTCAAGGTCTTTGACGCATAATACATGGGCTGGAAGTGCTTCTCGCGTCTCTGACCCAAAACTACTCCGACCGCATAATCATTCGCATCGCACATCAGCTCAAAGGGAAGAGACCAGTCAGGAATCATCATGATGGGTGCATGAGTAAGCTTCTCCTTCAATGTCTCGTATGCAGCTGTGCACTTAGGAGTGAACTGGAATGGTGCATCCTTCTCCACAGCTTGGTCAGAGGCAGGGCGATATTCGAGAAATCTTTAATGAAGCGCTGGTAGAAGCCTGCATGACCCAGAAAGCTGCAAATCCCCTTCACAGAAATGGGAGGAGGTAGCTTACTGATTGTCTCAATCTTCGCGCGATCTACCTCAATCCCCTACTTGGAGATCTTGTGCCCGAGCACAATCCCCTCACGAACCATAAAATGACACTTCTCCCAGCTGAGTGCCAGATTAGTCTCCTCGCACCTCTTCAGAACAAGTTCCAGGTTATGGAGACAATAAGTGAAGGAGTCTCCATAAATCGAGAAGTCATCCATGAAGACTTCCATGATCTCTCCGACCATTCGGTCGAAGATCGCCAGCATACACCTCTGGAAGGTCGCCGGTGCATTACATAACCCGAATGGAATCCTCCGGTAAGCAAAGGTACCGAAGGAGCAAGTGAATGTGGTCTTCGCCTGATCCTCTAGCGCGATAGGAATTTGGAAATAACTAGACATGCCATCCAGGAAGCAATAAAACTCATGGCCAGCCAACCTCTCCAGCATCTGATCAATGAAAGGTAGGGGAAAATGGTCTTTCCTGGTGGCGTCGTTCAGGCGCCTGTAATCGATGCAGACTCTCCAGCCAGTCACGGTCCGCATCGGGATCAGCTCGTTCTTCTTATTCGGGACCACAGTCATCCCGCCTTTCTTCGGGACCACCTGAGTGGGTCTGACCCACTTGCTATCAGATATAGCAAAGATGATCCCTGCATCCATTAACTTCACAATCTCTGCCCGGACCACTGCCTCCAAGTTAGGAGACAATCTCCGCTGTGGCTGCCTGACTGGCTTAACCTCATCCTCCATCAGAATTCTGTAGGAGCATAAAGATGGACTAATGCCTTTGATATCTGTTATCTTCCACGCCATGGCCCGGCATACTTCTGCAGCAGAGCCACCAACCTGTTCTTCTGCTCGGGTGTCAGATCCGAGCTGATAATAACCGGGAGCTTATTCCCCTCCCGGAGAAATGCATACTCCAGGTGAGAGGGGAGAGGCTTAAGCTCCAGCTCCGGTGGCTCCTCCAATGATATGGCGATCCGGGGCGAGATAGGGATCGGCTTGAAAGGTTTCTCTCGCCCCTCGACCGCGGCCTCGTCTAGCTCCGCGAGCTGCTCCTCCAGCTGCAACTGCTGTGATGCCTGTTCCCCTAGCAAAAAACAAAGCCCGAGGAAATCGTCTGTACCCGCACTCGTGATGGAAAGTGCGGTCTCAAAATCAGCAATAACATCACAGTAGTCTAAATCATCATGGAGCTGGGGGTGTTTCATATTATCAGAAACAGAGAAGGTGATTTGTTCACCCCCATCTAGCAAAATTAATTTCCCATCATTCACATCAATGAGCGCCTTGGCGGTGGCGAGAAAGGGTCTACCCAGTATTAAAGGCACATCCACATCCTCATTTATATCAAGAATCACAAAATCAACCGGATATGAGAATGGCCCTACTGCGACTATCAAGTCCTCTGCAATGCCCCTAGGATGCACAATGGATCTATCAGCAAGTTCAATGCTCATCCTAGTATTACTGGGTTCACCTAGGCCTAGCTTTTTAAACAGTTTATATGGCATGACATTTATGCTAGCGCCTAAATCCACCAAGGACTTCCCTATATGCAAACGACCAATCATGCAAGGGATAGTAAAGCTCCCTGGGTCTTTGCGCTTCTCTGGTAGTTTGTTCTGCAGGATGGCAGAACACTCCTCATTGAGCATCACCGTTGACAGCTCCCCAAGCTTCCTCTTGTTGGTGAGGAGATACTTCATGAACTTGGCATACTTGGGCATCTTCGATAATGCCTCCACGAAGGGCATACTTATGTTTACCTGCTTCAGCATTGCCATGAACTTGGAAAACTCAGTCTCCAGTCGGTCTTTGTGCAACCAAGTAGGAAAGGGAAGTTGCGGTGCATACTCCTTCACCACTGGTTGCGGCTTAGGAGCAGACACCTCAACCTCCTTCTCCATTTCCTCTTCATTAGCTGGAAGTGCTGAAGTAGGGGTCTCTCTCTTTGGTGCCCAGACAGGTGGATCAGCAGTCATCTTGCCACTCCTGGTAGTAATGGCTTTGCAGTGCTCATTTGGGTCCTGCGGATGAGGGATGGTTTGACCGGGTAAAGGACCAGGAGTCCTCTGGGCTACAGCCTGTGCCACACTCCCAAGCTGGGTCTGAATATCCCGCAGCACAGCCTGCGTGTTTCTCTGACCAGCTTCTAGCTCCAAGAATTTACCTGAGGATTTCTCCATGAACTGCTCGATATTATTGAACTTGTTTGCACTGGAGGTGGCCAGAGAACCCACCAGATCTCGCAATTCCGCCATCGGATGAATCTGCACTGGGGCTGCGGGGCTGCCCCTGACTATGAAATGGCCGCACCTGTGACTAAGGAGGAACTGGCCCCTGTCTGGGCGGGTAAAGAGGCTGCTGCTGCTGAAATTGCCCTTGTCTGGGCTGGTAAGGAGGCCTTGGAAGCCTGGAGGTCCCTGAGAGACTGGTAGTCTAGGATTGGCCCCAACCTAGGAGAAGTTGGGATGCTAGCGCCACCCCTTGTTGTAAGTGTTGCTGTAGGGGTCGAAACGCCTGGCATTGCCGATGAAGTCCACCTGCTCCTGGGGAGTACACGACTCCCTCATCGCCTGACAGTCCTCCACGGTGTGATGGGAGCTCTCACACCACTGGCAGTGCATCGCCTGCTGCTTTCCTGTACCTGAAATCATTCTAGAGCGATCGATGGGCGAAACCAGTTTCGATACCACCTACACCAAATCAGATCACTGGGTGGCTACAACATGCACACCCCGCCCTGGTGCTCGTCTCGATCTCCTCGCAGTTCCCCAATCATAGCCCTGCTCTGCCATCTCTTCAAAAAGTTGATTCAGCTGTGACGGTGTCTTGGTGAGCATATTCCTGCCGCAAACCGAGTCAATCAGCTGCTTGTCTTCCGGGAAGAGGGCATGGTAGAAGGTGCCCACCTTGAAGGCGTCGGTAAAACCATGGTTGGGACACTCGAGGAACAGACTGGTGTATCTCTCCCAAGCATCCCGAATGGTCTCATCTTCATCCTAAGCAAAGTGGGTGATTTGCTTCTGCAGGTCCGCCGTCTTGGACGGAGGATGGTAGCGGGTGAGGAACTTGTCCGCCAGGTTGGCGAACGTGGTGATCGAGCCTGGAGGTCGAGTGTCCAGCCACTCCTTGACTTGCCCCTCCATAATAAATGGGAAGTACCTCAGCTGGATTGCATCGGCTGGAACCCCATTGATATTGATCCCATCGATGAGCTCGTGGAATCGCCTCAGGTGTGATCGGGGGCACTCCCCCTCCTTGCCACGGAATACCACAGAGCTGCGTACCATGATGATGACGGAGGTGCTCACCTCAAAGTTATTTGATGGAACTTGAGGGTGCTGGATGGGCGACCTCATGTCCGCGGCTCTGGTGGTCCAGTAATACCCCATGGTCTGCTCCTCGGGGATGACCACATCATTGTTCTGCGGGTCACCCATTTCTTCCTCCTCGGAGATTTTCATCTGTGCTAGAGCCTCCTCCGCAGCCAGTCGCGCCTTTAAAGCCCGCTTGAAGTTCCTACAGGTCCGTTCAAGCTCTTGGTCTGACGGTAGTAAATCTCCCGACTGGCTACGAGTTATGCACTACCTGCACACAGAATGCAAACACAACCCGTGAAGGCACAAAGGTGGAAGAGAGAAAATGCAGTAAAGAAAATGCTAAAGTAATAAACTTTCACATTTCCACAATAACCTAAGTTTCCCCGGCAACGGCGCAAAAAATTTGACACGCTAAAACACAACACCAAACTGCGACCAAGTGTAATCGCAGTCCGGAAATGAAGTAAGTGGCAAGCTCTATTTGTCAACCCGGGGTATAGATCTACTTCCTACTCCGTGATTATCTATTATCTAGCAAACTAAGTCGAGTGATTGTGATTTTAACTAAAAGCAGTAAGAAAGCATGAAATGGTTCAAAGTTCTTTAGCAAGGGAAGATTCACTCGGGAGTGAGTCCCCCTAGATCCTTAGTTAGGTCGAGGTTGTAATTACCCTGGGTTGATTAACTATTGATTAAACTGCGGAATATCCGACAGTAGCTTGGAATCTCTTAAGTTGACCAAGCCCTCTCAGGCAGGCTAACCGGCAGGCGACTAACCTTCACCGAGATAGACTGCTGAGGCAATAAGCACAGAACTCCACTACTGGAATTGGGTTCCAGTACAACGCAGTAAATCGATTAAATCTCGTATAACCAATCTAACACTACCAATTGATGAAGCTCTAACAACCTAATCACATTCTATCTATCTCAGGTTGCAGCAGAAATCAAGAAAAGATGATCAGACTTCAATTGACTCAATGAATCATGCATCAATCGATTATAACCAATCAGTAAATCAATCCCAAGTCATTACAATCAAGATTCCTAACACATGGAACTAGGGTTCTTCATACCCAAGTGAGAGAAGGGTCTACTCCATAAAGAGAGAGAGAGAGGAAAACAAAAATCTGAGTAGTCATACTCATAAAGATGAGGATAATCTGCTCTGGGATGTCGATCTTCACTCCTGGGGATGCAATCTGGGCTTCAGTGGTAAGAAATCCACTCCAAATAGCTCCTAGGGTTTGTTCTTCGCACTTTCTCTCTCTAAAGCTATGTTTTTTGCTCAAAAACTCGATTCCCTCTCCTTAGGCTCAAAATTGGATTAAAACCCAGAATTTCCCGACCACACGGCCAGGCCACACGGCCGTGTGGTTTCCCAGTCTGCCCGTGTGAGTGCCAAAATGCGGCATTCCATTTAAGAAGCTTCATGCACGCTGCACGGGCAGAAATGCACGACCGTGTGGAATCTCGGCCTGACCGTGTGAGCTCCGTGGAATTTCCACATGGCCTCACGGGACCCAATACACGACCAGTGTGGTCTTGTCCCCGTAATGGGATCCACACGGCCACGCCACACGGCCGTGTGGCTGCGAGGTCTGGCCGTGTGGTTTCCTCAGCTTCTCGCCAAACGTCCAACTTTTGTCCAATCGGCCCCAAACTCGCTCCTAAACCTCCAATCACATACTAGAACCTGAAATAACACAAACGAGAACAACCTAGCGTGAAATCGGTCTAAGATACAAGAAATGAGGCTCAAACGGCATAAGAATGGTGGATAAAAACATGTGTATATATCAAGTCATCACCCTAGAAAAAGTCTGTAATCTTGCAGTTGATGTTTCATCCATAAAATTTGAGTACAACAGCATCTCGCTGCAATGTACTCAGCTTCAACTGTCGAAAGCACAACTGAGTTTTGTTTCTTACTGAACCAAGACACTAGGGAAGTACCAAGAAACTGACATGTTCCAGAAGTGCTTTTTCGATCTACTATGCACCCAACATAGTCAGCATCCGAATATGCTAATAGTTCTAGACTGGAGTCACATGAATACCACAATCCTAGATTCAAACACCCACTTAGATATCTAAAAATTCTTTTGACAGCACTTAGATGAATTTGTTTAGGCGAACTCTGAAAACGAGCACATACACACACACACACACACACACACACACACATTGTACATGATATCAGGTCGGCTAGCCGTTAAGTTTAAGAGCGAGCCAATCATCCCCCTGTAGAGTTTATTATTCACTACTGCTCCAGATTCATCCTTATCAAGTTTAGTGTTTGATGCCATGGGGTTATGGCAGCTTTTAAGTTCTCAAAATCAAAATGTTTTAGCATGTTCTGAAGATACTTGGTTTGACAAATAAAATTTTCAGCTAGGGTTTGTTTAACTTGAAGCCCAAGAAAGAAGTTTAGCTCCCCCATTAAACTCATCTCAAATGCACTTTTCATTTTAAGTTCAAATTCTTTGCATAGTTTTTTGCAGGTGGACCCAAAAATAATATCATCTATGTACACCTGAACCAGCAAAATATGACTTTGTTCTTGTTTAATGAAAAGAGTCTTGTCTACTTTTCCTCTCCTAAAGCCATTTTCCAGGAGAAACGAGCTAAGTTTATCATACCAAGCTCTAGGAGCCTGTTTTAACCCGTATAAAGCCTTCTTTAGCTTCTAAATATGGTTTGGGAATTTGTGATTTTCAAAACATGGAGGTTGAGAAACATAGACTTCTTCTTTTAAGTCTCCGTTTAAGAAGGCACTTTTCACATCCATTTGGAATAGTTTGAATCCTTTTGAACTAGCAAAAGCACACAACTTACGAATTGCTTCTAGCCTCGCTACAGAGGCAAAAAGTTTCTTCAAAATCTATTCCCTCTTCCTGACAATACCCTTGAGCTACCA
The DNA here is from genome assembly GCA_946122785.1 of Linum tenue. Classification (NCBI taxonomy): domain Eukaryota; kingdom Viridiplantae; phylum Streptophyta; class Magnoliopsida; order Malpighiales; family Linaceae; genus Linum; species Linum tenue. The sequence continues at coordinate 6,504,275 of CAMGYJ010000003.1, forward strand.
ACCGATATTTATTCCTAACTATAGTTCCAATTTCGTCTGACTTATTTTTATAAATCCATTTTGTACCAATTATCACTCGATTTTTAGGTTTGGGTACCAATTCTCACACATTTGCACTTTCAAATTGGTTCATTTCCTCAAACATAGAAGCTGTCCAGAACTCATCCTGAAGAGCTTCTTCTACGTTCTTAGGTTCAATCAACGAGACAATGGCTGTAAAATATGGTAGAGTTCTGGAACGAGTAGTCATACCTTGGTCTAGTCGTCCAATAATCTGACTAGGAGGATGCCTCTTGACAATGTGTGCGGGTGGTTGCACAGATGTTTCCTCTGACCCCTCTTCCATGCTAGTTTCTGATTCATTTGGGTTATCTGAAGTTAGTACCTCCTTTTCACTTGGAGAAGGTGGCAGCTTTGTGTCCTCAGCATGATATGCTTCTGATGACCTTGGCTTAACTTGCGGGACACTCCTTCCAAGACCAAAATCATCTTCATCGAGAATTTATGTATACTCAATAGCACCCTCATCAAATATCACGTTGGCGGACTCCTCAACTTTGAGGGTCCGCTTGTTAAATATTCTCTAATCCTTACTGGAGTTTGAGTAACCCAGAAATACCGATTCATCGGACTTTGCATCAAATTTTTCTAGTTTGTCTTTGGTATTAAAGGAGTAACAGTTACACCCAAAAGGGTGAAAGTATCCTAAATTAGGCTTTCTTCCTCTCCAGATTTCATATAGTGTTTTATTTAAACTAGATCTAATCAAGGCTCGGTTGGTTATATAACACGCTGTGTTAATAGCCTCAGCCCAGAAATACTTAGGCAGGCTGTAGTCATGAAGCATGATATGTGCTATATCAATTAAAGTTCTATTTTTACGTTCTACTACTCCATTTTGTTGTGGAGTCCTAGGAGCAGAGAAGTTGTGAGAAATTCCAACTTCATTACAGAACTGCTCAAACACATCAGAACAAAACTCTCCTCCATGATCACTCCTGATACTAGCTATTTTACTTAAATTCTCATTTTCAAACCGTTTGACAAGAGTTTTAACATTTTCAAACGCTTCATCTTTCTTAGCTAAAAATAGCACCCACGTGAATCTAGAGTAGTCGTCCACAATAACAAAAGCATATGACTTCCCACCATAACTTACCACATTCGCTAGACCAAACAAGTCAAGATTCAATAGCTCTAAGATTCTAGAAGTGGATATGATCGGTTTACTTTTAAAGCTTGACCTAGTTTGTTTACCTTGAGCACAGGCATCGCAGAAGAAATCCTTCTTCTCGTTAATTATAGGCAAACCCTTTACTAAATTTAATCTGGCCAATTTGGAAAGGACACTGACATTAACATGCCCTAACCGTCTATGTCAGTCTTGTTGATCACTAGCTTCTAAGCTAACTAGACACAATTCATTGAAACTGCCCTTGTCATTTAAGTCAATAGTATAAATTTTTCCGCTCCTCTTTCCTGTGAAAATAATCTGTCTGCTTTTAATATTTTCCACATAACAACAATTTGGTTCGAAAATCACTCGATAATCCTTTCCACACATCTGACTTATGGATATGAGATTATGTTTTAAGCCTTCCACAAGCATTACATTTTTTATGCAAGGACTAATTCCCACCCGCCCTCTACCTATAATCTCAGCAGAGTTGTTATCACCAAAATTGCCAAGGTTAAGAGTTGAAAAGAGATGTGTATTACCTGTCATATGGTGTGAGCATCCGCTGTCCATTATCCACTTAGTCGCCTCCGTTCTCACTCGAAGACAACTCTGAGACAAGGATACGAGAGACACAGAGTCTTCTTCCTCCATGTGAGCAATTGCCATGTAACATCTGTGGATGGTTACTTCGTCGTCATCATCCTCTTCATACTCATTGCAGCTCCATGTAGCAGCTAAAGCCCTTTCCTTTCGTAGCTGAGGACACTCAGCTTTGATGTGCCCATTCTGCCACATTTAAAACACCTTGTGGAGTTTACTCCCTTTGTGCTAGAACTTGATTCACCTCTATTCCTTGTGAATGTTTTGCCTTGTATGCTTCTGGTCATTCCATCATTCTTTTCGGATTCCTTGGGTTTAGTCCCATAACCACCTTGTCTCTTTTCTTTTCTGATTCTAAGCAACCTGCTTATCTGCTTGCTCAACAACGCAAGCTCTTCATCTTCCATTTCATCGAGTTCTTCTGGTTCATCGACTAGACTTGTTTCTTTGAATGCCACCCCCTCTTTTCCCTTTCTCACTGATCTCTTTCTCGTGTCCTGTCTTGTTCAATTTTTCTTCATGTGTAGCCAACAACCCGATCAGCTCATATATAGCCAATGTTTCCAGATCCTTTGCCTCCTCTATAGCAGTCACTTTCGGAGTCCACTTCTCAGGTAGACACCATAAAATTTTCCTCACGAGGTCACCACTTTCATAGGTTTTCCCAAGGTTCTCCAAGCTATTCACGATGTTCGTGAATCTTTCGCACATTTGCCTAATTGTTCTCCCTCCTCCATTTTGAACAATTCAAATTGATGCTTCAGCGAATTAATTCGAGAAGTTTTAACCTGAGAAGTACCTTCATACGTGACTTGCAATTTGTCCCAGATCTCTTTGGCTGTCTTACACCCAACCACTTTGTGATATTCCTCTGGTCCTAGGGCGCAATACATCAAGTTGGTCGCCTTACAGTTTTGCTGGAATTTCTCGAAGTCTTCATCTGACCATTTCTGTTGGTCAGCCTTGAGTTCGTATGGACCCTTGATAACTCTAGCCCACAATTTAGGATCCGTAGACCCTACGAACAACTCCATGGGGTTTTTCCAATACCCGTAATTGACTCCTTCAAATCTAGGAGGACGATTCTGGGAAAGCCTGTCGGCGAGATATAGCGGCGCGTTGCTTGCTGGCCCAGACACCATCCTTGGATCTACCAGAGGTTGTGGAACCCTTTTCTACCGCTAATGGGACTCTGATACCACGTATTGCTGGCGTCGAGCGCGAGATGCCTGCTCCTTGTCTATTTCAATCAACACCTGCAAACCCTAAATCGATCTTTTGGGAAGAACAAGTGAACGAAGGGAAGAAATGTATTTTTTTATCTGAAATGCACAATGTTGCTAAGCGCGTAAGTATTGTTTTGACGAAAGTGAAACTCGTCGTATTGGGCTTAGCCGATCCGGCCCACTCGTATTTCACTAACCACGTATAGATCACGAGTTTTACCAAAACGGTGCGCTTAACCTTTACTCTACAACTTCTTCTTCTTCCTTCATCCAACCTGGTTTCCCTGCACGAGATAAACACGTCTAGCTCTGCAAAAACAGAGTACACACTCGACTGCAAAAAATAAGAAGCAGTAGTAAAATAACACAGTCACTTTTTACGTGGTTTCCAGTATTGGGTGAAAGAGGATCCCAATACTGACTATTCCACGGTCGGAAGATCACGATTTGTGATTTCCGACATTCCACTGTATATGGTGATTTTGTTTCTTCGACAACTTTACACTCACGAGATCAATCAATCCAATCATGGATGATTAATCGAACCACTCACAACTATCTTCTAATCACCAAGCTGTCCAGCTCCTGTGTTTTCCAACACACTCACTTTCTAACACACGTTCACTCCAGAATCAATGTTAGAACCACTTTTCTCTATCAATCACACTCACTATTTCCTTAGCCTTTCTCGTGTGCCTTGAACTCTCGAAAAGTGACTCTGCTTGTCAGGCACCAGTCTCCTTTTGTAGTGTCCTTGTCCTAGCCGTTAATTGCAAGAATGGCAATTGATCTTTTGTTTGAATCATTTCCCCTTTGCACCATTTCGTGATTGATCTTGCAATATATTCTTTCCTTAATTTCTTTGCTCCACATCTTCTTCTCAAAATCATTGACAGGCTTTTCTTCCAACATTAACTAGTTACTGTAAAGAACCAGTTAATATCTTAATAATTTGAGTTGTTGTAAGAGGTTTAGTAATTAATCTTGTAACACAAACTAATTAACATCCTCATAGTCCCAATAATTTGGGTTGTTGGGAGAAGTACATTTTTGGTACTTAATTAACTGCTTCCTTACACGCGACCTTCAAAGGAAAGTCAACTCAGGGCAGACCTAGGTGGAAGCTAGGGGTGTCCCGGGACACCCCTAAAATTTGGGAGAAAAATTAATGAACCCCGGTAGTAGTTTGAGTATAGATAAAAAAAGATATAGTTGTAGTATATGTGATTTAATTTATAACATAGTAGTTATTAGTGAATGTATTTTCTATTCGACTACACTTTATATGTGTTGTAATTTTGTCATAAATATAACTATAAACGTGTAGCTCTTATATCCAAATTTCCCAAGCGTAAAATTAAACATACGAACTATCCATATCTCCACCGCTAACATGATTTTATTCTGAAGAGTTTGGTCATCTTTTATTGTTTTCTTCTATAGGATTTTGAGTATTGAGAGGCCTTATCCAACTTAGGGTTAGATCAAGAACAAGTTTCGGAATCAAATTTTCTATTAGTTCATGAATAATTGTCTAGTAGGATATATTGAAGGAGATTTATTAAGCACTATAGACAATGTGTATATTTAATTTTACAAATTTTTTTCAAAATATGATAACCCACCGTTGACTTTTGTGTAACTTTACTAGTTGGATATATTCTCATTTAAGAATTTTTTAAAATTTTTATTATTGTTTTAATTTAATTTTTGAAAGGGTAGTTAATGAAATTTTTATAAAGGGACACCCCTACATAAATTTTCTGGGTCCGCCACTGAGTCAACTCATGAGTTGTTGAGAGAAATCCAGGTATATATGATACTTAATCATTTCTTTATAGTTACACGACCCCTCAAACAAAAGTCAACTCATGAGTTTGAAGTTTGCACAGTCGCTTCATATCATGTGCTTTAAAGACAACGATTAATATTGATCATGGGGACTTGAACATGTGACCTCAAGGACAAATCAATTATGATACCACGTAATAAACCAACAAGCTACTTCCTTAGACCCTCAAATGCAAGCCACTCATATAAGCTTGAAGTTTGTAGAGGTACTGGACAAATGGGGTCGTGGGAATTGAAAAGAAGACTTCTCGGTTACAGAAGCACTATATCAAGAACTAATTAGCTCAAATAACTTAAATTGTTGAAAGAGTTTCAATAATAGATATTGTCACCCAAACTAACAGGTACCGTGGAAGTAGATGTGATCTCAGTGCATCTCATCAATAATCATTAATGACTGACGAAGATATCTCAATGCAAAACCCCGGCCCGTTTCTGTTTATGTGTTGTAACAATAACGTGGGGAAGTAAACTTTCACCAGAATGGACAGCCTATTTATTGGTAAATTTTGACAATTACGTTCAAATAATAGTATGCCATACCTAGTTACGTACGTAACGTAGCTTGTGTTAGGAAGACAATCTAATCGAAAACAACCTTCTCCAAGCTTCTAATGATACGTGTATATACCTGATTAGTGATTACTAATGATTCCCATGTCTTATTGTTAGGAAGGCTGTTAATTAATTATAATGAAACTCTGAAAAGCCATGGCATGTGCCTTGTTTCTTGTCTTGATCATAAATAGAAGAAACATAATATGGACTTCATATAGCCATATAGGAGAGGGATTGATTTAGCAAGAGTTCGAAACAATAATGAAACAGTTTATCATATCCATATGACCTATACGCAACATACAAATGCATGGTTATATGGGTTTAATCTTAATATGCTAGCTAGATCGCTTTATATAGGTGTAAACACATGCATATGTTACATGTCACGCATATATTATAAGATAATAGTAGGTTATATGTCAGACGTACACTAGGATAATTAGAATTGTGCGGTATAGTTTGAATGATTTTGTCTTTAGATGTATTTCTGATAATTTTATTTTTTAAATGTATTTCGTTGTATTTCGCTAAATCATAATCTGTACTTATTATTATTTTTATCAAATTCATCTGGGAATTTGAGTGATTTCCATTGCATTTCATAATTCATAGAACCATTAATGAATTGATTAAGATGTCTCAAAACAAAACACCCTACCGTTTCCGTTTATGTGGCGTAATAGTAACGTGGGGAACACACACTTTCACTAGAATGGACAGCCAATTAGTAAAATTTAACAGTAACGTTCAGTCACCTACTGAAATAACTAATCAATAGTGACAACTCTCTGTTTAAATGAATAATAATAAGACTAATAAGTAATAAGCCAACTTATAATAATAAGTAATAATAAAACGACGTACGACTGAGTTCCGGGGACATCCATGCATGGTTCATGTATATAGTTCCTTACCATACGTAACCTTATTATGTTAAGACGACAAAACATGAGTAATCGAGGGACAAAATTAAACCTTATCAAAGCTTAATTTTGTACACTCGTTGGTTGGTCATTTCAAAACTGTATATTACTTAATTAGCATAATCTAAGTTGGTTACCGATCTAACTATCCTTTGTTACATCTTATGAATTGACGACATTCCTTGCGATGTTACGAAAAGTCGTGATCCACATATGTCTTGTTGCTTGTCTTGTTTGTAGAAGAAACGTGGTGTGCACCAAGGACTTCACGATAAACTTGGGTTTTTGTTGACAAAGGGTTTGAGTGTGAGTCTTATACATAAATATATGGTCACTAGACTTCGGGTTGTACATTTTACTACAGTGGTAATAATTCTATCACCCTGATATGCAGGAATTAGACAATGTTATAGCAAACAGTATATGATCTACGATTGAACTTCTCCCAACAGCTCGAGTTATTAGGATCAACTGGTTCTTGACATGGTATCAGAGCTTACTGCGGCTGAATCGGAGAGGCCAACTGTGCGCCTCACATCAACGAATTACGCGCTGTGGGAATTTCAGTTTAGAGTATTTGTGGAAGGAAGAGGTTTATTGGGGATCTTGGATGGCTCGATCGCCCACAACCCACTGCTGCTACTGCTACGACCCAAGAGAAGACAACCTGGAATCAAAGTGATGCTCGAATCAGGTCTTGGCTGCTCGGTTGTGTTGATTCGTCAACATGTCTTAGCCTCCGTTTGTTTCCCACGGCGAACAGGATGTGGAGGCATCTCGCCGGCCTTTATTCCACTGTAAATGCTGCTCGACTGTTTGAAATACAAACAGCTCTCGCTCGGCTCGAGCAGGGCGATCGTTCCGTTGCTGAATATTTCAACGCCGCGCAAGAGTTGTGGACGGAGCAGGATTTGCTCCAGGCTGCACTGCGTCCTCAAGCTGGATTGACCGAGGACATGATCGCCGAACGTCAACAAACCCGCGTTCTCCAATTTCTTATGCGACTCAGGCCGGAATTTGAGCAAGTCAGGTCTACCATCCTCAATCGAGAGCAGTTGAATTTTGATGGTGTCATTGGAAGTCTTGTGCGTGAGGAATCAAGATTGAGGACCCAAGCCCATTTTGATATGCGACCAGGAGAAGGGGAAGTGATTTTGGCTACCGCAGCGAATTCGGCAAGGTCAGGTATAAGCCGAGCCTCTCATATAAATGCTGTCACAAGACCACAATTTAATAGTCGTGTCCCCAATTCGGAACTTGAGTGCCATCACTGTCACGAGAAGGGTCATTTAGTGAAACACTGTCGACGAAGAAACTATTGTGTTTATTGTAAAAGAATGGGGCATATTGTCTTGGAGTGTCACTCCCGGGAAAGAAATCAGGAACGATGGGCTGGAATTTCTCCACCGCCAGGAGCTGGGCGCTGTGCACAGGGGCGAGGAGCTCGACCTGCTTATGTTGTTGGAGAATCCAATGGTACAGCTGCGGAAAATACAACTGCTGCCCAGCTAGAACAACTTGTGCAAGCTGTTGCTGCTTTGCAAAATTCGCTTCCCACAGCGTTTGGCACAGCCCTCTCGGCAATTCAAGGTAAAACGAAGTGTAAGCCTTGGTTAATCGATTCCGGATGCTATAATCATATGACACAAGATAAAGATGCATTATATAATGTTCAGTCGATTAATCATGCTGGTCTGATAGCTGCAAATGGTGCTAAGATGGAGGTTAAAGGTGTTGGTAATATAGAGACCCCCAATATAACATTATCTCACGCTCTACATGTACCTGCCTTGGTTCCTAATTTAGTTTCTGTTGGACAGCTCACTGAGCAAGGATGTTCTGTTCTATTTGCTCCTTCTGGTTGTGTTATACAGGACATGAAGACGGGGAGACAGATCGGAAGGGGGAGTAAGCAGGGGAGGATATTTCATTTGGAGGAGCTCCTAGATAGTTCGTCATCATCGTCTTCTTCGAGTCTGTCGTCTACAAGTCAATGTTTGTCTAGGTCTGTCAGTAGTCCTTTGTTGTCTACGGAATCTCTTTCTGGTGTTAGTCCTGTGTTTTCCAGTTTGCCCAATAAGGTGTGGGAACTTTGGCATGCTCGTTTAGGGCATCCACACTCTGTGCGTCTGTCATCTATGTTTAAACAATCTCTTCTTGGAAAATATTCTGTTGAATTTCCTGCAAAACATTCTTGTACCAGTTGTGTTGAAGCAAAAACTTCTAGTGTTTCTTTTCCGTCAAGCACCACTGCTATAAAAGATCCCTTTCATCTTGTTCACACTGATTTGTGGGGACCTTCTCCTACTCTGTCCCGCCTTGGTTTTAAATACTTTGCCTTGTTCATTGATCATGCCACTCGATACACCTGGATCTATTTTCTTAGACTCAAGTCTGAGCTCCGGTCTGTAGCCATAGAATTTCTCAACATGGTCCAGACTCAGTTTGGACGAACAATCAAAATAATTCGATCCGATCCTGGTGGGGAATTTAGTTCCATTCCCTTGCATGATGTATATCGTTCACGAGGTATCTTGAGTCAGATGTTGTGTCCTGGTGTCTCCCAACAAAACGGTCTTGTGGAATGGAAAAATAGACATGTCATGGAGCTTACCCGAGCTCTTCTTCTTGCCTCTTCTGTTCCTAGTCGGTTCTGGCCTGAGGCAGCTATCACTGCAGTGCGTCTTATAATTTACCAGGTCACTCCTGTACTGGGTCAACAGAGTCCGTACTATGCTCTTTATGGTTGATAGACCGTCATTTACACATGTTTTTACCCCCATTCTTACACCGTTTGAGGTGTTGATTCTCGTGTTTTAGGCCGATTTCACGCTAGGTTGTGCTTGTTTGTGATATCTCAGGTCCTAGTACGTGAATGAAGGCTTGGGAGCGAGTCTGGGGTCGATTGGACGAAGATCGAACGAATGGCGAGGTTTCAAGGAAGCTGCACGGGCAGGCCAGGGAATCACACGGCCGTGCAAGTGAACAAGATGGCCGTGTGCTTTGTGTCGAGGCCACGCACGGGCAGACCGCGGCTTTACACGGCCGTGCCATTGAGCACCCTGGCCGTGTGATTTTTGCCGAGGCCGAGCACGGGCAGACTGGAATTCTCACACGGCCGTGCAACCCTGGCCGTGTGAGATGGCTGAAGGTCGACTAATTGATGCGCCGCGTTTCGACTCGCACGGGCAAAGTGGTGAGCCACACGGCCGTGTGGCCTGGTCGTGCGAGTCGGGAAATTCTGGTTTTAGAGCCTATTCCGAGCCTAAAGTGGGGGAATCGTATTTTCAGAGCAAAAACAGAGCCCTAGAGAGAGAAAGTACGAAGAACACATCATAGAAGCTATCTTAGAGCTGGGTTTCATTGAATCGAGCTTGGAGATCGTCATAGGAGTGGAAATCATCGTCCCGGAGCAGATTTTCCTCATCGTTATGAGTATGACTAATCTGATTACTGTTTTCTCTCCTCTCTCTATGGGGTAGAACCCTTCTCTCACTTGGGTATGAAGAACCCTAGTTCCTGGTGTTAGGGATTTGATTGTAATGACTTGGGATGATATTACTGTTTGATTTTAATCGAATGATGCATGTTTATTGAATTGATTGGAGTCTGATCAGCTTTTCTCAATTTCTGCTGCAACCTGAGATAGATAGAATCTGATTAGGTTGTTAGAGCCTCTTCATTCGATAGTAGGAGATTGGCTATACGAGAGTTAGTCAGTTTACTGCTTTGTACTGGAATTCAATTCCAAAAGTGGAGTTCTGTGTTCATAGCCTCAGCTTTCTATCCCGGTGAAGACTAGTCGCCTGCCGGGTAGCTAGACTGAGAGGGCTTGGTCAGCTTAAGAGATTCCAAGCTACTGTCGGAACTTCCGCAGTCTAATCAACAGTGAATCAACCCAGGGTAATTACAATTGAACCTAACTAAGGGGCTAGGGGGACTCAATCCCGAGTGACTCTTTCCTGACTTTGAAAACCGAACAGTTTACTGCTTTCTTACTGCTTTTGCTTTTAAACAACAATCACTCGAATTAGTTTGCTAGATAATAGAGGCTCACGGAGTAAGCAGTAGATCTAGACCCCGGGTTGATAATATAACTTGCCTGTTACTGCATTCCCGGACTGCGATTACACTTGGTCGCAGTTTGGTGTTGTGTTTTAGCGTGTCAAGTTTTTGGCGCCGTTGCCGGGGAACTTTTAGGTTATTGGGGAAACGTGAGAATTTGTTACTCTAGCTTTTTGTTTACTGCATTTTATTTCTTCCACCTGTGTGCCTTCACGGGTTGCTTCTGCTGAGTGTGTGCAGGTAGTGCATGACCCGTAGCCAGTCGGGAGGACTACTACCATTAGACCAGGAGCTTGAACGAACCTGCAGGAACTCCAAGCGGGCTCTAAGGGCGCGACTGGCTACGGAGAAGGCGCTATCACAGCTGCAGATCGGAGAAGAAGAAGAAGGAGAGATGGGTGATCCGCAGAACCGTGATGTGATCCCCGAGGAGCAGACCATGGGATCCTACTGGACCGTTAGGGCTGCAGACATGAGGTCACCCATTCAACACCCTCATGTCCCAGCCAACAACTTTGAGGTGAGCACCTCAGTGATCACCATGCTGCGCGGTTCAGTGGTGTTCCGTGGTAAGGAAGGAGAGTGCCCTCGATCACATCTCCGGCAATTCCACGAGCTCATCGATGGAATCAAGATCAATGGGGTACCAGCAGATGCCATCCAGCTGAGGTACTTCCCTTTCACTCTGGAGGGGCAGGCCAAGGAGTGGCTAGACACTCGGCCTCCGGGTTCCATCACCACGTTCGCCAAACTGGAGGACAAGTTCCTCACGCGCTACCATCCTCCATCCAAGACAGCTGACCTGCAGAAGCAAATTACACATTTTGCTCAGGATGAGGATGAGACCATTAGGGATGCTTGGGAGAGATACACCAGCCTCTTTCTCAGGTGTCCCAATCATGGTTTCAATGATGCATTCAAGGTGGGCAACTTCTATCACGCTCTCTTCCCGGAGGACAAGCAGCTGATCGATTCGGTTTGTGGCGGGAACATGCTGACCAAAATCCCGCCATAGCTAAATCAACTCTTTGAGGAGATGGCGGAGAACGGTTATGATTGGGGCACTGCCAGGAGGTCGAGGAGAGCACGCAGCCGAGGTGTACATTCTGTGGGAGCCCATCCCTCTGATTTGGTGCAGGTGGTATCGAAGCTGGTTTCAGCTATCGATCGTTCCGGAATGATTCCAGGGACCGGGTAGCAGCAGGCGATGCTCTGCCACTGGTGCGAAAGCAACCATCACACGGTGGAAGACTGGCAGGCGATGAAGGAATCAACCACACCCCAGAGCAGGTGAACTTCATCAATAATGTCAGGCGCAATGACCCCTACAGCAACACGTACAATGAGGGGTGGCGCCAGCATCCTAACTTCTCCTGGGCTGGGCCAAATCCCAGACCACCAGCTCCCCAGGGACCATCAGGCTTCCAGAGGCCACCATATCAGCCCAGACAGGGGCAATTCCAGCAGCAACAACAGCTTCTTTATTAGCCCATGCAGGGGCACGCTGCTCAATCACAGCCGCGACCTTTCCAGCAGCCAGGTACAGCCCCTGCTGCCCCAGTGCAGAATGATCAGATGGCTGAACTGCGGGACTTGGTGGGTTCTCTCGCCAGTGCTAGTGCTCAGAAATTCAACACCTTTGAGCAGTTCATGGAGAAGGCCTCGGGTAAATTCCTGGCTTTTGAAGCTGGTCAGAGGAACACACATGCTGTTTTGCAGGATATCCAGACCCAGCTGGGGAGCGTGGCCCAAGCAGTGGCTCAAAGGGCTCCTGGTACTCTACCCGGGCATACCATCCCTCACCCGCCGACCCCGGATGAGCGCTGCAATCCCATCATGACCAGGAGTGGCAAGATGACTGTTGATCCCCCTGCTCGGGAACCGGAAAGAGAGAGTCTGTTTTAGCGTCTCCAGCGGTTGAACAAGAAGTAGAGAAGGAGGTTGAGGTGCCTGCACCTAAACCGCAACCAGTAGTGAAGGAGTAAATACCTAAAATCCCTTTCCCTACTCGGTTGCACAAAGACAGGCTGGAGGCAGAGTTCGAAAACTTCATGGCCATGCTTAAGAAGCTGAATGTCCAAGTGCCCTTCCTGGAGGCACTATCGCAAATGCCAAAGTATGTGAAGTTTCTGAAAGAGCTTCTCTCAAAGAAGCAGAAGCTGAGTGAGCTGGGCACTGTGGAGCTCAGCGAGGAGTGCTCGGCTATTCTGCAGAACAAGCTTCCGCAGAAGAAAAAGGACCCGGGTAGTTTTACTATCCCGTGCTCTATTGATAAATTGCATGTAGAGAAGTCCTTGGCGGATTTAGGTGCTAGTATCAATGTTATGCCATATCAACTGTTCAAGAAACTAGGCCTAGGCGAACCCCGTGCTACTAGGATGACCCTTCAATTAGCTGACAGATCTGTAGTGCATCCTAAGGGCATAGTGGAAGACCTTCTGGTTAAGGTTGGCAAATTCACATATCCTGTGGATTTTGTTATCCTGGACATCAATGAGGACACAGAAGTGCCTCTTATACTGGGAAGGCCTTTCCTGGCCACCGCCAAGGCTCTCATAGATGTGCATGATGGGACCTTAGTTTTGAGGGATGGCGAGGAGCGAATAACGTTTTCAGTTGCTAACACTATACCTGCTTCGTTACCTCTGCATGCTGTATCTCACTAGGAGCACGAGTCTGTCGTGTATCCTTCTGTGCTGCCTATTTTGCAGGACCCGCCTCCCGCACCTTCGCCGCCACTCAGGACCACTCCGTCATCAAAAGAACAGATCAAGGAGGAGCGGCGGCCGAAACTGCAGGCAGCTAAGCCTACTCGAAAGAGCGCCGGAGACCACTACGAGCTGGTCCCGCCCCCACCTTGGCCATCCGAGTATTCACTCGCTTGCATCCTGCCGGATGGCCAAGTCGAGCTGGCAAATGCAGGCGGCCACATTCGTCGCGTGCATGGCCACCATTTGAAGCTGTACCTCAAGAGCGATGTGGATCCGCTCTTGAAGGCACCTGATCCTACACTTCCCTGAGCATCCATACTGGCGTCCAGCTAAAAGACGGTAAAGAAGCGCTTGTGGGGAGGCAACCCCACCGAGGTTTGCATTTTCTTACTCTTTTTCCTTTGATTTTTGGTATTTTTGAGTCTTGAGACGTTGATCCAGAGTCATGTGTCGGTTTTTGAGTGAAAACAGGTTGAATTCGGGGCTCCGGCACTGTGCACGGCCAGGCCACCAACTTGCACGCCCGTGCGAAATTTTTTCCTGGCCGTGCAAGCTCTCGGTAAAAATCGCACGGCCAAAAGTGCATGTTGCACGGCCGTGTGATTCAGCCTGGCCTGGCCGTGTGGCCGACACGGGCAAAAATTGTCTCGCACGGCCGTGTGAAATTCCCCCCCTGGCCGTGCGAGCTCTCGGCAAATCCGCACGGCCAAATGTGCACATTGCACGGCCGTGCGGATTCCCTCGGCCAGGCCGTGTCGGCCAGCACGGGCAAAAGCACCCCCTGCACGGCCGTGCGTGCCTGCCCGTGCGGCCGAGGCACGGCCTATATATTCGGCCAGCACGGCCAGTCTGGTCAGAATTTCCAATTTCCTCGCCGGAATCCTCTGTCCTCGCCGGAAAACCGCGACAAAACCCCCCATTTTTCGATTTTTTCGGCCACTTAGGGTCATTTTTTCACCAAATCAACAACAAACCCACCCTTTCTACACCCAAAGCGGCCTATCCCTCGATTTTGAGCGAGTTTGGACGATGTTTTTGTCGCCGGAGGCGATTTCCGGCGAGGCTTCCACGAGCACTTTCGGCCAGTTTTTCGGCGTTTCGTCGCTTCCATTGCCTTCCTCTCATCATCCTCTACACCTCTACTTGAGTCTCCAGGTTTGATTTTGCCCTTAACCCTGTTAATTGTGGAGAATTGAGTGTGTAGGGTGTATGTTTAGAGAACCTTATTGAATATTGTGATTTTTGTGCAATTGATTGAGGGGAATGCATGGAATGTGGTTGAATTGTGTTGGGCAATGTCCCCCTTGCTTGTTTGAGCCCTTGTGTGCAAGAATTTGGCCAATTTCATGCTTAACTTAATAGTGCACACAAGGTGTTCGATGAAATGCCTGTCTTTCATGCCATGTTGTGGCCACCGGTTGGGGCCCTTAATGATGTAGTTTGAGGGTGTATTTGCTATGGATGTGAACTTTAAGTTGCCTATTTTCTCGTGAATATGCACCCCCACCCAGATTATGCTTGATTTATCGAGTTTTTGACCCCCGAACTATGGATGAAACCATGGTTAGGCTGTTTTCTGTTATTAAGTGTGGGGGTGTGCTTGACCTTTTCTTTGGCTCTTTTGGTTCCACTTTGGGTTGTTCTTTTGCAGGGCAATGGCGAAACCTGATCTCAAGCACCCGTTCATCCGGGATCTAAGGAGGGGCCCCACCGCAGACCGCTTCAAGGAGGTCCTGGAAACCCCGTTTGGGTCACACCATTGCTGGTCCAAACGGGAGTTTCGGCGATTGCACTGCTACGGGCAACTCTCCGCCGCCGTCGCCAACACCGCATGGCGCCGTCTGCTCATCCTCTGCAAGAAGGTCTACTACGAGCCCGTGTGGGAGTTCTACACGACCTTCAAGCACAATTCCACGACCGATTGGCAGGACGGTACAGCCGTCCAATTCAGGCTGGGTGGTGTCCCCCGGTCCATGAACTACCACGAGCTGGCCGAGGCTCTTGACCTCGACCACGACGACCGTCGGCACTACATCACCGAGGTCAATGATCCGCCGGAGGTGGACTTCGGGAGGCTGTACACCCGCCTGGCTCGGCCAGGCCAGACGCATCCCTTCCGGGCCGGGAGGACGAAGGCATCTACCCTGCTGCTCGACAACCGCCTTCTCCACCACCTGCTGGCGAAGTCTTACACCCCTGCAGCAGACAGTGCCAGCGCCATCACGAAGAGGGCCCTGTACTTCATCCATTCGATCCGCCAGCACAACCATCCTCTCCACCTGGGCTCGGTGGTGGCCAAGACCATCGAGAAGACTTCTACAGAACTGAAGAGCCTCCACTGCGGCCCCCTCATCACCCGCCTGGCCACCTACTTTGGCCTTTCACTGCAGGGGTGCACCGAGGAGGGGGACACCCTCATCTTTGGCAGGAAGACGATCGGCAAGATGCAGCTGTTGCGAGAGAGGAACGGTGTTCTTTGGGTCGATGGGTTCCCAGAACCTCAGATCCCCGCGGAGCCCGAGCCAGAGGACCAGCCAGAGGGCCAGGAGGAGGAGGCAGGTGAGGATATTCACCCAGAGGATGTGGATGCTGCTGTTGATGATCCACCACAGACTGACTTCCATGCCGGAGGTAGCAGCTCTGCTTTCCTGGGTCAGGATTACTTCTCTTCCCAGTTCGAGCAGCTGCGGATCCAGAACCAGCTGATCCTCGACCAGCAGCTGCAGTTCCATCAGTAGTACGCGGCCGACCAGGCCGAGCTCCGGAACAGGATGGCTGCTTATGACGAGCGGCTGAGCATGATCCAGACTTAGCAGGGAGTGACTCTCGCCCACATCGAGCGGGAGAAGCGCCGTTCACGGCGCATGTAGGAGGTTCAGCAGCACCTGCTCCAGCTGCTCCCCGGCGAGCAGCCTGTCTGGAGGACTCCCTGGGATGACTCCCCACTTCCACATGCCCCAGCTGACGGTGATGATGGTGCTGCTGGCGCTGCTGATGATGACGCGTTCATGAACGACATCGACCTCGACGATCTTGGCGACGAGTAGGCTGTACTCGTTGCCCGTCTCAGTGTGTTTTTCTTTTTCGTTTTAGACTTTTGTGTGTTTGCTCCATGTGTGCGGAGCTTGAACTTAGTGTCGTTTGTTTTTATTTTTGGTTTTCCTTTATGGTTTGTTTCTGATGTAGCCGTCTGGGCTAACACTTATACCTAACGCACAGTGTGCTAGTGTGTTTCTGGTGTTCGATTTGTGCAGCATTGTCCACTCTCCCGTTTGTTTCTCGTTGACTGGTCCACTTCCAGTCCCCCAGCAGTGTTTCAATCCGGTAACATCGTTCCCCTTATCTTTCCCTCTATTCCATTGAGGGCAATGTCGTGCTTAAGTGTGGGGGGGGGGGGGTGCTTTGTATCGGTTGGAATATATATTTGGGTGCTTGGAGCCTAGTCCGCTGTCCGAATCTTACGATTTGAGGGCTCCAAGTACTGCTGTTTGATCATATTGCCACTGTGTTTTGATGGATGAATTGATTGGTTTTCGGATTAATGCGTGACAACTTGTTTGCGACTAGGACAACCTATAATGAGGACTGAGATGTGCAGTAGAACGATGTAGGGGTTCAGTTTTTCAACTGTTTGCTTGCCAACTGTGACTTGGTTTGATCACTTATTCTTGACAGTCGTTTATGCATCTAGTTCAGGGTATCAGAATGTGAGATAGAGCATATAGGTAGCCATGTGAGATTTGAGCCTGCTCGTTTCTTTCTTGTGCGATAGATCCCTCTTCCATGATGTGTAGCATTCACGTTGTCACTAGCTAAGATGATGGGGGCATAGGATTAGCCCACGACCAAAATTGACTGTCCTGATGTGTCATATCCCCTAGTCAGCCCCTTTGAGCCGTGTGTTATCCCTTCTTTTGGCCTATAACGAAAAAATCACTCTTGTTGCATCTTTTAGAAGGTTCCACAGAGTGGTTGTTACATATTCTCTGCTGTTTCTGCTAAAGTCTATGTGAGTGTTGGAGGTAGTGCTTAAAAGTTGGGCAGGTGTTTGAAATTTGTGCAGAAGTGGTGGCTCTCTTAAGAAATGAAAAGAAAAATGAAAGTAAAACAAAGAAAAATTGAAAGCAAAAGAGAGCCACTACCAAAAATCTGAATAATGCCCAGTAAGTAGTGTTTCTTAGCAGTCTGGCTTGGAAATGCTGATGTTTATACCTCCTTCGCTCTTGTGCTCTTGAGATATTGAGTAATACAGAATAGCAGAAAGAAAATACCGGTTTGTTTGACTGTGATTGTGTGTTTGGAAAATGTGGAACCTTGAGCTATGAATACTTCCACCACTTAAAAGGCCTTTTCCCCATGTCCAAGACCCTAGCCAGTCATTTGAACCTGTGTCTAAGACCTCCTGATTAGTTAGTGGTGACACCCCATATGTGAACTCTAACATTTAGAGGCTGCCATCATGGTGAAGAGATGTTAGGGATTGAGAGAAATAGCATGCGCATCTTTCGCATCAAATTGTCCTGACCCCACTGGTCGAGAGTGAGTGATTCATTTTCATATTCTATATACTCTTGTACCCCGGTGAGGACCTAGATTGCTCGGTCTCTGTTCTGATGTCTTGAGTTGGATGCATGAGTTGACTGTTTTGAGTGAGTGGTTGAGTCAATTCTAGGTTGGCTAGTGAACAGAAGGGAGACTCTTCCTTTACTCGATTTGCTGCACTCGAATGTCCTTTGTGGTGGTTGTCCAGGTTGCTATTAAAGTTGTTCATGTGTTGATGTTTGAAAACCAGTTTGATTCACGTGTTCTGTGCCTTTATGACTTGTCCCCAATGTTGGTTGACTGAAATATGTGAGCTTACCTAGTGTCTGACTTGGTTTGCTTGGGGACAAGCAAACGGTTAAGTGTGGGGGAGTTTGATAGACCGTCATTTACACATGTTTTACCCCCATTCTTACACCGTTTGAGGTGTTGATTCTCGTGTTTTAGGCCGATTTCACGCTAGGTTGTGCTTGTTTGTGATATCTCAGGTCCTAGTACATGAATGAAGGCTTGGGAGCGAGTCTGGGGTCGATTGGACGAATATCGGACGAATGGCGAGGTTTCAAGGAAGCTGCACGGGCAGGCCAGGGAATCACACGGCCGTGCAAGTGAGCAAGATGGTCGTGTGCTTTGTGCTGAGGCCACGCACGGGCAGACCGCGGCTTTACACGGCCGTGCCATTGAGCACCCTGGCCGTGTGATTTCTGCTGAGGCCGAGCACGGGCAGACTGGAATTCTCACACGGCCGTGCAACCCTGGCCGTGTGAGATGACTGAAGGTCGACTAATTGATGCGCCGCGTTTCGACTCGCACGGGCAAAGTGGTGAGCCACACGGCCGTGTGGCCTGGCCGTGCGAGTCGGGAAATTCTGGTTTTAGAGCCTATTCCGAGCCTAAAGTGGGGGAATCGTATTTTCAGAGCAAAAACAGAGCCCTAGAGAGAGAAAGTACGAAGAACACATCCTAGAAGCTATCTTAGAGCTGGGTTTCATCGAATCGAGCTTGGAGATCGTCATAGGAGTGGAAATCATCGTCCCGGAGCAGATTTTCCTCATCGTTATGAGTATGACTAATCCGATTACTGTTTTCTCTTCTCTCTATATGGGGTAGAACCCTTCTCTCACTTGGGTATGAAGAACCCTAGTTCCTGATGTTAGGGATTTGATTGTAATGACTTGGGATGATATTACTGTTTGATTTTAATCGAATGATGCATGTTTATTGAATTGATTGGAGTCTGATAAGCTTTTCTAGATTTCTGCTGCAACCTGAGATAGATAGAATCTGATTAGGTTGTTAGAGCCTCTTCATTCGATAGTAGGAGATTGGCTATACGAGAGTTAGTCAGTTTACTGCTTTGTACTGGAATTCAATTCCAGTAGTGGAGTTCTGTGTTCATAGCCTCAGCTTTCTATCCCGGTGAAGACTAGTCGTCTGCCGGGTAGCTAGATTGAGAGGGCTTGGTCAGCTTAAGAGATTCCAAGCTACTGTTGGAACTTCCGCAGTCTAATCAACAGTGAATCAATCCAGGGTAATTACAATTGAACCTAACTAAGGGGCTAGGGGGACTCAATCCCGAGTGACTCTTTCCTGACTTTGAAAACCGAACAGTTTACTGCTTTCTTACTGCTTTTGCTTTTAAACAACAATCACTCGAATTAGTTTGCTAGATAATAGAGGCTCACGGAGTAAGCAGTAGATCTAGACCCCGGGTTGATAATATAACTTGCCTGTTACTGCATTCCCGGACTGCGATTACACTTGGTCGCAGTTTGGTGTTGTGCTTTAGCGTGTCAATGGTCATCATCTTGATTATGCCCGTCTTCGAGTTTTTGGATGTCTGTGTTTTGTTTTGCTTCCTAAACGTGAACGAACCAAATTAACTTCCAAAACTGTTCGATGTGTCTTTCTAGGGTATAGCAGTGTTCATAAAGGGTATCTTTGCTTCGATCCTTTAGGACAGCGTATGAGGGTTGCTACTTCTGTAGTTTTCTTTGAACATCAAATGTTCTATGACTCCAAATCTCTGTCTGATGTTGATTTCCTTGGTTCCCATCATTCTTTGCCCATCTTTGCCGAATTTGATGATGATGAGACTCTCCTGTCCAATGATCTAGCTACTCCACCTTCCCCTCATGATCTGTCTTCCTCCACATCCGACGCATCCAGTTCAGCATCATCATCTCCTTCCACAAGTAGCAATGCCGAGTTATCTCCTGGGACATCATCACCGCCTAATAATTCCCCTTCGCCACCCATACAGGTTTCACTTAGGCGATCCACCAGGTCCACAAAAGGAATTCCTCCTTCAAGCTTGGGGGACTACGTGACATATGGTGTAGATACTCTAATTGTCCCTACCACTTTTAAGCAAGCACATGGAAATCCAATTTGGGATCGAGCCATGCAGGAAGAATTTGGGGCTTTGGAGGCAAATCGCACTTGGACGGTGGTTGATAGACCAAATCCTTGTCCTCCTACCATTGGCAGTCGTTGAGTTTATGCCATTAAAGTTCGTCATGATGGATCGGTAGAGCGCAATAGAGCCAGGTTAGTCGCTCTTGGCTATACTCAGGAGCACGGGGTGGATTATAATGAGACATTTGCTCCTGTTGCCAAGATGTCTACCGTTCGTACATTACTTGCTGTTGCTGCGCTATACGACTGGCCTTTATATCAGCTTGATGTGAAGAATGCTTTTCTTCATGGAGATTTAGAAGAAGTAATCTATATGGAACGTCCTCCAGGTTACACTGTTGGTAGAGAGGATCAAGTATGTTTGCTGCACCGGTCACTCTATGGACTTAAACAGGCACCTAGGGCCTGGTTTGATAAATTTCAAGCTACTATCATCCAGCTTGGTTTCATTCAGAGTCTCAATGATCCATCACTTTTCACCAAAGTCACTTATGCTGGTATTGTGGCTCTTCTTCTTTATGTCGATGATATGGTTATTACTGGTACTGATCTGCAGGGGATTACACAGCTCAAGGCTGGGTTGAAACAAGCCTTCAGCATCAAGGATCTTGGGAACCTCTCATACTTTCTCGGCCTTGAGGTCAACAGGACTGATCAAGGGATTCTGCTTAGTCAAAGGAAGTACATATCTGATCTCCTTGGTGATCACAATTTTGCTGACTGTAACCCTGTGAAAACTCCTATGGAAGTTAATCTCAAATTGCAGAAAGATTCGGGTGAACGTCTGAAGGATGGCTCTCAATATCGCAGCATCGTTGGTAGTCTTATCTATCTTTCAGCAACACGTCTGGACATTTCTTATGCAGTTCAGGCAGTGAGTCAGTTTATGACGGAGCCATGTGTTGATCATCTTGCTGCTGTCCACCGTATCTTGCGCTATCTAAAAGGAACCCAGGATGTTGGCATTCTATTTCCTTCTCAAGGCACGGCTAAGATTACTGCTTTTTCAGATTCTGATTTTGCAGGTTGCATTGATACTAGGCGATCCACTTCTGGCTGGTGTGTGCAGTTTGGTGGTGCCTATATCTCCTGGCGATGCAAGAAGCAGGATAAAGTTTCTAAATCTTCCACTGAAGCTGAATACCGAGCTATGTCCGAAGTAGGATCGGAAATGGTATGGCTTCGACGTCTTCTGTCAGACTTTGGAGTTACTTGTCCTACTCCTATGGAGTTGTCTGTGGACAACACCAGTGCTATTCGTATCGCAGTGAATCCCGTTCTGCATGATCGTACAAAGCACATTGAAATACACGTGCATTATATTCGGGATCTTGTTCGTGATGGTACTATCAGTCTTCACCATCTTCCTACTGAAGAGCAAGTTGCAGATCTTTTCACCAAAGCTTTTGCTACTAGCCGGCATTGGTACTTGGGTCACAAATTGATGCTGTGAGATCGGCATCAATTTGAGGAGGATGTTAAGCGATGGTTATGGTGGGCTACGATGTATGTGAGCTGTAGGTAATTTGTGTAGTTAATGAGCGTGTGGGGCCCATGTGTAATTAAGCCCATACATAATATCCATGCTAGCCCATGCACTAGGTTAGACGTATGAAAGTGAAGCTAACCTAGGGGTTCGAGGGATATATAGTATGAGAGGAGTTTGGCCGTTGTTTGTAACACACATTCTGAACATCTCAGTAAGATAGTAGCCTGAAGAGCGTTCAAAGCTCTTCCAGGGATACCACGTAAACTCCGGTGTCTGTGTTTATTTTCATTTCTGATCATCGTCAATCTGTTTCGGTATTAGTCAATATGGTATCAGAGCCTTCTGTGACCGTGAGGTCTTCTGTTCGATTCCCGGTGACCCCATCCGTTTCTGTTAAGCACACGGTGTCCGGACCTGTGCATGTCCAAACTCCAAGCCTATCTGAATGGCTTGAGTTTGAAGGGGGTATTAGCAAACATTATATGATCCACGATTGAACTTCTCCCAACAGCTCGAGTTATTGGGATCAACTGGTTCTTGACAGTTATGTAGATCATATATATATATATATATGGTGCCTTCTCACCCGGGGTACCGCATACATTGAGTATGAAAATGCTATCTAGACCTCGGATTAGCAGGATTTTTGGGCATGATACTATACCCTAACCCTTTATGAGTGAACCCTAGGTTCTAATTATCTAAATCATAAACTATAAACCCTAAGATGGTGCATTGATTTTTTTACCTATATTTGGACGAATCATAACCGTTGATTATTGTTTCTAACTAAATTGATCTTGGGGTATTAGATTTAGTGAATTAAGACCTAGATTTTGATCTTGAAGGGTTAGAGTATAGTATCATGTCCGAAAGATCAGTCAATTCAAGTTCTGGATAGCGTTTTCTTACTTAAGGTATGCGGTACCCCGGATTTCACCCGGGGTACAGTAGAATTCGCCATATATATATATATATATATATATGGCAAAGGCTAGCGTACGCCCGGACGTACCCTAGCCTACCGTACGCCTGTTGAGTTTTGCTATTTAGACAATGAATTAACCGGAGTTTGGGGCATGATACTATACCCAACCCCTAATGGGTGAACCCCAGTCCGCAATTCACTAACCCAAAGCATAATATTCATTTAATCTTGAAATGAAAATCAATGGTTCCGATTCGTCGAAATTATTGTTGATTTTCATTTTAAGATTAAACGAATTTCATGATTTGGGTTAGAAAACTAGGGACTGGGGTTTATCCATTAGTGGTTAGGGTATAGTATCATGCCCAAAACTCTGGTTAATTGATGATCTAAATAGCAAAACTCAAACGGGCGTACGGTAGTCTAACGTACGTTCGGGCGTACGCTAGCCTAAACCATATATATATATATATATATATATATATATATATATATATATATATATATATATATATATATCATAAATCAACGGGTTCCAATAAATCGAATTGTTGGGAGAGACTCATGTATGACGTACGCCCACTTGACCACTTCATAACAATATATGTGAATCAACTAATGCACTCAAATCATTTTGACTGTTGAATGAAATAAAAAAAATTCAGGTGCCTCGTGTATTTACTAGTATCCTGTGTATATTTATTATCAACATCAATAATTAATTCCAACGGTTCGTAAATGTGTCCCATCGTTTCTTTAGGGATAACTCGTATTACTTTATGTGAGGGCCTTTACAGAATTGTGATAACCTATTTGGGTGCTCAAGCAGCACGCGATAATCTTGAGCAAGCAAATGATTAATTTGACAAAAATCGGAAATGAGCTTTAACCAACATATAGCTCATCAGCATTGTGTGTTGATTTTCCAAACACATAGAGTGGGGGAAGTTACGGTACATTACAAGTATTTGGGATTGTCAACATTGATTGCTCGTTCAAAATCGGAAGCTTTTTGCACAAGTTAGAGTAGCCTCTTTGAGGGCTAAGATCAGGTGACTAAGCCAATCTCAACCCTCCAATCTCATTAAAATCTAATGGTTATAATTAATTCAGTTTAATGAAAGGCAATATAGTAATTGAATAATCCAATTTTAATTTTCAATTATAAAGTGAATAAAAAAATCGCTGGCTTCCCTTCCGCCAGCCATGGAAATTGACGTTCCGCCGCCGCCATGGAAATTTCCGGCTCCCTCCCGTACTTCAGTTAAGAGAGAGAGACGTTTCCGTCCTGGCAATTGCCATTTTTCTGGGAACAATTGCAATTTCCCTTTCTAGGAACAATTGCAATTCCCCACTTCCAGTTGAGAGAGAGAGAGAGAGAGAGAGAGAGAGAGAGAGAGAGAGAGAGAGAGAGAGAGAGAGAGAGAGAGAGAGAGAGAGAGAGAGAGAGAGAGAGAGAGAGAGAGAGAGAGAGAGAGAGAGAGAGCTTTTTTGGTCGTAAAATTTTCTGGTCGGACAATTTTTCCGGCGACCATCGTGGATGGCGACCATGTTTATCATTTTTGTCAACCCTGTTTGTAATGTTTGTATAGATTCAGTTTGTATTGTTTGTCATTTTTTATGATATTTTGTACGGTTAGTATGCTTTGTACTGTTTGTCGGGTTATTTTGTAATGTTTGTATGCTTTGTTATTTTGTAATGTTTGTCGGTTTTTTTTTATAATGTTTGTAAACTTTGTTATTTTTGTGCACCATTTTTATCATTTTTGTACGGTTAGTATGCTTTGTACAAGTTTACCAATCTGTATTGTAAGTAGTGTTATTCTGTACGTGTAGTATGCTTTGTACTGTTTGTCGGTTTCTTTTGTAATGTTTGTAATGTTTGTTATTTTGTAATGTTTGTTGGTTTCTTTTGTATTGTTTGTAATCTTTGTATGACTATTTTGCATATATTGTAATTTGTAATTTTTGTTGCTCTAGTTTGTATACTTTTATGTTATGATTTGTATACTTTGTATTCATTTTTGTCCACCATGTTTGTCATTTTTGTCAACCATGTTTGTAATGTTTTTTGCATCACAAATCAATACATATAAACTCTACAAATTATTAGTACTTACAATACAAACAGACGTGATTTGCATCACAAATCAATACATATAAAGTATACAAATGAATATTACAAAACATACAAACCATACAAATCACACTGATATTGTGTACAAAAGTACTAACAATACAAACTGACAACACTTTCATTACAAATCACTATTCTTCCCTCTCTCTCCACCGTTGTTGCCGCCGTCGACTCTCTCTCCACCGATGCTGCCGCCCAACTCTCTCTACTGCCGTCACCACCTCTCTCTCTCTCCATCGTCGCGCCGCCTCTCTCTCCGCCGCCGTTGTCGACGCTCTCTCTCCGCCGCCTCTCTCTCCTCTATTTTCCGACGACTAGATCTACTTTCTCTCTCTCCAAGGCTGCCGCCTCTCTCTCCTCCAGCGTAGCGGCGCCACCATCTCTCTCTCCATCGACATCGTCGTCTTTCTCTTTCTCTCTCTCTCCTCCATCGGCGTTGCGATCTATTTCCTCCTCCGCCATGGCTTTCTCTCTCTCTGAACATCACAGCAGAAAAGGGAAGAGGAGGAGACGGTTGCAGAAGGGAGAAAAATCAATAATAATTCATAAAATAAAACTGGAAAATAGGAGTTAATAATATATTGATAATGCCAAAACTACCCTTCTCATTTAATAATAATTAATTGATTTATCTGGACCATTAGATCAATCCAAGGGCTGAGAGGGCCTTAGTCAAGTGACTAAGGACCCCCCCTTAGTCATCAGATCCGGACTCCCTCTTTGATGCCTAAGAAAACTTTCTCTTTTATTTTCTGTTGCATTATTGGATAATTGGATTTTATTACCTAGCTATTAACGGGGAGTTGTGAACGTTGTATCTATATTTTCCGCTAGTGCAAATCCATCTTTTTTTTTATAGAAGTGCAAATCCATCTTTGGTAAAAAAAAAAAGCATCCCACTTCTAGGCCTGTTAGGTCCGGGTATAATCTGATGCTTAAACCTATAGGTTTAAGCATTTTGCTTAAGTCATTCTATTGGTTGGTAGTGGATTAGTTAGTTAATAAAATGTTAGTAGTTAATAGGTAATTGAGGTTAAATAAAGTTATTATGTAAATATAATTAATATTAATAATTGATTATGCTCTTTCTCTCTCCTCTCATAACTTTATCCATAACTCTCTCTCTGAACTACAATTAAAAGGAAATCCAAAATTAATTTAATTAGATCTTAATATTAAATGTTTAATAAAATTCAAACTTAATCATGTTTTCTCTTTTTAAAATAGAAATTATAAATTATAAATATGCTTTCTCATATCTTGACAACTTACAATGTAGTATTAACGTTTTGCAATGACATTATCAACGTTTATGAAATAAATCATTATTATTAACAATTTTTGATCAATCGTTATCGTTTTACATTTTCATCATCGCCATTTATGAATGAATCATTGATTTACAACATCTTTACTAATGATTCGCAATATCATTGATGCACAACATTATCATTATTGATAGTATTAGTAATGAGCTCCTAAAAACGAATCACTCGTTTCGACAAACAAAAAAAACCCGATATCATGATACATCAAACATTGACAGACTGACAGTGTTCACTATTAACAGTACGCGACAAAATTGTAAAGATTTTAGGTCAATTGTTAGACGTTTTGAAACTATTAGCAATGATATACTTTCACGTTGTTAACGTTTTGATGAGAGTTGCTTAACATTTTAACGTAAACATGATGTTCTCATTCCAAAAATTGCATTGAAATTGAAAATTATAAATGTTTGAGGTCAATTTTTAACGGTTTTGATACTATTAGTTATAATATACTTTAGCAATATTTTGGTGGGAGTTGCTTAACGTTTATAACGTGAAAGTGAAATTGTAAGTTGTAACAACTACATGATATCATGATACATTAACAAACATAAGCTCCTAGGTTGATAGAGATCAAACAAACCGTTAATAACGTAATTTTTTTTAATTAATAACGAAAACATCAAGAACCAAAATATTATGTTTTATTGAATACAAAAACATTTATTTTCAACTAAATATAGTCTTTATCAATGATTTAATGTGTTCTTATTAAAGGTTACTAAAGTACAAAACTAATAATGTCATAAAGTGTTTTATGAACAAATCATGTAAAAGTTGATAATAAATAACGATTATTAAATATTTGATAATGAAAACTATATGTGAACATATGACATGACGTTACTAATTAATGAAAAATTGACAATGTTAAAAATAATCACCAAACAAGTCTAATAAATAATTAATGAAAACATTTCGGGAGCCCATTACTAATAGTATCAATAATTATAATGTGAATCAATGATATTATGAATCATTAGTAAATATGTTGTAAATCAATGAATCATTCATAAACGTTGATGATGAAAATGTAAAACGGTAACAATTGATCCCAAATTCTTAATAATATAATAGTATAGAATTGATACGTATATTGAAATCGTTAATAATGATAAGGTATAGTAATAATGAAATTATAGTAATAATGATTTATTTCATAAACGTTGATAATGTCATTACAAAACTTTACTACTATATTGCAAGTTGTCACGAAGTGAGAGAGCATAGTTTTAATTTTCAATTTCCAATTTAAAAAGGGGAAAAATTATTAAGTTCGAATTTTATTAAATATAAAATATAATTAAATTAACTTTAGATTTTATTTTAATTGTAGTGGAGAGAGGATCATGAAGAAAGTTATGTGAGGAGAAAGAAAGATAATAATCAATTATATTTGCATAATAACCTTATTTATTCTCAACTACCTATTAACTACTAACTCCTTATTAATCAATTATATAAGCGCACTAAGTTTTGGTTGGATTCTTGGGTTTTGCAGGGGAGCCTGAAGGAGGTGGCCACTATGCAAATTGCCGAGGACATGGAGCAAATGACGGTGGCTGATTACGTGACTGTCGAGGGAACGTGGCGCCTCGACATGTTTGAGGCCTTCCTGCCTGCTGAGGTCTGTCAGAAGATTCTCAGCGTGGCGGTCGACACGCTCTCCAATGAAGAGGACACGCTGTTCTGGACTGCTTCCCCGGACGGGAAATTCTCAACCAAGACGGCCTTCAACCTCATCATTCCGCAGCCGCAAGACCCGGATGAGAAGCTGTGGAGGACGATCTGGCGCCTTCCAGTCCCGGAGAGGGTTCGTGTTTTCATGTGGCAAACGTGCACCGGGAAAATTGCCACTAACAGTCTCCGTTTTCACAGGAAAGTAGCGGCGGACCCTTGTTGTCCGAAGTGCCCGGGGTCACCAGAGACAATCTTGCACACTCTCAGAGACTGCCCCCCAGCTACTTTCTTTTGGCTTCGGCAGATCGCGGGTTTGCAACAACAAGACTTCTTCACACTCGATCAGGGAGATTGGCTGCGGAGCAATCTCTCGAGGACGGATACGGTGGCGACAGGGATGCCTTGGCCTGCTTTTTTTAGTACGGCGCTTTGGCTCATTTGGAAAAACCGTTGTGTTCTCTGTATGCAGGGTACTGGAGCAGCTCTCACCCCCCCCCCCCCTCACTGGAACACTCGATTTTGGCCAAGACGAAGATGTGGTACAATGCTTGGCTCGCCCCTCCTCTCCTTCCCTGTAAAGGAAATCGCCCAGCTGACAGAGTGGAGGAAGAAGTGGGTTGGAGGTCACCGCCAGAGGGATGGATCACGTTGAACACTGACGGAGCCTCCAACGGCAATCCTGGGCCAGCAGGGGCTGGGGGTGTGTTACGCGATCAGATGGGGCACTGGGTCGCAGGCTTTGTCGCCAATCTTGGCACCGCCACGGCGATTCTCTCGGAGCTTTGGGGAATTTCCTTTGGGCTTGACATCGCTTGGAAGCACGGAGGAAGAGCTATTCACATCCAGACGGATTCGCAGCTGGCGCTTCAGCTTATTGAGGCTAGGCATGACCCGATTCACCCGTATGCTACTCTCCTCTCCACCATTCGCAGGAAGATTAACCGTGACTGGCTGGTTCGCCTAACGCATACTTACCGAGAAGGGAATAGAGTCGCGGACTGGCTCTCGAAGCACAGTCTCGTCTATCCCTACGGCATGCATGAGTTAACGAACCCGCCGCCAGGAATTAATTCTCTGCTCAGGGACGACATGATGGGCATTACCAGCACCCGCAGGGTGGTTGCTACCTCTCCTTCCCCTCTTTTCACCTCCATGTAATCCTCTTTTCTTGGCTGTTTGCCTCCGTCTAATGCAAAAAAAAAAACAATATGCTTAAACTTTTAAACTTAAGCACAGGAACCCAGACCTGCCACGTCTAGTGATGGCAATGGGGCGAGGCGGGGCGGATACCTCAATTCCCATGCCCCGCCCCATGCTACTACAGGTCGAGACGGGTAAAACCCGCGCGGGTACGGGGCGGGGCGGGTCGGCCCACTCTTACACGTTGTTAAAAAAATACAAGTAAATTTTACTTTTTACAAAAAAACGTAGGAAAAAACACTTTAAGAATGAAAAATATTGATAAAATAATGCATAATTGAGCCTAACAAGTTGAAAGATCGACTCTAACTAGTTGAAGAAAAGTCAAAATAGGAGAAATATGTATAGATATTGTAAGAAATTGAGATAAAATGAGTCTAGAACGGGACGGGGCGGGGCAGGACGGATCGGAAGTAGATACCCATGCCTCGCCCCACGCTACTGCGGGTCGGGTAATACCCACCCCATTATGGATCAGGTCGGCGGGGCGGGTTGAAATTGCCATCACTAGCCATGTCGAATAAACCTTCCTCAACTTCAGGCTGTGGTCTTTGTAAATAAAAAAAACTGCAGGCTGTGGACTTTCGTAAGTGGGCTTGCCATACTTATTACGTTTATTCCCCGCCCCGAGTTTCAGATTCAACCCTATTCGGCTCAGGTTCAAACCTATAGAAACTTCTAATAAGCCCAAATGATTGAGCTGCGAATTGCCTAGTGGGCCGTTGGCCCTCACCTTTCCTCTGCCAAATCCCATCCCCACGATGGATTGAGGCAAACTTTCATTTCAAGCCTATTCATGCATTCAACCTCTCTCATATGTTACTAGAGTTGGGCCAGATCGTTGGGCGGATGATTACATCAAAAGTATAAGCAGTAACAGTAATTACCAGAATCGTTTATTTGGTATAATGAAAGAATCCAAATTATTCTAGAAGTTTAATGGCTCATATAAATTAAGAAGCTCGCTTGAATTAAAGGAGAAAACCGGAAAAGGAACAAGACTAACCAGTCCTTCCGAGTTGTGCGCAGGAGCCAAGAAAATGGGTTGTAAATGTGAAATATTAGTGATACAATTCAATGAGATAATACCTAATATTTTTTGGTTAATATATTTGTATGGTCAGAATTTTGACCATAATAAATATCATGACCAATTTTTTCGATTTATAACATCCTGATCCAAACTATATATCAAAGTAACGACATTGGTCAAACTCAATTTTTGACCGTTATCTTGGACGGTCAAACGCGTTGACTAACGGTCAACCTGCCGTGTTACCACCCAATAAGTATAAATAAACTTCAAAATCTCTAAACTCCACATCATCCCTAATTTCAATTTTTTATATAATTAATTAAATAAATAAATAAACTATTTATGTAATAACTATTAGTTACCATGAATTAATGCCATGCTCTGAAACGCAATAGAAAAGGGGAAGAATTGCTTTTCGGCTTTTCGCATCATCAATTGCAAAAACTAAAAAAACAAAACAACAAAAGCCTAATTCATCCCTCTACCGACTGTTCCCTTCCGACGCCAGATTTGACTTTTGAGTGAAACTGATGCAAGCCAGGGACGGAGCCGGGTATTGGGGTGTTTCGGGACACCCCTAATTTTTGGGATAACGATTATCCAATTCTTGATAGTAGTTTTCTAAAAAAATATAAGTGGTAGATTAGGTGATTTAAATTAGGATACTAAGATTATTAGTAAACATGTTTTTCATTAGACCACAACTCATTTGTTATTGTATTTTAAACACTAGTTTAATAGTAAAAATGATATTCCTACTCCCAATTATTTTGAAAATCTAACAATTGAACCTAATTACGGGTTATCCTTATTCCCTCCATTCTATCATATTCATTGGTTTACTTGCTTCTCAAAGTAATTGATTTTACCGATTGCAACTGCAGGTGTTGAAATAACATATTTAGTTTTGGGAAACTTTAAGAACAAGTTTCGAAATTGATTAAATGATCAGTTTGTGAATGATTGTATAGTAAGAAGGAGATATTTGTTGAGCCGTCCAGACACTTGAGTATATTTTGTAACACGCCATAGACTTTTATTGTAACTTGTATTAGTTAGATATTTTCTAATTTAAAATTATTTAATTATTTATTTAATTTTTAAAGAGGGCACCCTATATAAATTTTCTGGCTCCGCCACTAATGCAAGCTACACCATATTTCGCAGGAGAAGGCGGTGAAGAAGACTCAGATGGCTGGCGATTTTGGGTGCTCTGTCTCTGCCGAACACGGAGATTTGAGGCAAATCATGCAACATCACCGACTCTCTCACCCGCCTAGACCAGAACCCGGCTTCCGAGAAGATTTTGGGTTCCCTCGATAAGATTCTGGGTTCTTTTAGTCGCGATGGAACCCAATTGCTTCCATCCTTGATTTTCGTTACCCTATTCCCCCAAAGTAGGGATTCTGGTGCTTGTCCGCTTCCTTGGGATTCAGAGTTCCGAAGAACCCTAATCTCCAAATTAGACGACAATAAATAGCTTGGTTCTTCTATGGATCAGAGCCAGCAGAGGAATCAGTTTGCTAGTAAAGAACTGGATGAACTGACAGCAGGGGGTTCTTCAATTTGAGTTATCCAATTTGGGCTCCTCAATTATCAGACGATTTGTCAAAAAGCCTTACCCCTGTTTTGCCCAGATCAGCTTCAACATCAACAACGCAGTCGACCGTTAGTTGGAGCGACGCCGTACGAGGAAAAGGGAAGATGCCCGTTATATGAAGCGACGTCGTTCCAGTAAAGAGGATGGCGCCAAGATTGTTAGAGCACAGTAACCCTATATTTGAAATGCTTTTCACCCCTGTCTTTACTATCTTCTTCACCCTTCAATGTTGAATTGTAGTGATCTGTAATGGCTATATAAACCAAACGATGAATGAGAAGCAGCCTAAGGGCTTTTAGGGTTTCAACCCATCTCTGGTAACATGGTATCAGAGCCTAAACCCTAGCCGCCCAAACACCACAACACAACACAATGGCAACAACAAGCAATGCAGATCCCATGGCGGATCCCTACTACTTACATGGTTCAGATCAGCCCGGGTTGATGTTGGTAGGTGAGAAGTTAACCACCACCAACTACAATGACTGGAGCAAAGCCATGTTCAATGCACTTGGCGCGAAGAACAAGCTCGATTTCATCAACGGAGCCATCACTGCACCTGCAGAAGACGACGCTCAGTATGGTCCATGGAGCAGGAACAACACAATGGTTCTAAACGGGATCCAACAGGAAGTCAAACCTGGTATAAGGAAGACGATCATGTCCCTGCAGCTTGCATCTGAGGCATGGCAGAGTCTGCGAGCAAGATATGGACAGGGAGACTTGATCAGGATAGTTGAGTTGATTGAAGCTCTCTCTACCTTAAAGCAAGGTACTCTTTCTGTGACTGAGTACTATGGTCACCTGATCACTATTAAAGATGAATTAGACAGCTATCAGCCTATCAATCTTTGTCAATGCACTCCAAATAGCTATCGAGATTGTGCAGCCATGAAGTTAGTCCTAGCCTATAGGGACACTAACTATGTGATCCAGTTTCTAAGAGGATTGAATGATAACTTCAGCTTAGTTAGGTCCCAAGTTCTGTTTGGAGAGACCTTGCCCTCAATTGATAGGGTTTTTCAGTGAATGATGCAACATGAAAGGCATCAATATGGCACTCAACATGCTGCTGTTCTATCTGTTGAAAGTATGATACTGTCAGCCCAAGGTTATGAGGGCAGAAGGTCAAGCATACCTGGGAAGAGGCCATACTGCACTTTTTGTAAGATGTTGGGCCATGTTGAGGATGCCTGTTACCACAAACATGGCTGGCCTCCAGGAATGCTGCCTCGAGCCCCGCCTCCTAATGTCCCAGCTGCTACTAGACCCCTTACCTGTACCTACTGCAAGAAGAGTTGCCACACTAAGGACATGTGCTTTCAGAAACATGGCTACCCTCCTGCAACCGGCTAAAGGAGCAACAACACTTCTTTTGCTAGGCCTAAACCTCATGTCAATGCTGCTGCTAGTGACATTCCATATGACAATCAGCAAGAAGTCCGCCTAACCAAAGCAGATTATGACCGGTTCATGAGCCTTCTTGCAGACAGAAAGTCCCAGGCCTCTACATCCCATTCAGCAGCAGCTGGCTTTGTTCATCCTCATTCTAACAATTCAGATAAATTCTTACTTAATATCAGTAGTTTTTCTCCTTCAACAAGGACATGGATCCTCGACACTAGGGCTTCAGACCACATTGTTTGCTCATTAGATAACCTTAGTACCTACAGAAGGACTCACAATGTTTCCATCACATTACTAACTGGGGATAGAGTTGAAGCTACTCATGTTGGTACCATTAATCAGATTGCTGGGTTAACCTTAGAGGAAGTGTTGTTCGTGCCTCATTTCACGTTCAACCTAATCTCAGTAAGTAAGTTAACCACAAACAAGTCATTGTGCTTAACTTTTTACTCTGATTTATGTTTAATACAGGACATGGAGCTGAGGAGAATGACTGGTTCTGCTAAGCTCTCCCATGGCCTTTATCATATGCAAAACATAGGAGTACAGGAATCCTAAAACCATAGCCACCACAACTCTTAATCCTTTTGACCTTTGGCATTTCAGATTAGGGCATGTCTCCCATAGTAAGATTCCTCATTTGAAAAGACTTTGTACATCCATAGAGACAAACATATCTTTACCCTGTGATGTTTGCCATTTTGCAAAGCAAAAGAGGCTGCCTTTTTCATCTAGTTCTTCTGTAACAGTGAACCCCTTTGAACTAATTCATGTTGATATTTGGGGTCCTAATCCTAGCCCTACTTATGATGGATTCAAGTATTTTCTTACAATTGTGGATGACTATACACGTATGACTTAGATAATTCTTATGGAAACCAAGGCTGAAACCAGAACCAGATTGCAGGAATTTTGCACTCTGGTAGAAAGACAACATCAGTGTCTTGTTAAGAGGATTAGAAGTGACCAAGGTCGTGAGTTTCTCATGTTAGAGTATTTCCTTTCCACTGGCATTATCCATGAGATGTCTTGCATTGAGACACCACAGCAAAACAGTAGAGTCGAAAGAAAACACCAACACATCTTGTCCATAGCTAGAGCTCTCAAATTCCAAGCTAACTTACCTACTGGTTTTTGGGGAGATTGTGTAAGGCATGCTGTTTACTTGATCAATAGAGTCCCTACCCCTATCTTAAACAATATCACCCCGTATGAAAAGCTATTCAACAAACAACACTGATTTAACAGCTTTGAAGGTATTTTGGTTGTTTAGCTTTTTCATCCACTCTCAGCAACCACAAAAAAAAAATTCCAACCAAGAGCTCGAAAAGGCATATTCATTGGTCACACACAAGGCATCAAAGGTTATAAGATCTATGATCTTGAGAGTCATGATATATTTACCTCGAGAGATGTTAAGTTTTATGAGTCTTCTTTCCCTTTCAAAGATTCCTCCCAGGTTCCTGATGCACCAGACAATCCCTCCTCTGCTGATCTCTATACCTTTCTACCAGATTACACTTCCTCCTCCCCTGACATCCACATTCACCAACCACGCTCTAATCCTTCTTCTTCTTCTTCCTGCCCTCCTCCTACCTCTCCTCTTCCACCTCAACCTTCACCTTCACCACCTGCTCAACCTAGTGCCATTCCCCAATCTTCTGCTGATGCACCTATTGCTGTCAGAAAAGCAACCCGCCATCCCAAACCCCCTTCACACCTCCAAAATTACCATTGCAACATGCTTATACAGTCTTCTTCAAACAGTCATTCAACTCAGCTTCCTACTCTAGGTATTACATATCCTCTCTATGATGTGGTCAATTATGATTCCTTATTAGATTCTCACAAGCATCTTGAGTATTTCATCTCACAAAGAGCCAGAGTCTTACCAAGAGGCCATCCTCACTCCTGAATGGGATGATGCCATGATCCAAGAAACAACAGCCCTTGAAAATAATCATAAATGGGACATAGTCAGCCTCCCACCAAACAAGAAAGCAATTGGGAACAAATGGGTTTATAAGTTCAAGTTCTTACATGATGGAACTCTTGAGCGACGCAAGGCACGCTTGGTGGCCAAAGGATACAGCCAACAAGAGGGCATCGATTACCAAGACACATTTGCCCCAGTCATCAAAATGACCACAATAAGATTGTTTCTCGCTATTGCTGCTGCAAAGAACTGGTTCGTCCACCAGTTAGATATTAACAATGCTTTCTTACATGGAGACTTAACTGAAGAAGTCTACATGAAGCTCCCACAAGGCTACAAAGCTCCTGCAAACACCCATAATCCAGTCTGTTTACTGCGAAAGTCCCTGTATGGTTTTAAACAGGCCTCTCGTCAGTGGTTTGCTAAACTGGCTGATTCTCTCTTCACTCAAGGTTACACATCAAGTAAGGTTGATCATTCTCTTTTCTTCAAAGTGACTCCACATTCATACACTTGCATACTTGTCTATGTTGATGATCTGCTTGTTGGAGGAGATGACCTCACTGAGATCACAGCAATCAAGAGTTTCCTCCATGACACATTTAGCATCAAAGACTTGGGGAATTTAAAATACTTCCTTGGCATCGAAGTTGCTAGGAACTCTGCTGGTATCCACTTATCTCAACGCAAATACACCTTGGAAATTATTGATGATGCAGATCCGCTCTTGTCTTGGCCAGTCACCACCCCCGTGGATTACAAGATTCACCTCTCCAGCACCAACATTGATCCCTTCCCTGATCCTGACCTCTATCGCAGATTGGTGGGCAAGCTTGTATACTTGACTACCACACGCCCTGACATTAGCTATGCTACACATCAAGTTAGTCAGTATATGTCTAGCCCCAGTGTTCTCCACTTCAAGGCTGTTGAACGGATTCTATGATACCTAAAAACAACTCCTTCTACTGGTCTTCTTTTCTCTTCGACATCTCCACTCCATCTTCAAGGATTCAACAATTTAGATTGGGCTTCTTGTGTCGACACTCGCCGTTCAGTGACTGGCTACTGCATCTATCTCGGGAACTCATTGATCTCCTGGAAAAGTAAGAAACAAAAGACAGTTTCGCGCTCCTCTTGCGAAGCCGAATACAGAGAATTGCCAGCATCGATCTACTGCGACAATCAATCTGCTCCGTATATTGCTGAAAACCCCACTTTTCACGAACGAACAAAGCACATCGAAATTGATTGCCACCTCGTTCGTGAGAAGCTTTAGGCCAACATCATCAAGCTATTGCACGTCTCCACTTCCCACCAACTGGATGATCTGTTCGCAAAACCATTACCCCCAGCTCCATTCTCTCACCTGATGTCCAAGCTCGGTGTGCATCAACTATGGGGGGGGGGGTATCAGACAATTTGTCAAAAAGCCTTACCCCTGTTTTTCCCCAATCAGCTTCAACATCAACAGCGCAGTCGACCATTAGTTGGAGCGACATCGTACAAGGAAAAGGGAAGATGCTCGTTATATGAAGCGACATCGTTCCAGTAAAGAGGATGGCGCCAAGATTGTTAGAGCATAGTAACTCTGTATTTGAAATGCTTTTCACCCCTGTCTTTACTTTCTTCTTCACCCTTCAATGTTGGACTGTAGTGATCTGTAATGGCTATATAAACCAAACGATAAATGAGAAGCATCCTAAGGGCTTTTAGGGTTTCAACCCATCTCTGGTAACATTAATTTTGGGGTTTTCCGATTGTTTGGATGAAGGGTAGGAGGAAGAGTTAAAGATTTTCGAATCGATCTTTTTTTGCTAGAATGGAAAAGGTGAAGTGCTTTCTCTCCCTTGGTAACTGTTGAGTTAGGAGACAGGACGTGGACGTGGCAGCTCAAACAACGGTCACCGCTGTTGCAATTTGCTCGGCGTTGCGAGGAAGGGAGAAGGTCAGGGAGTCGGGGAGGACGAGATGAAGCTTTCTATTTCGGGAGGTGGGGCGATTGTGAGCGAGGAGAGATATAGGGACAATAAAAAAACAAATATTCCTTTTTATGATTTTTAGGCAAAATCCATAAAATTGGTAATATATGGATTTTCCTAAATTTTTTAATATTTATTATGTTGATTGGGCGGTGATGTGGCGGGTTGACCATTAGTCAACGCATTTGACCGTCCAATTTAATAGTTAAACATCGGGTTTGGGCAATGTCGTTACTTTGATGTATAGTTTGGGCCAGAATGTTATAGATCGAAAAGATTGACCAGGATATTTATTATGGTCAAAGTTCAGGCCATACCAATATATTAACCCTATTTTTTAAAGGTAAAATGTGTTGGGATTTTTAGTGGTGTGAATGGAAATGAAAGGAGAAAGATCCAAGAGTCTCTTGAAGTACCATGTTGGTAAGATGTGGGAAGGCACGACCTCGAATTCGACCGATTTGATGTAAGATGTGGGTAATCGATTAAATGGGTTTGTGTAACCAACCGGACCAAACCAAATCGAACTGAATCGATATGGCGGTTGGAATAACCAAACCGGTCCAACTAGTATGGGCCGAACCGATGCAATGGTTCATTATTTTAAAACAAACCATTGCAATGGTTGGGGTGTAAGCACCCATACGAAGAGTTGTCTGCCTTCGTAAGCACCCCTTCATTCTCTAGAAATAAACACCTACCCCTCTGGTTTTAACATGAATTTTTTCGGTACCGAAACTCTGCCAAAAATAAAAAATGATTTTTTCTGCATTGTTTTCAGAAAAGGAAAAAAAGGTCAAGTGTGATTCTCATCGATTTGCTGCGTTCGATGGTTTCTGGGGTTTGAGGTACCGCTACGCCGGAAAAGGTACGTCCTTTCTATCCTGGGATAAATCATTCCATTACCTTGGGTACTAGAGGGGAATAAGATTCCTTAAGGAGATACATTGAATTATGTCGGCTAGGACGTTTGTGTGTGTATTTGCATGTCTTTCTTAATCTTACGTGTTTGCTTGTGTTGCAAGAAAATAGTATATATGAACAATTTCCACAACAATAATTTGAATGGTTGCTCGGGCAACGTTTCAAAAGGAACAGTTGGAATGACTTAGCGGTTAGACATGAAATGAAGCGTTGTATTGCTTCATAATGAGTGCTTTGTCATGTGTTCATCGCCAAATTTGGTGATCGTGGAATTAAATTTGGTGGGAAATGGTTTGGCAAAGACCAACAATGATATATTGAGAACCAGTTTGTAATTTTTTAACCAACTTGGTTTGGTTGTGATATCAAATACTTTAGTAGTATTTGAGATGGAACGTACTCATATTTGATTATGAGAAGAATTCGAGAAAATTCAATTTGGTTGATTGAAAAAGAATTCATGTTGGAATTATTGGAAACAAATTTTTTATAAAATTTGTGAGTTTCAATTCTGAGCACTTGAAAGTTGCAACACTTTGGTTTATGTGACCAAATTGTTTGGAGTAAATTAAAACAATTTATTGGAAAGTGTTCCCGAGATATGGAGTTTGATCCATGACAATGTACTTATGTAAACTGTGTATTTACATGATGATAAATACAAGGTTCATATTTCCTAAGTGGAAAATTGTTTGGATAAAGCAATTACGAGCTTGTTTGATTTCAAGATCAACCGCCAAGTTTAAATGCGTTCACCGCATTGGTCTAATTCATTTATGTGGCATGGATGAATGATATTTGTGCCAATTTAACTGGGACACATTTTCATTCAAAGTGATGCATGAGAGGATGGAAGAGCTTATGATAGCCCTTCATGGACTATAAGTAAACCATCCTAGGTTAAACTTAGTTATAGGTGTGTAAAACCTATGGCGAGAGGCTAGTAGGAACTTGTGAGTCAAGTCTATCTAAGCCGGAATGGTTGCTGATCACTAGAATCCGTGCATGTTATTGTAAGTGGTTTGCACGTATCAACAACTATCACATCCTAAGCCAAGTTTAACCTAGGATGGCATTGTCGTATAGTGGTAATCAAGGTCGTATTCTACTTGGGTCCTTAAACTTATGGCTCATTTCAATGGACACTATCCACCGTCCACACCGAGGTTTCATCCCGGGTTCCATCTAGGAAGGCTACCTAAAATATTCATACATCCATAATAAACCCTAAAACTAGGGTTTGGGGTTTAAGGTTCGTGACCGTGATCTTTGGTCACTAGGCCATGATCTTAAAACGTTGTCGTCGAGGCCTTAAGGATGGGGGAGATTGCGTCCTGACTTCGCAGTCGCGATCCTTGAGTCGCAGTGGTGGGCATTATGCACGTTGGTCGTGATTCGACTGGGGAAAGTCATTGCTCATCCATGGCTCCTTCCTCGCGAAGTTCACACCCTGGGGCTCCAAGATCACGATCTTTGGCTTCTGGGCCGCGATTTTCAACGAGACTTCACGACTGGAGATTTCGGCCGTGAATTGACACAATTCTTTGGCTTCTAGGCCACGATCTTTGATCCTTGTCCCTTTTCTACACTTGTGACCTTGTTTTGTATCTAATTTTCACATATTGACTAATACACCCTATAATCACATCAAAATCAAATAGGAACGAAATATGGATGTAATTGAAAATGTTTAGACGCTTAAGCACATGAATTGACACAAAACATACCCTAGGATGGAGGGTAAATAACAGCCATTTTTGTGTTATCACTTGCAAAGGAATTTTAATTCTTATGCTACTCGTTAAGGCATGATAATTTGTTTATTATGTATGTGGTTTAGGACTTGATGTTTCCTATGCCATGATGACAAGGAAAATTATTTTAAGATTGATCCTTATAGGGATTGAATAAGCTAATGGCCAAAGAATGGTGATCATCAACAGTAATCATCATCAAAAATGTTTATGGTATATGTAAACTATACCATTGGAAAATAATTTGATGTATGATTATTGTATGAAGCTATTTGTCAGAATTGTTTATGGTATATATAGACATATACCATTGGAAATTAATGTGGCATGAGAGCTCAATTGAGATGATCTTATTGAACTGAAGGTATGGATTACTTATTGTATATTTATGAAATATATCATTGGCAAGTAATTAGACAATTGGCTTAGAAAATTCATCTGAATTACTTTTGGTATGTCATGTTACATTGATGAAATGTCAGTGGTAAGTAATTAGATGTGGTTTATTAAAAAAAAAACGTAATTAGATGGGGTTTCTAGTACAATTTGGAATGCATCTGAATTACTTGTGACATCTCATGTTGCCTTGGCCAATACCATTGGTAAGTAACTAGATGATATTTCTAATAAGATCTGAATTGTTTGTGGTATGGTTAATCGAAGTAGAGCATACCATTAGTAAACAATTAGATGACGATAGTGGTTGTCAAGTTCAATAAGTAAAACCATGGAAAATAATTTGAATTCTTCCATGATGTTTGACAAATGATAGAATCGCGGGGCAGAAGAGTTGATAGTTTCAACTAGGGGTGGAAATCGGTACGCTATTGGTATCCCATTACCAAATACTGAAATCCCGAATGTCGAATTATACCCGAAAGTCAATCCCAATCCCAATCCCTAAATATTTCGGTATCCCAATCAATATTTCGGTATCCCAATCCCTAATCCCTAATACCGAATTACAATTGAAATTCAATCTCAATCTCAATCCCAAGAAATAATATGTGTATTCAGTAATACCAAATATAAACAAATTCGGTACGGTATTCGGTACATCCCAAATACCGGACACAAAGCTGTCCATAAGGCAAAAGTGGAAAGGTCAAACAAGTCATACTTGAAACTATGAAGGTGTTCAACGAGAAAGAGCAAGTCCATAAATCTTGTGGAGTTAACCTAGTCTAGGTTATAACTTACCTGTAAAATCTAGCATGTGCTGGCATTTATGTCAAAGAGCTAGTTTGAGAAATCTAAAGAAATTTCTTAGAAACGTTGATCCACTCTTCCCAAAGGGTAAATGATGTTGACCGTATACATGAATGTATATGAACAACATTCCCCATATCAGAAACATTGGTTTCAACAACTATGGCGAAATAGTTGAAATGTGGGGGAGAAATGATGTGGAACGTCACTTGGGTGATTCCAAAGTGAAGTGATATGAATACTTAGGAGTTTTACCTAAACCCTAAGCTAAGTCATAAAAAAATCACTACATTGAAAGAACTACTTGTGAAGTTCAAGTATTCTAATGTTAATGAAGTAGATAGACTTCAAAACCATTGACATGTGTTATGTTTATTGCAAGACAATAAAATCAAGTCAAGCACACATGATATGCAGTGAATCTAAAAGAGATGAGTCTTTGGTGTATATTACCCAATAGAACTCACAGGATGAACCAAAAGCCATAATCCACTATTGGATAGGCACTTATAGTTAATGCAGAGTAGTATCTTGGAAACGTCCAAGTTAAATTATGTATACCCACTCTAAGACAGGTGAATTTCAACAGTCTGGCCCGCAAAGACTTGCGTTAATAAACACACTTGTGCACAAAATTGTTATTGTAAGGGCTAGAACTGTTATGTGAACAATCTCCTCATAGATAATGGAAACATGACACTATTGATTGATTAATTTTCAGCAAAGTTACCGAAGTTGATCATTTAGATCAAGTGATAACAAATGTGGGGCCCATCAAGAAGTTAATTAAAGCATAAAAGGGAATGGACTCGTGGCCTAAGACTAATCATCATGGCGGTAACTCTACCTAAGCGAGATTGACAAACCCATCCTCTAGGTTCAAGGAGCAAACAAAGTTGTGAATGATGGTCCGACATTGTCAACTTATTCAAAGTTCATTCTCATGATGAGACAATGTCCAAAATAAGGGTAAACCTAAATATGAAAGGTTTTTAATGGTTTCTAAGTTTGACACATGTGTGATCAAATACTGTATTTTTGGAATATACGTTTAGAAATCACCTATGTGAGTGTGAAGTGGAGCAGCTTCACGGAGAATAAAAGAAGACAGTTCTCTAAGCACTCATGAGACTAGGCGGTATTCATGGCTAAAATGAACACAACAATGAGAACCAGTGAATGGATGAGAGTTAGTTGTGTGACATATGTTGTCTTAGTATACAAGAAAAACCGACGGTTCAAAGATATCACATCTACTGATTGGTGAGTATAGTCGATATATGGAATTTTTAGTGGTGTGAATGAAAATGAAAGGGGAAAGATCCAAGAGAGTCTCTTGAAGTACCATGTTGGTAAGATGTGGGAAGACATGTCCTCGAATTCGATCGATTTGTTGTAAGATGTGGGTAATCGATTAAATGGGTTTGTGTAATCAACCAGACCAAACTGAATCGATGTGGCGATTGAAATAACCAAATCGGTCCAACTACCACGGGTCGAACTGATGCAATGGTTCATTATTTTAAAATGAACCATTGCAATGGTTGGGGTGTAAGCATCCATATGCAAAGTTGCCTCTCTTCGTAATAAGCACCCCTTCATTCTCTATAAATAAATACCGACCCCTCTGGTTTTAACATGAATTTTCTGGTACTGAAACTCTGCCAAAAACAAAGAATGATTTTTCTGCATTGTTTTCAGAAAAGGGGAAAAAAGTCAAGTGTGGTTCTCGCCGGTTCGCTGCGTTTGATGATTTCCGGGGTTTGAGGTACCGCTACGCCGGAAAAGGTACGTCCTTTCTATCATGGGAAGAATCATTCCATCACCTTAGGTACTAGGGGGAATAAGATTCCTTAAGGAGAGACATTGAATAATGTCTCTACTTAATATTATGGGTTTGCTTGTGTTGCAAGAAAATAGTATATGTGGGCAATTTCCACAACAAAATATATCCTTTTATCAACATAAAAGTATGAGTTTGTTATATTTGAGTCATGTCTGTGTTAGGATTCGTATTAACTTAGAAGTCAAGCTATAGCATGGGATCATGGAGGCTAGTCGTGTTAGCTTCTTTATAGGAGTTAAGCGGTTGAATTAATTTGTTAGTGCAAAGGCGAGACCAAAAAGTTTCAAATATGTATTTATAATTCATTATCAATAATATCGTGATTGTCCTGTTTGAATCATAAGAAACTACGACTAAATAGATTTAAGGGTTAATATATTTGTATGGTCTGAACTTTGATAAAAATAAATATCATGTCCAATCTTTTTGATCTATAATATCCTGGCCCAAACTATACATAAAAATAACTAAATTGACCAAATCCGATGTTTGACCGTTAACTTGGACAGTCAAACATGTTGACTAACGGTCAACGCGCCACATCATCATCCAGTCAGCACAGAACACTTAAAAAATTGATTTTTTCCACCTATTACCATTTATCTCTTTTATTGTTTTTTCTTTTAAAATTTATTTTTAACTTAATTAAAATAATGAGATTATGTGTCTTTTTTGAAATTTTCAACATTTTTTATGCTGACTGGGCGGTGATGTGGCGCGTTGACCGTTAGTCAACACATTTGACCGTCCAAGTTAACGGTCAAACGTCGGTTTTGGCCAATTTAGTTATTTTGATGTATAGTTTGAGCTAGAATGGTATAGATCAAAAAGTTTAACAAGGATGTTTATTTTGGTCAAAATTCAGGCCATACAAATTAAAGAAAAGTAAAATAACACATATAAAATCGTGAGACTTAGAACACATACACCAGTGGCGGGTCCAGGAATTCTACGTAGGGGTGTCCTCTATAAAAAATTAAATTAAATATTAGTATTAAATTATATGGTGTTGTATTCGGTGCACCCACTTTTTCGGGTGCACTCAGTGCACCCGCCTCATAATTGTCATTCTGACCATGCGATTCATGTCAAAACGGTATCAATTGTTGCTTGTGATATTATGAATAAGAAGCACATGAATTTGAAAAAAAATTATTCAAAATTTACTTTAATTCGAAGGATTTAGGATTTAGGGATTTAGGGTTAGGGTTTAGGTTTACAATTTGGGATTTTGGGTTGGGATTCAAAATTGAAGGTTAAGGGGTTAGGGTAATGGATTGATTTGTTATGATTCTATGTCATATCATCATATTATATC
This sequence comes from Linum tenue, assembly GCA_946122785.1. NCBI lineage: Eukaryota > Viridiplantae > Streptophyta > Magnoliopsida > Malpighiales > Linaceae > Linum > Linum tenue. The sequence goes on from CAMGYJ010000003.1 coordinate 6,548,128, forward strand.
GAGAGTACTAATTAAAGTTCAAAATTTGATGTATTATGGACGCTTTTAGAGTTGGGTGCATTGAGTGCACCCAAAAAAGTGAGTGCACCGAAGTAGCCACCTAAATTATATAATTATTAAAGATGAAAATATCTAACTAATAAAAGTTTCTTTAAAATTTCAGACGTGTTTCATCAAATGATAAAATGCATTCGGTGTTTATACTGCTCAACAAATATCTCTCTACATATCTTACTAGACAAGGATATCCTGTAATTGAGTTTAATCATTAGGTTTTGAAAATAATTTGAGATAAGAATAACATTTTACTATTATATTTGGATCTAAAACACAATAACAAATGAGTTGTAGCGTAATTGAAAATATATTAACTAATAGTGATAGTGTCCCAAATTTAAATCACATAAACTACTACTTAAATATTATTTATACCAATACGCAAACTACTACGGGAGATTGGATAATCATTTTCCCAAATTTTAAAGGTGTCCCACACTTCCAGTTAAACATTTTTTTCCCATACGCAAATTACTATCGTAGGTTGAATAATCGTGTTTCCAAATTTTAGGGGTGTTCCGGGACACTCCTAACCATGCATGTATCCGCCACTGACATACACCACCTTCATAATATTGTTAAGATACGATTGGTTTCATATATACATATGTCACACAATTATCCAATTGGTGACAAATTTATAATTGTCTTTGTTCTTGTTCTGCATGCTCGACTAGACTTTATTAATTAATTAAACCGGTCGAGAAGTCCCAAGTCCACATAGACGAGATCAAACTATGCAATTATTTCAAAAAATATAACTATAATAATGGGTTGACTCTTTCGCCTTTGGGGAAGTCGTCAACTATGGAACTTCCCATTTGTCACTACCTAAAATGTAAATGATCCATAGGTGAATAATGGCCAGATGACCTAATGACAAAGTTTGTCAACTTCGTAATACCAATACGACGTTGGAGAGGCGATTCAGCATTTTGGCTGTAATTCTCTCTCTACACAAAAACAAAAGAAAATTCCCCGTCAAATACAAAGAGAAAACGAAAACAGCCAAATGCAATGTGTTTTTAGTAAAATGGAGAAACAAAATGTACTATACTAATTTTATCGTATTCGTGATAAATTTAGGTTATGATATATAGTTTTTGTAAATCTTGAATTAATGAAATGTTGATTTAGGGAATTAGAACCTAAGTTTTACTCATTATAACTTACGATATAGTACCATGTTTCAAACTCCTGAAAAATCACGGCTTATATAACCTTTGTCTGCGGATTTTGATATAAGGGAACAAATTACTAGCTAGCTACGAAGTTATACAGAAGGAAAGGAACAAATATTACTATATTTTATTTCTCTTGTTCTCTGAATGAAGAATAATACAAATGTAGGTGTTACAACTGTAGAACTAATTATGGACCAAATTGAAGATAGCTCATTTGTGTGCATAATAATTGGCCTATGTAAGGTGTTGTAATTACTACATATTAAACAAAACTCCAAGGTAGGGTTTAGTATAATACTATTATTTCCCGTTTTTGTTTTTACATGTGAAAATATGGTTAGTTCTGTTTTTTAGTGGCAAGATGAGTTGGCAATGCAGCAGAAAGTAGTAGTATTTTTATACCTCTGATTATTGCAAATTAAGAAACATTCCCTATACTATTCTTCTTGCACAAATGCACCCTCTGTCATAAAAAGAAAGGAACGTACATTTTCATACACAATTTCGTCAGTTGCTATTAAAGGAGAAAATATGACCAAATTGCTTCTCACTTTTTAAAAATGCTACTAACCATAAATATCAATTACAAACTTTGTTGCATACAATATGCACCAATAAGTCAGTTGTAGAAAATTTTTGTACTTAAATAATGGTTTAACTTTTTTAAACCGATAAATTTTATACTAATTTGATCTCTAATAAATAGATTTTCTTATTGGACCACAAATACAATACCATTGATTTTACGAGCACTCCGTCAACTCCACCGAACGAGGAGAGGATATATACTTTTTGTAGCTAAATCCAAGTGAAAGTCGAAGGGGTTGACAACTCCTAATTCATTAATTAAATAAATTAACATAAAACAAAATTTTATCGTTAATAACGCTTTTTAGCTTCGTCTGACTCTGATTATCACCACCTGAGTCGGCATTATTGGAAAAGCAAACGCGGCCTAATTGGCTTTGCGCGCTAAGAAAGTAAAACCCGAATATTTTTCTTCCTTTCTGCCGTCTCTCTCGATTTCACTCTCCTTTTCCTTTTCCTTTTCCTTTTCCACAGCTTCTTCCAAATTCCCCCAATTTAATTTCCCACTTTCTTTGGCCATAAATCATAATCTAGACTCGGACCTCGGAAGAAGTCGCAAAATTGACTCCTCACCTTCCCCCACTCCCCAACTACTTCTTACTGCTTCACTCTTTACTGCTCCCCACTCTGCGACGACGACGACGAGTCTCGCTGCTTCGAGCTTCTTACGGCGAAAAGAAAAAGAAAGGAAGGGACAATTACCTAAGCAAGTCCCCCAAAGTCACCCGTCCTTTCCGAGAAACCCAGCTGAGGCTGTCTACAAAGAAAGTGGTGGGTTTACTTTCTTTTTTTCCTACTTCCATCGTGCGGCATTCTTGGCGGGCGGAGCTGCGGATTCTGGAGTTCCCCTTTCGTGGGGTTTTTTCCTTTTTGCTGGTTGAGCTCGGGAGAAGCGGTTCTAGGTAGGGGTTTTACTGTGTTGAGCTGTTGTTGGTGGGTTTTCATGAATTTGGGGATTTTGATGTAGGAGGTGGGGATGATCGTGGGCATTTTAGCTGGCTGGAGCTAGGGGGCTTCGGATTGAATTATGGGTTTGATTTTGTTTTTGGAGTAAGATTGTTATCAGTTGGAAGATTCGTTCTTTTATGATCTTGATTAGGGTTCTTGATAGGGTTTGTTTGCTTCTTCAATTTCGTTAAGATGGTAGTTCCAAGCGATCAGAGTTGAATTTTTGTGAGAATCGTAGTGTGCAATTTAATAGTGATGGTTGAGGGCTAGGAGTTGATCTTGATTCCTTGTTATTCTGCTACGATAGAAGGAAATTATTATGGTTTTTAGTTGCTGGGAAAACTAATACTTAGTTTCAGTTGAATGATTGGTGATTCTGTGCCTAATATGGTCTTCCCATTTCACAGGGGGATTTCCTGCCATGGAGCGAGAGAAGGGAAGCCATGAAAGTCCCGGTCACGTAGTTGTTCACATACCGGAACAGGGGAATGTTACTCCTCCAGTATCCTCAACTGTTAGCCCTTTCCATGGTCTGGACTCAACCCATGGAAGATCACCCACTACCGAGGCACCACCTCAACCATGCTCATCGTCTGCTGTCCCATCAAATTCTGCTGCACATTCATCATCTTCGCTCTCCTACTACAAAATTATTGTTTCTATCAAGCTAACATACAATGCCATCCTGATTATCGCCTCCACCATTGTCTTGATCTTGTCGAGACATGAACGTCCATCCAACCCACTGTTCTCTTGGATTGTCGGTTATATAATCGGGTGTGCTGCTAGTGTTCCGGTGGCTTTCAGGCATTGCTTTCTTCCCCATCCTAGGTAAGCCTTTGGGTGTTCCTTCTTTGATCTAGTTCTTCAACTTTTTGTATCTAGTTTTTCCAGCTCGACTGATAGATTTATGTGATGGCATTGGCAGACTCTGTAGACTGATTGACCAATTTAAGCTAGCACTGGAGCTGTTTTATGCATCGTGGTTCATGGTTGGCAATTACTGGGTCTTCACTGAAGATGCATCTGATGAAGCTCCCGGATTATACAAGTAATTAGCTGCAGCTTTCCATTTGCTCTTGTTTGGGTTATCTGTTTAAGCCAAATCATTTAGATGTTAATCTGTTACATTGGGTGTTTTGTGCAGCCACTGTATCGCACTCATCGTTTTTAGCTACATCAAGTATGTTGGGCCTTTCGTTCTACAGGCAATGGTAGTATGCTGCTGTAGAGGTATTCTGAGTCCAATTGCAGGAGCCCCGACAGAAACCATAGATGCCCTCCCAACCTACAAATTTAAATTGGGGAGTTCTTCTGGGGAACTTGATGGAGGAGCTGAAACCCATGATGGTGGAGTTGTGGGAGCAGGAACCGAGAGGGAGCGAAATCTTTCAGGGGATGATGCTGTAAGTTCTTCTGGATTTAGTTCATCTGTTTGAATCATATTTCTATCAAATTGGTCTTTTCACTCATCAGTGTTTCTGGAAAAAATTGTTATTAACAGGCTTGTTGCATTTGCTTGGCGAGTTATGGAGATAATGACGAGCTGAAGGAGCTACCTTGTTCTCATTTGTTCCATGCAAGCTGTGTGGATATATGGCTCAAGCTGAAGGCATTTTGTCCACTCTGCAAATGTAGGGTTGTTAGGGCCACAGGTGCTCCACCTTCAGCTCCAAGCTCAGTTGAGTGAAAATGCCAAGAAACACGAGCCTTTGGAAGTGCACATATACGGATTCTTTGGCTAACGTTGATAGACTTGCTGTGATTTGTTAGTTAGGGGGAACCAACTCATTTTGCAGAAGTCAGCTTAGAGATTGTGCAGATAATCTAGCTTTATCCTTGTAGATAGGGAAGTAGTTCTCCGTAGTGTTATTGCTGAATCTCAAGGCAGAAGAAATATGCATGTGGATTATTTTGGTATTATTCTGAGAGATCAAATGCAACAAGTTAAGATAGATCAGAAGGACAATTCTTCCTCTGCTTCATTCTAAACCCAAGTCCTTAATACTACTAACTGATGAAAGAGCCTAGCTGATTGCTGTTTCAGCTTCAGAAGAACATTGAGGCTGCAAGAGCCATCAACGTCCACCCTCCAAGTATCACTTTCATCTTTTGGCCGTCATTACTGCTGGTAGTAGGAGAAGCCTTTGAATCAGTTTTCGAGCTGGAATCAGTGGATGTAGAAGGCGAAGTAGTTGCAGAGCTCGCTGGGGAATCTTTTGTGGAGCTTGAACTGCCAGTGGAAGAAGAGGAATCTGAATCTCCCGCTTCTTTGAAGATCTTTGCATCTTGCGAGTCTGGAGAGATGTTCAAGAGAGCTGCAAAAAAGCAAGACCATGGTGAACACAAGTTTACAACTAGGCATGTTACGAAAATAACCATTAACTATGGGGAATCGGGCATACTGGGGCAGTTGGAGACTTTGGCATCGATGTTGCACGCAGAAGGCATTTGAAGGGCGAGAGTAGTGTTGATAGGAAGACCCATGGAAGGGTCGGTGCTCTCTTTGATGAGAACACATAAGCATTTCGGTTCTGTGTCCTTCAGCTTCTTGGCATCCTGGCAGCACTCCGGTGTCGGCTTCTTGGCAGTGCCACTCACATACGGAATGCAAGCTGCAAGGTCTGTAAGGTGCTCTGCACACTCAGTCTCGGCGTCCTGCAATGTCGCTGCTGTTGCTGCCGCGATAGCCAATGAGGTCACGGTGAGGCATACCAAGGTCATGTTTCTGTTTTGTGCCATTGTCTTTTTTCTTGCAGCGTGTGTTTAGCTGTACTGGTTAGTGGGGTTTGCTAAAGAAGCTATTATGCCTTTCTCTCTATGTTGAGATGGCCGAGACTCGGCATGGCTATATATATACTATACATGTACAGGGATCACCTCTTGGAATTGTGGTCAATGTTTCAGTGTATTTGCTTGGTTCATAATGTGAAAACCACAAAAAAAAAAAAAAAATGAAATACTGTTATGGAAGAGTAATGAATGAGAAAGAGAAGCTGCTGACAAGCTGTTTCTCATTATTTGGAAATGATGGTGGATGAAGATGAGATGAGGTTAGATTGCATTTAACTCTGGTTTTTTTCTTGAGAATTGGTTCTTTTTCCTTCTCCCAAGGACTGTGTATAATATCTGCAGCAGCATTCAACGCTCGTGGGCTGTCTCGCTTGCACTTGTCGTGCATAAACCACTATCTTAGCATGTTGATTTTCTATGCATAGTTGTGATATGTTGATCGATAGAGTACTTGATTTGTGAATGAGTACACATGCTCTGTCCAATTCATTAGCGTTTGGGTCAGTTTTGAAATGCGTGGAACACTATAGGAAAGAAAGATAGAGAACGAGTGTGTTGTTGAAAAATAGTATGTTATGAATTATGATAACCCGTGGTGGCCAATGAGCTACTGAACAAACCATCCTAACCCTACCCGACTCTATCCATCTTTTTTAGATAAAAGTGATATATGTTTGTTTTCGTTATAAGGTGTTATTTAAGAAGTTCAAATTTGTGACCTTCAAGTTTAAAATTAGTGATAGTACCACTAGAACAAACCCTTATTTATAATTCTAAAAAATAATCTAGTTTAAGAGACTCTCACCAAGCAAATTCCCCACAAGATTGGCCTCCTCGTAAGTATTTGGTGAGATTTCTTATGCTGATTCTGACATTGTGACAGTTTGCAGACATAAGATACCATGTCAAATTGCCAGTGGGATCATTCTGGATCGAATAGAAGAGTTCTTATCACAAAAAGAGTTATTCCATTTCATTAACTAGTTGATTCCTATAACTCAGAATAGTTGAAAGAGATTTAATAATTGAACTTATACCACATACTGTGACAATCTCTCGACAATTATCGCCATTGTCGGGCCGGCGGAGTTGATAATTAGGCTCTGTATATTCTGAGGCCACATAGATGATAGATTAGTCGTCGACCATGCTCTTACTGGTCTGGACAAAACGCACTGCCTTTTATCAACCATGAGGATTCCAATTTTAAACCACTTCCACCACCTGCTATAGAAAGACACACCAACATAACTTTACACAGAAAAAAAAAAAAAAAAAGAGTTCATTAGTCAATACTTCCCCTGCCCTCTCCCAATCTTGTCAAGTACCGCCACCCATACATATGGAGAACGAAACAGCCACCTTCATTACATGGAAAGCTCCAGATTGCAGACATCAATCAGCCTCACAAGCAGATCCATATAGCCAATAATAGAGCACTTCAGTATAGAGGTGGCAATTGGATCGGATTCGTAGATTGGATCCAAATGGATTGGTGGATAGGATCCAAATTGATGTCATTTTAGTCTTGCAAAAGCTATAAGCTATAAGTAAAGAGGAAAGGAATACAATTGTTAGAAACCGAACAGAAAAATTAAGGTTACCGATCTGGCTGAGTCGCGGACTAGGTCGCTCTCTTTAAGACGTTCGCGGCACTGCCTCGTTATTCGCACAACAGACTATCAGCCGGTCACCTCCAGGATAAAACAGCCACTCTTTTGATTTGCTCAGCGGCTTTGTGCGGAAAACCGGAGCTCTTTGAATCTCACTCTCTCTCTCGTGTTTCTGCTCTCTGAGGTGTGTTTAGAGGGTCTGAGCGCCTCCTATTTATAGGAGCAGAAAACCCAGAATATTCCCTCTTGCTTTGGGAATAAGTCATATTTTAATTAGGGAGATAATTACTCCCATAATTAAAATATATTATATTAAGATAATTATTCCTAATTATCTCCATAATATTCCTTTTATTAATTATCCATATTATTTATGTATTATGGGAAAATACTGGATAATTAATTAGGAATTTCATTTATAGCTTTTCAAAGCTATTCATCCCAACAATCCCCCACTTGAATAGTTTTGAAACTATCTCTGAGCATCAACAGTTCCATAAGATCGGACATAAGCTAAGGTATCGCGAAGATTTGAACCTTAGCGTAGTGGTTACACTTCCGATTTCATAAGGGTGACTCGTAGTCTTGAACCCTATCTCAGACAATGTAGCACACCGGATCTTTTCATTGAGTGGTATTCTCTCATAGGCCGTGCGTTTATGGCCATGCACGTTATCCCGGTTTAGTGAACGCTCTAGCAACTTTGTGCCTCCAAAGTTCCATAGGGAGCGGCCCCACTCCCACATTCACATAGGTGAGTCTATCAGAAGTACCCCCAAAGTAAAGTACTTCACTCCACAAAGAGTATAGATCTCATTAAGAGTTTTAACTCAACCTCCAAAGCTTTGGGATTCATGCTTCACTATGCATGAACTTTTCTCAATATTAATCATGACTTGTTATTACCCATTGAACCCGTTTCTTGGGATCTCCAGTCTATCGGGTCGGGTTACCATCACTTGTAATCCATGGTTCGGTAGACATAAGTCTCATACCCTTGGCGGTATTTTGGACTTTCTCTCTAGATAATCCTTTCGTCAAAGGATCAGCTAGATTCTGTTAGGACCTTACAGGATCCACCCTCATTGCTCCTATCGTTAGGAGTTCTCTTACATTACTGTGCTTACGACGAATTTGTCGTCTCTTTTCGTTCTATAACTGGTGCCCTTCTATTGCAATAGCTGCGGTGCTATCACAATTAATCAACTACCGGAGGGATCGGTCTTTCCCATAAGGGAATCTCTAGTAGTGACCCTCTCAATCAACTTTCCCCTTTACTAGCCATTGCTAGTTCTATCATTTCTGATTTCTTAGTTGATTGAGCCAGGATCGTTTACTTCTTAGACTTCCAAGACATAGCTTCTCTATCGATGTTTAAAACACAGCCTTTTGTTGTCTTGGAGTCCTCTATAGGGTATTCTAATCCGCATCACTATACCCTACCAATACAGCAAAACCTTTGATAACAAATACCAAGGTTTTTATGTTCTTTTAAGGTGTCTCATGACCCCTTTCAATAGCATTTCAATGCTTCATACTAGGACAATCAGTAAGCCTGCCAAGACCCCCACTAAATTGGGTCTCATGTTTATCAGCTGCCTGTCGCATGCTGTAAATGCTAGTATATTCTAACTTTCTTACACCGTCTTAGGTGTTCTTTAAATATTTATACTAGCATCATCAAACATGTATGCAGGTGTACATCTTGTATTTTCCTAGTTATTAGGATCTCTAAGCATAGCATTTGTTTCATTCGGATCCTTCACATTCAAAATTCTCAACCATCATGGTTTTTCAATATTGACATCACGAGTCTTTGTACCAAAAATCGACGTGTCATTCATAATGCAAGTGTCATTCTCAAATTTGTACTAAATGCACTTGTCACTTTCACTTTTAAAACCATGAGAGAGAACCAGTTTATTCATGCCATCGTCTTAGAGTCTATTTCAAATCTTACAATGATTTGTCTAACTATAGACTCCCTAAGCATGTTCAAGAATAACAACCCTATAGGTTGTCCCATGTAGATTTTCCTATCTAAATCACCATTCAGAGAAACATGTTTAACAATCCATCTGACGCACAACACTAGCAATCAGAACATACATGGACGTTATTCTACATATGGTGAATAGATAACAAGAAAATTTACAATTTTTCCTTTTCGCTTAAACCTTAGCTATTAGGCGATCCTTATACTCATAAACTAAACCAATAGGTTTCACTTTTCTTTTAAGAATCCATTTATTACACATGACTTCATTGCCAAGAGGTAATTCTCAAAGATGCCAAATCTTGTTCGGTTCCACCGATATATTACCTAAGGTTTGACAACCAAGAGGTAACTCTACAAGATTCTAAGTCTTGCTAGACTCCACAAATTCCATTTCGTTAACAATGGATTCTCCCACAAGTCTACATCTGTATGGAAGTTCAAACTTCTAGCAGACTTGCAGGATCTCTTCTTAGGGTGTAAATAACAAATTCATAACCAAAATCCTTTCGTGATTTATGGTTTATTTGTCTCTTCTGAGTTCATACTCAGATTCATCACCCCCACTAGTTATCCATTATTTCTAATAGTAGGCAGGATATCACCCCCACTATTTCTTAATATAAATGGAATCTATTGGCATCAATGGTTTTCACAACACTAAGTACTCAAGTTATGAGGCTTATGTGTTTTTCTATAGCATATCCAATAAACACACGATCATATGCTCTTCTAGTTATCATGTTACACTAATTCTCTAATGCTACCACATGCATGCCTCATATCGAATGATTAGTGCAACCATAATGCAATTAGGCATTTCAAACCATTTCAAATAACTAGTCAGACAATCAGAGCACTCTAAAGAGCAATAAATTATTTATTGTCTTTTCCATCATTTTTAACCATACCAGAAAAAGTAATATCTTTTGATTATGGGTAATTTAGCTTCGATTCAAAATTTTATATTTATCTCAAGCTTTCAAAAATAATATGAGAATGTGACTTTGGATACTCTAATTCTTCACACAAACCCATGGAAGAATTAATTTTATTTACTTAATCATTCCTTACGTCTGGTGTAGTCAACGACTTTCTAGAGGTAAGGTTCTCTTCCACTTTCCAGGAGCATCAACAATAGTGATGAAGGCAGAACCCAACAACACTTTCTTCTCACGCATCAATAAAGTATGATTGAGCTTAACTCGTTTATCATACAAATGCCATGAGGCGTCATTATCCAACAAACATTCTTTAGAGTTACCATAAAGGTCATCCTCTACTACCAGATCCTCTTCTTTACTCAAGTTAAAGATGATACCATGTTTAACTTGTTCATACACTTTCGTGTCATATGACCTAGTTTCCCGCAATCATAGCAGAGAAAAAATAGCGTCATTCTTAGAGGATTGGCTGGCAATCTTTTGGTTACCAAAAAGGGTACCATTCTATTTGGTATGGATCTGGTTCGGCTTGTTGCTCTCATTCTTGAAAATTTAATGTTTCATAGCAACCTTAGTGGTTCATGTAGTACTGACAACAGTACTTCTTATAATATAGTCACTATGGGCAATTAACCCATTCTATTCCCATATTTTCCCATTCTACTCCACAACATGTATTCAATTTTTACTCTAATCATCAAGGTAATACATCTCAATGTCGACATATACATGCATCAATTCTATTTTAACTTTTCTTCATTCATATGATTTCTAAACACCACGCATAGAACTCAAGTGAAATAGATTCTAAGTAATTATCATTCATCATAATGATTCATAAAAAGGTTTTGATTCTGACCTCTTTTCGATGAGTCAACGCGTTCTGAATTTGCACGAGTAGCTAGCACCACTTCTAGCTTTGCTATTTATCAATTTCTAAGCAATTCTTCTTTCACAACTGACCCAAAATCATTCAGTCATTCAAGGTCCACTAAATACACGCAATAGCTTGCTGCGTCGTACAGATTGCACCCTCCATAATTTGCTCCATAAACCATAAGGGCTAGTTAGCAACTCATACACGGAACCCATTAGTTGTCAAAAAAAAATTGTCCAAGTAATTCACGGCACCAATTCAATCTAATTTCACAACAATATATTATTGTCATAAATCATAATTGGTAACCTCATGGGCCATAACCCATTATCAATCAAGGAGAGCCCAGCGGCGGAGTCCATCCTTCGTGCGAATCTGGTCCCCGCCTCAGCCCTGTGTGTCATGATCTACAAGGTCCTGACTCCAATCGGGTTCCGGCCTTCCGGGTTCGTTGCAAACCCGCCTCTCTTTCCTCGCACGATTCTTGTGTAGAGAAAAACCTAAGACTGAGGAAAGGAAACCCTTGCCTTTTCCCTTTTCAAATAAGGGATTCACCAGCGGCATCATCATCATCACATATATATATTCACACAAATTTATACGCTGGGAAAAGAGGAAATATACAAACGGAGACATTCGTAATGATAACGCGCACAAGTATGCAGAAGCAATCTAGGGGCAATCGGTTGTGGCTTTTGGGTGATATAGATCACTCAAGCCAGAATCGGCGTCCTGTTCGATACACACGACAGCAACCAAACGTCTTAAAATTGTTAGAAACCGAACAGAAAAATTAAGGTTACCGATCTGGCTGAGTCGCGGACTAGGTCGCTCTCTTTAAGACGTTCGCGGCACTGCCTCGTTATTCGCACAGCAGACTATCAGCCGCTCACCTTCAGGATAAAACAGCCACTCTTTTGATTTGCTCAGCGGCTTTGTGCGGAAAACCGGAGCTCTTTGAATCTCTCTCTCTCTCGTGTTTCTGCTCTCTGAGGCGTGTTTAGAGGGTCTGGGCGCCTCCTATTTATAGGAGCAGAAAACCCAGAATATTCCCTCTTACTTTGGGAATAAGTCATATTTTGATTAGGGAGATAATTACTCCCATAATTAAAATATAATCTATTAAGATAATTATTCCTAATTATCTCCATAATATTCCTTTTATTAATTATCCATATTATTTATGTATTATGGGAAAATACTGGATAATTAATTAGGAATTTCATTTATAGATTTTCAAAGCTATTCATCCCAACATATACGGTTCTGCAGAACCTCAAAACCAATATAAAACACCTGACATGCATTAAAGGGAACTGTTTGCCACTAATTGCACTTAGTACTTCAAATGATGATTAATAGATTAAAAAGATTTGCTCACAAGTCACAGATACCACTAGTCCATACATGAAATACAATATAGCATTAAACTTTCACACAGGAGTAGAACTAGAAGCCATTGAGGATGCTCCGGCCGCCTTTGAAATTTCCACCTCGAGTCCATTGTCACGATCATCACCTTCATCACGCGATTCAAATGTTACTAAATAAAGTGTTTTAAATTAAACCATTTATCAAATAAACTATATCCTTAATTAGCTTACATGGAAATCCATATAGCCAATTGTGCGGTAATCAATGATTCGGTATTTTCAGGCAAAAGAGAGCTTCGCAAGTTCCTTAGAACTCTACCTCCCATACTGAAACCGACTCTGATGCTACTGTTGTGATAGGAATGCTCAAAACATCTCTAGCCACACGAGCAAGCTTCGGGAATCGAGATTCATTTGTCTTCCACCATAAAAGAACATCCATCAGTTGTTTGCGATTGAGCCTTTTACAATCTAGATATTCATCTAATTGTGTCCTATCACTTAAGAATTGACTTCCCCAAATAAATCGAACTCATGTGACACAAAAACGAACTCATGTGACACAAAAACTCATCTTAGTAATTCAAATGCATTAAGATAAAGATAATTAGAAAAGTAAATTTACTTACATCCATATCATCTTCATAGCCTATATGCAAATGATGATGATTGATCGGTAAAGTCACTGTACTCCTTCAATAGATCACATATCTTTCCTCGAAGCTCAAGACATAATTTTTTGGCAACAACTTGCCCATATAGCTTCTCATAACAAAACTTCACAGAATCCAGCATATATCGTGGATCAAAGACCACAACTATGGACAAAATTGTATTGTAAGACTCCCAATACTTATCAAACTTATCCTTCATCGCTAGGGCCATACGACGACCATCACTATCCACACTTTCACATGCATTCATCAACCGCATTTGAATCCTCCACACATTGTCCACCATGCTCAAAAATTGAAAATTCATATCCATGTTTTATTATAGCCATAGCCATTAGATCCTTAAACTCATTTTGATCTATTATCTTTGACTTTCCAGCACTAGGTATAGACATTTCGGTTGTATTTTTTTGCCAATTTTCCAACACACTTATGGATATGGCGAGGGAGATTATAAATACCTTTACCAACCACATAACTCTTTGGACAAACCTTGCATTGTGCTCTTGGTACATTGTCGGGAAAGTGATTTCCGGAAATAAATTGAAATCTGTCCACACCTTGGAAGTTCTTTTTTCGCTTTTTATAACCACTTATACGATCTGTAAACATAGACATCGTTGCTACATCATCATCACCACCATCACTACCATCATCAACATCCATGACATTTCTTTGTTGTGTTGACATCCTGAAATTAATCCACTAGTATACTGTTAGTTTTGATTCTAGATTTTTCTTATGCAGCAGACCACATTCCATTGAATTAATACCACAAAAATTCCCATCAATCAGAGGGGGAAAAGGGTCGAAATTAGACAAATCTATAACACTCATCACCAATCTAGAACCCACCAAATGCTCCAAAGAAGTAGGAACTTGAATTGAAGGTTGTGTCAAGTGTTAACTAAACATGACTAACAGAATGGATGGATCAAATGGAAACAGAGTACAGTATAAGCACAATTTGGGGAACAAAAGACAATATCGGTCCCATCACCTCCAAATTTCAATAACATGCAAACTCTTGTCTGGATAAGATCAAATGGAAATAGAGTATAACTTAATCATAAATAAAGAGCCCAACTGAATCATAAGGGGATATACAGGGCTGAATTCTTGGTCTCTTCTTGACCTGAATTCTACCCAATTCTATGACTCAGCTTCACATTTCTCACAAGCAAACCAATAGTAGTAGACATAGTTTCTTTGTGAGGAATTGAATGTAAACCCTTCCCCAAACACAAATGACAAAACCCACCATGTATATGCATATCACCCATGAACCCATGCCAACAAATCAATAAATACCTTGACTGGAACAAACAATAGCAAACAAAGCTTCTTACCTGAGCTTTCGATACCTCGACTGGAATTTGGATAGGTTAGACGTTTCCTCTACTGAATGATCCTAAGCAGCTGGAAAGACTAATTCGAGCACCCTGAAATCACTTGTAATCAGTATTTCCAAGAATGATTCACAAAGGGAGAACACACAAGTGGTTGACAAAGGACAATCAGAGACTTCTCCTAAAGCAGAACAAATGAACAGTAGTAGTAATCAAAAGTTCAATTTCAGTATTTTGACGATTTCCCAACACAAATAAAAACCTACTCAGTCTACTGGTGTTTCCCAAAATCTAGAGCTGAAAACAAAAATAGAGTAACAGGTTGGAGTCGTTGGAAGACGTTGGCTGTACCTTTCATAGAGACTAGCACTTGGCCCGGCCTTTGGCCGGGAGAGTTTAGTCGGAACATTTTCGTTGTTTTAGATATGATATTATATTATTCAATGTGTGTTTGTACAATAGTTATGCATGAAACATTTTGAAAAATTGTTATACTATCCACAATGGGATATAATCTTATATAAAGAGTAGAAAATGACACAGATAAGAAATAAAATAAAATAAAATAAAGAGTTTTTGGCACTTTAAAACTAATGCAGGATACTCAAGTATAAGTAAATCACACGCAACTTCATAGGATTTCTCTTTAATTTTGATTTTCACTGCCCCTAGTATGAAAAAAATAGTGGTATATATAGGTGGCTATTTCGGCGCACTCAATTTTTTGGGTGCATTCAACTCTAAATATGGTCGTAGTACATAAAATTTTGAAACTTTATTTGGTAGCATTAGTCTAATATGATGATATTAACATAGAATTACAACTAATCAATCCATTATCCTATCGTCTTAACCTTCAATTTTGAATCTCAACCCAAAACCCCAAATTGTAAACATAAACCCTACCACTAAATCCCTAAATCCTAAATCCTTAAAATTAAAATAACACTTGAATGATTTTTTTTTTGAAAATTCATGTGTTTCTTGTTCATAATATCATAAGCAACGATCAATACAGTTTTGATATGAATCACATGCTCGGAATAACGATTATGAGGTGAGTGCATTGAATGCACAAAAAAAGTGGGTGCGCCGAATACGCCACTATATATATATATATATATACCCCGGGTGAAATCCGGGGTACCACATACCTTGAGTATGAAAACGCCATCTAGACTTCGAATTAGCAGAATTTTTGGGCATGATACTATACTCTAGCCCTTAATGAGTGAACCCTAGGTCCTAATTATCTTAATCATAAACTATAGACCCTAAGATGGTGCACTGATTTTTGTCCTATATTTAGACGAATCATAACCGTCGATTATTTTTTCTAATTAAATTGATCTTGGGGTACCTCATATCCAGAACTTGAATTCACCCGGGGTACCCCGGATATATATATATATATATATCGTAAAGACTGGTATACTCAAGGTGATCTGACCATTAGATGTACTTAGATGAGCTCCGACCAATCTCAACAATCAATTATTATTTTTCATTAAAATTGAACTTCGGGTTTGAGTTTAACGAATAAGGAGCCTATGGTTTATCTATTAGAG
Source organism: Linum tenue (assembly GCA_946122785.1). Taxonomy (NCBI): domain Eukaryota; kingdom Viridiplantae; phylum Streptophyta; class Magnoliopsida; order Malpighiales; family Linaceae; genus Linum; species Linum tenue. The sequence goes on from CAMGYJ010000003.1 coordinate 6,564,092, forward strand.
GTTAGGGTATAGTATCATACTCCAATCTCGATTTAGTTCATGTTATAGATAGATATATCTCAATAGGAGTACCAGAAGTATAATATACTTGAGGAATATATATATGTTGGCTACGGTGCACTCACTTTTTTGGGTGCATTCAATGCACCTAACTCTAAAAGTGGCTATAATACATCAAATTTTGAATTTTAATTGGTAGCATTAGTCTAATATGATGATAAAATATAAATCACAACTAATCAATCCATTACCCTAACCCCTTAACCTTGAATTTTGAATCCCAAACCAAAATCCGAAAGTGTATACCTAAACCCTAACCCTAAATTCCTAAATCCTTGAAAGTAAAGTAAATCTTGAATGAGTTTTTTGCAAATTCATGTGTTTCTTGTTCATAATATCATAAGGGACAATTGATACCATTTTGACATGAATCGCATGTTTGGAATGACAATTATGAGGCGAGTGCATTAAGTGCACCCAAAAAAAAGTGAGTGCCCCAAATACGCCACCATATATATAGGGTCAGACTCCATACCAGTCGTCTCATATATATGGGTCAGACTCGTGTGCTCCTGGAGCATACTATGCTCCATGTACTCATAGCGAGATATCTCTATCTAGACCATGAATTAAAGCGAGTTTGGGGTATGATACTATACCCTAACCTCAAATGGATAAACCCCAGGCCCCGATTTTATAATCCCAAACCCAAAGTTCAATTTAAGAGAAAAGAAGAGTTGACCGTTGAGATTGGTCGGAGCTAATCCATGTAAATCTAACGGTCAGATCATCTGGAGCATACTATGCTCCTGGAGCATACCAGTCGTCTCATATATATATACATATGGTGCCTTCTACGGTACCCCGGGTGAAATCCAGGGTACCGCATAATAATCATTGGAACGAAATGGTTGTCACGCCGGCCGGCGTGCCACCAGTTGTACCTGGTTCAACCGATACCGGTCATAAAATCGGCGTGATACCACCGATATGACCGACATGATCGATATACGAATCTCTAAGTAAAATGACCTTATTTTAGTGAATTTAATTGATAAAAATTATTTTTATTATTTATTTAATTAGTATAAAAGTTAAATATTGATGTTATTTGTTGGATTCACGTATAAATGTTTAGGTATTGACTTTAAATGTCATGTTTAAATATGTGTATTTATAATTTTATTTGTAATATTGACTAGCATGAACGAACAAGGGATTGGTCTAGTGGTAATACCACTAGCCATGAACCTGGAGGTACCAGGTTCGAATCCCTTCAGTAGTACCTAATAACAAAAAAAGTAACCTATATCACCCTTATCTAAAAAAAAAAATATTGACTAGCATGAACCGGCACAAACCGATATGTGCCACCGGTCGAACCATTTCACTTGCTAAACCAGCACACTGGCATAAACCGATTTGACAACCTATACGATGTTATCATAATCGAGAATGGTAATCTAATTATTTAAAGGTAAAAAGGCCTAAGATATGCATTACCTTGCTGTTTTCCACGTACAATGAAGTCACTACACAATTCACACCTGATGGCGGTTGATTGGGGAATGGGGACTACACCTTCAAATTGATCAATCTAGGAAACTTTGAGTACAATTCTGATAAAAGGTCCCGAATGCGCATGAGGTGATATGTAAGTTGGGCTGAATATTTTAATAATGCAAGTCAATATGAAATAACAATGTAAGTTAGATAAATAACTCAAATAGTTTTAAGGGCACATGTTTGAACTTTTTATGGGGAGTTTCTCCACAAAGTTGAAATGTCGGTTGAGTATGATGAACTTCACCAATAAAATCTGTGAACGTTACTACCGAAGAAAGTTTAGTCTAATATGAAAATTGGTTAAGGTAATAGCACGCGTGGGAATTCCCTTTTATGTAAGAAGTAGAATATATGATTGCGTAAGTTTAAAGGTCAACACTATCTAATAGTTAGAAAGATATTGATGTAGAAATTATGTAAAAAAAAATGATTGAAGAAGATCCATAGGTCATGTCGTGATAATTAGTTTACTGTGCCTCACATTCCAGCCTAGCACATTCGATCCTGTGGGGAAAGACAATGAATATGGAAGTAAAAGGTGTTGTACATGTTTAAGCAGAATGTGTTTTAGGAAAAGGTGACCGAAAAAATTCTATGAAATAAAATGGAGAGGGATTTTATGTAGCTCTCTACTTCGTCCATATGGGTGGTAAATAGCCCGGACCTTGTGCTATCGTGATTAGTTCATGACCCATGCATTCTGATATCATGATTATTAATGGTAAATAGTCTACCTACCCTCATAATAACAGTGATTATCATACTCACGTTGTGTTCTTCAACAAACGGTTAAATTATTAATCACGATACCAGGTGTTCCATGTAATGCAAAGAGACTTAATACTGCAAACAAATATATTTCCCATGGTTTGTAATAAAATAATAAATTGAAGAAGAAATGAAGGGCTGTAGTTGTACAAACCAATCTTGTCTTTGATCACACAGCTTACTTGTACATGTGGAAATCAAAACGCAGAGCGCCATTAATTATGAGTAAAATGACGTGATTGACCTTCCGGAAAACACTCCAGAGCCAGAATTTCAAAATGGAGAAAAAGTGAGTGATGAATTGCTATTATATATGTTCTAGATTAGGTTTGGTTATCATCGCGGAACGTAGGTGGGAAAGGGAAAGATTGGAGTCGTTCAAGGGGAAAGAAGAATCGATTTGGGTAGGTGGGACGGTGGGAAGGTGGGTTTCAAATTGGGAAAGCAGCTGCTCCACAATATGGTTATTTTGCTAACAGCATAAGCTGTTAGTATATACTAACACGGTCCGATTTGAGGCCACGTAGGCGAGCCGCGATCGGACAGTGGAGGGGGAGAAGAGCAGCTTGTGGCTCGGCTGAAACAAGCTTCTTGTTTTTTTTACAATTCAAAAAAACCCAACCTTTTCATTTATGTTTAATTTTCTTTTCTCTTTCCATCATTTCATTTTCCTTTCTCTCCCACTCTCCAAAACTGTCGACTGCTCTCTTCTGTTCTTCTTCTTCTTCCTCTCTCTCTCTCTCTCTCTCTCTCTCTCTCTCTCTCTCCCAAATAATTCAAAATACCTCTCGACAACGACGGGTGTGAGAAACACGACGCCGACGACGAGGGCTACGAACAGGAAGAAGACGACAACGCATGGAGAAGACGGCTGTGCTTGGCAATGCCGGTAGCAGTGCTTGAAGGAAGACGAAGTCAGCCGAGCAAGTAGAAAGACATCGATGCCAGTAGCGCGAGGAAGACGACTACACCAGCTGCGAAGAGAAGAAAGTTTTTGAGGTAAGCATCTTCCTTTCTCTTGATTCATTGACGGTGAAGGAGGATCTTTGAGGTAGGTGTTTTACCCTTCTCCTTCCTTGATTCATGGATACGAATATTGGATTACATATATTTGATTTAGGGTTTCATAGATACGACTGGATCTGAGTTTTTTTTTTTTGCTTCGTTTTTTGGATATGAGATTCATTGTTAGGGATCTGGGATTCTTGTCGGGGGATTTGAGATTCGATTTGGGGGATCTGGGATTCTTTTGATTTTGGGGATTTGGGATTTTCTATGGCTGGATTACATATAATGGATTTAGGGTTTCATAGATTCGACTGGATCTGAGATTCATTGTTAGGGATCTGGGATTCTTGTTCGGGGATTTGAGATTCGATTTGCGGGATATGGGATTCTTTTGATTTGGGGGATTTGGATTTCTTTTGATTTGGGGGATCTGGGATTTTCTGTGGCTGGGATCAGAGATTCGATTTGGGAGATCCGGGATTTTTGTTGACCTGGGATATTATTTAGCAGGTCTTGGATACTGGTTTGTTGGATGTCGATATTGTTTGAGGTTTATAGATTTTGCTCATTAATTTGATATTTTTTTACCTGGAAAATTGTTTAGCTGACATGGGATGCCATTTAGTTTAATGTGGATATTGTTTGGTGGTTGATTGTCCGGATATTGGTTATGTGATGCATAGATATTTGTATGCTAGGTCATGATATTGTTATGCCCCGTATGGATATTAGTTCAATGATATTAGCTCTTTTCAGGAATTGTGCAAGATGACAAAATCCAAAAGGTGTTTGATGTCAGCTCCTCCAAGAGAAGGGGAGGCGGAGACACATCACCGGCTCAATCCAGACGCATCATGCTGGGAAAACAAAGATTTTGACAACCTTGACCTAAATCAGGTACATAGATGTTGTCTTTGCTTCTTAAGTGACATGGTTGCATATAGTAAACTAAATATTTTACAACATATGTAGCTTGCGGCAATGAAGTCAATGGTTGAGAGCATGATCCAAATGTGGAGGGCTCGGGACGACCCGCTCAAAAAATTGTCAAGCGTTTAGACCAGCAAGACAACAGTTGAACTACTGCTTTCTCATTTCTTATATGGTTGTGCTTTTTCGGATTTGAAATTCTTGGACTGCCAAGTTGTAATGACATTAAATTCTAGTTTTATCGCGATTTGTCTATCAATCGACTCTTTTTATTAAGAATTCGAGTTTTTTATTCTGGAATATTATTTGCTCGTCGAAAACACATATCCACAAAACAAATATCCAAACCACTCAAAATAATATCCGACTGTCGCACTAATATCCGTTCTCCATTACAAATATCCATACTACCCAGACTAATATCTCACCGTCTCATACTAATATCTAGTCATCCCTAAATTAATATTCTCACTATCACAGACTAATATGTGACCACATATCCAGCCATAGTCTCTTAATTAGCAATTATCATAGGTTGAAAAAACCTTTCTTTCAAACTTTCATAAAAAAATAATATATATATACACACTATTTCTTCATACTTGAAAACCAACGTATATAAACATCCACACAGAATAAAAATTCAAACCACCCAGACTAATATCCGACTGTCGCAGATTAATATCCGCTCACCTCACAAATATCTACACCACCCAGACTAGTATCCCTTCGTCTCAGACTATTATCCAGTCATACCATAATTATTATCCTCACCATCATAGACAAATATCCACCACACACTGACTAATATCTTACCCCCACAAACTAATATCCGACTACTCAGACAAATATCCACACATCACAAACTAATATCCTCCTATCCATAATAATATCCTATCACCGGAGACAAATATTGAACCACCCTAAACACTAAACCAAAACTCCAAACTTGAAACTCTGACCCTAAACCATAAACCCGAACCCTAAACACTAAACCAAAACTCCAAACTTGAAACTCTGACCCTAAACCATAAACCCGAACCCTAAACACTAAACCAAAATTCGAACTCTAAACCTGAAACACTAACCCTAAGCTCTAAACACTAAATTGGTTTAATCAATTTCTGATGGTATAAATTCAACGTCTCTTTTTATTAAGGATTTGAGTTTGTTATTCTGAAAAATTATTTACTAGACATGAATACTAGTTGGTTTGAAATTGATATTAGCTCGTGGAAAATACATACTAAAAAAATATAGGCAAAATACAGTTCTATAGCCAAAACTTTCACGTTTGTGTCAATAATAGCCAAATTTGAAGAAATACCACTTATAGCCACATTTTTAAAACTTATTGGACTAATTTAGCCATTTCCGTCAAATACTTTAACACCGTCAACTATTCCGTCAGTTAAGGAGACGTTAGGCTAATGTGACTGCCACCTAAACGACACATCATGTCCACATCGATCTTGTCATGCCACATGGCAGCCATGTCACAATTTAAAGTAAGTTTTTTTTATGTCATTTCATTTAATTTTATAAATCTCTTCCCCAGCTCCTTCTCCTTCTAGGACAAAAAAAATAATAAGAGGAATCTGTCCCCTTCATCTTCTTCTTCCTATCGTCACAAACCTCCCCACCGCCCTGAAAATCCGACCGCCGCCGCCACCCTGAAAATCCCCCTCATCCAGCTCTTCATCCTCCCAAATCCCTCTCTACGAGCTCTCAATAATGAAAACCCCACCCAGATTCTTAAACCCTCCACCGCCTTCAACAAACCAAGATTCTTGGCACAGAGATTAGGGTTCATAGATTGGGGTTTTCAAAAAGTTAGAGAGAGGAAGAGAGAGAGAAATGGAGGATTCTTCTTCGACGAACTGCAAGCGATTGAACGGAGGATTTGACGAAGTTGCCTGGGATTCCGCGACGACTGCGAGGAACTTCTCCAAGAATTTGAAGAAGTGCGGATGGAGTTCACGGAATTGAAATCGAGCTCCACTCTCCCCATGAATTCTGAAGTAATTCGCCGACGCTACTGCTCATCAGCTGAGGGGAAGGGGATAGCCCGACGACGTCGATGTCGAATTCGTCGCCAGCATCTGGCAATCTCATGTTCGACGGCGATTTCTGCTCTGCTACGGCCGAATCCCACGCTATACTTTTACAAATTAATTATTTTTTCTAAACCCTATCAATCTCATCTCCCAAATCATTTCGCCTTCCTTCTCTTTCTCAACTTCTCGGTCCCAACCACCGCACAATTCCCAGAAAGAACAAAGATTGCCTCACCACCACACTTCAATCTCCCTCTCTTTCCCTCTTGCCCACTCCCTCTCTTGATGAATGGATGGATGAATTTATTTTTGTCGAATTGGCTGTATCTTCTTGCTACTTTTCTTCTTCTGCGAGCACTTTGCTTCTTGTTTTCATCATGAGAGGAGAAAAAACGACGATGGGGAAGAGCTGGGTGGTGGGAAGATGAAGATAAGACAGAGGGGAGTGGTCTAGTGAGGGCTTTTCAATTTTTATCCTATATTTTTTTTTATTTTCTAAATCCACGTGGATATTTACAAATGAAACTAGAGATAAGAGCTCCCCACATCAGCATTCCCGTTTGTCCAATCATATACTTAACGCTAACACCGTTAAAGAATTGGACGGAAGTGGCTATAAGTGGTATTTCTTCAAATTTGGCTATTAATGGTACAAACGCAAAAGTTTTGGCTATACAAGTGTATTTTGCCAAAAATATATTCAAACCACCCAGACTAATATCTGGCTGTCACACTAATATCCGTTTTCCATAACAAATATCCATACTACCTAGTCTAATATCCCACCGTCTCAGACTAATATATGGTCATCCCAAAATTAATATTCTCACTATAACAAACTAATATCTGCCACACAAAGACTAATATCCGACCACACAGACAAACATCCACACGTTGCAAACTAATATCCTCCATCACATAATAATATCTTATCACCACAGAAAAACCCTAAACCATAAAAACTATTATTATTTAATAGGTAGTTACCAAAAGTGCCTCATTAGAATATCCAAACGTCCAAGTCAAATATACAAAAACATGAACTAATATAAATTCAAACCAAAACTAAACCCTCAAAACTAAACCATTAAACTCTAAACTCTAAACCTTAACACAAACCCTACAGAACAATATCCAAACCTCTCAGAAAAATATCTAGTGACACCTAAATAATATTGTAAATATAACAGAATAATATCCATAACACACTGACTAACATCCACCACAAACTAAATAATATCCATCATGTACTAACTAATATCCGCCACACACTGACTGATATCTTATAGTTGCACACTAATCCAAATAGTTACCAAAAGTGCTAGATGCTTAAATAAACGTTGGACAACATCTTAATAGTTATCAAAAGTGCCGCATTAGAATATACAAACGTCCAAGAAAATTTCCGAAAACATGAACTAATATAACTTCAAACGAAAGCTAGACCCTAAACCCTTACAGTCTAGTTATTCTGCTAACTTGAATATTCGTTAGTATATACTAACCAATATCCAAAATGTATGAACTAATATACAAGTCTGCTCAGTATCTAGATAGCACAGACTAGTATTCAAAACATAACAAACTAGCATCCAGATAGCAGATATCAACTAATATCCACAATCAACCAACTAGTATTCGATATGGATACTCTTATGGGTTATCTGGATACTCTTATGGGTTATCTGGATACTAATTATCTGCTGTTTGGATACTATTATGTGGTGTCTAGATATTAGTTTGTGAATTTGGGATAATAGTTGATTCATGGTGGATATCAGTTAGCAAACTTTGAATACTAGTCTGTGCTCTCTAGATACTTTAGTACTTGGATATTAGTTCATGTATTTTGGATATCAGTTAGTATCTGCTAACAAATCTTCAAGTTAGCAGATTAACTTTCCCCAAACCCTTAACCCTCTTCCCAACACAAACCCTAAACCCTAAAACTATTATTATTTAATGGACAGTTACCAAAAGTGCCTCATTAGAATATCCAAACGTCCCAGTCAAATATACAAAAACATGAACTAATATAAATTCAAACCAAAACTAAACCCTCAAAACTAAACCATTAAACCCTAAACCCTAAACCTTAACACAAACCCTACATAACAATATCCAAACATCTCAGACCAATATCTAGTGTAGCGTAAATAATATTGTATATATAACAGACTAATATCCACAACACACAGACTAACATCCACCACACAATAAATAATATCCACCATATACTGACTAATATCCACCATATACTGACTAATATCCACCGCACACTGACTAATATCTTATTGTTGTACACTAATTCGAATTGTTACCAAAAGTGCTAGATGCTTAAATACACAAAGGATCACATCGGAATAGTTACCAAAAGTGCCCCATTAGAATATCCAAACGTCCCGAAAACATGAACTGATGAACCCTAAACCCTAAAACTAAAACAAATATCCACACTACCCAGACAAATATCTAAACCACCCAGTCTAATATCTTTCCGTCTCAGAAGAATATAATGTGATCCCAAAATGGATATTATCACTATGACATAATAATATCCACCACATACTGACTAATATATGATAGTTGTAGGCTAATCCGAATAGTTACCAAAAGTGCCCATTAGAATATCCAAACGTCCCAAACAAATATCCGAAAGCACGACCTAATATCAATTCAACCCAAAGCTAATATCCGAATCACGTAAACTAATATCCATTCATTACAAATGACCACAAGACTAATAACTAAACATTTAACCCTAAAAAAATAAACCCTAACACTAACACCCTAATCACTTTACCAAAAAAGCCCTATTAGAATATCCAAAAGTCCAAGAAAATTTCCGAAAACATGAATTAATATCAAGTCAAATTTAAGCTAGACCCTAAACCCTTAACCCTAAACCGTAACACAAATCCTAAACCATAAAACTATTATTATTTAATGGGCCTTCGGCGGGCAGCCCTAACTAAGGTTGCAAGCTTATGTGTTAGGACTTCCTAGTGTGTTTAATTTCCTAGTGTGTTTAATTTTATGTAAGAAACAATATCCCAATACTTCACAAATTGAAAACCCGAACCATAAACATTAAATTGGTGTAATCAGTTTCGGGTGGTTGGGTTATTTTGGGGTTTGGTAAATATTAGTTTAAAGATGGATATTGGTTTGCGAAGGAAGAATACTAGTTCATTTCAACAATGATGTAAAGTAATATCAACACAACACAAAATAATATCGGCTGAAAACAAATAAATATCCACACAAACAAACATACATAAATATCACATAGACTGCGGGCCCACAATTTTCGTTCTCTCTCCACTCCTCTCCAAAATCCCGCCCAAACTGAAGCCGGCCCACAAAGCCACTTCCTCGGCTCGCCTTCTGCGCCACACCCTGGGCCGGCTTCTACCCCGAAGCCCATCTCCAGCTCACTTAAGTGAGCCACCAACGAGCCCGTCTCTCCTCCATTGGATCAAACATGGGCCGACGTGGCACCTAATCCGCCCCTGTGAGTATCTGCTAAAGAATATAGCAGTTAGAAAATTAACTTCGGGGGCGGTGGAGAAGTCGACGGCTCTGGCTGAATCCGTCTTCATCGTTGTCTCGTTGGAGAGGAATTTTGGAGGTTGCTGTTTAGGTTTCCGTTTAGAGTACAAGGAGCCAATTATAAAATAACGTAGGGTTTTAAATATAAGATACCCCTCTATTATTGAATCGTTATTCGTCACCCTAAAATTCAAAATTTAACCATAAAATATAACAAATTGTCATATTTACCCTTCAACCCAATTTCAATTCTAAACCTAGCAAACAAGAAGACAAGTTTGGGGAAAGTGTTAAAGCTTGCAAATTAGTACAGCTGAAAGACGACAACCTCATTAGATGAAACAACGTATAGATCCAATGTTTGGCTACAGAGCATATATTCATTTTTACTAATTTGAGATTAGGGCTGCTCGTTGAAAATGGGTTTGGGGCTGTTGCTGTTGTTTAGATAAAATAGAATCTGTTCCCGCTGCTGCTACTCGACCATCAGAGGGAAGGAGGAAGAAGAAGCAAGTCGGCCGCCGCTGTTGCTGTCGTTGGAGTCGTGAGGAAGGTCCCCTCGTTTTCCCTCGTCGCTCGCCGCCGATAAAGGAAGAAGACGCCACCGCTGCACAGGAAATTTTCGTTTCTTTTAATTTTGTTCGCTGCGTCAAAATTGTTGTTTTAAGGAATTTTTAGGTGTTTAAGTGTTTGAAAGACAAATTAATCAATTAAGAATATTAAAGTAAATGTAAATTAGTTAGAGCGAAGAATAAGGAATTTTAGGGCGACGAATAGCAATACCCCTATATTATGACGTTTTATCAAACATGTCCTTTTATTATTTTTTATATCAAACATGCCTTTGTACTTTGTAAAAATGATCAAACATGCCATTTTGTTTAAATTTTCATCCAAAAACCGTTAATCAAGGCCGAACGTTGGTTTGGGCGGCACAAATGTCTAAAATATCCCTAATAATTTCACTTTAGATTTTTTTTGTTATTTTGTATAGCCAAATAATTTCAACTTTGAAGAGACCCAAAGAAATAAAACAGGAGACAAAACTGACATTTTCGCTCCCATTTACCGATGTCGGGTTGTCTAAATCTTGGTTCAACCATGATTGACCATTTTTTCATTGGAAATTTTAACAGAAAGGCATGTTTGATAATTTTTTCAAAGTACAGGGGAATGTTTGATGTAAAAAATAATAGAGGGGCATGTTTGATAAAACGTCATAGTAGAGGGGCATATTATACCTATAACCCAATAACGTAATAAACTATTTTTTTGGATTAATGGGTTGGTGGATCAATCCTTGAACCCATGAATCCAATCCACCAATCCATGAATCAAATGGATATGGATCTAATGGGGTTAATTGCAAGGTTGGTCACTGTATTTACTAAAAACGTTCATGTTTGGTCATTGCAAATATTTAATTCCATTCGTGATCACTAAAATTAGTTTAATAGTTCAAGTTTGGTCACTCTCCGTTAGTCTCCGTTAAATTTTGCTGATGTGGCAGTCAACCTTCATAGTTGACCGTTACATTAGTGACGTGACTATTAAAAAATTAAAAAAAAATTCCACCTCATTACACATTTATTAAAAAATAAATTAAAAACCTAATATATTTCTAACTGGCCGCCCCTGTGTTTTTGTCCAGCCTAGTTATTCTGCTAACTGCATAAGTTGTTAGTATATACTAACTAATATCCAAAATGTATGAACATGTATCCAAGTTTGCTGAGTATCTAGATAGCACAGACTAGTATTCAAAACATCACAAACTAGTATCCAGATAGCAGATACCAACTAATATCCACAATCAACCAACTAGTATTCAATATTGATACTCTTATGTGTTATTTGGATACTTTTATGTGTTATGTGGATACTAATTATGTGTTGTATTGATACTATTCTATGTTGTCTAGATATTTGTTTGTGAATTTGAGATAATAGTTGATTCGTGGTGGATATCAGTTAGCAAACTTTGAATACTAGTATGTGATCTCTAGATACTTTAGTACTTGGATACTAGTTCATGTATTTTGGATATCAGTTAGTATCTGCTAACGAATTTTCAAGTTAGCAGATTAACTTTTCCCGTTTTTGTCTGCCACCACCAATCTCCAAAATCTCAACCGAAATTCCCTCCTATGAAAAATGCAAAAATCACAACATACAGACTATGGCATCGTCGAGCTAGAAAGGTTATTTAATTTTGGTTTCTAATTTTGGCTGACATTGAGCTTTCCGGTTGAACTGGGTGGGCCAAACGCAATTACCGGCTCGTTAACAAAGCTCTTTCTCCTCCTTTGCTCGTCGACGGATCTCGAGTTTTTATCCAGAGGCGGCGGGTCGAGTGATCGCTATAGTTCAGCTTTCGCGGCGACGCGGTACAGAAGCGTCTGATCTCCGACCCAATTGGCCAGCTATATGAACTTTGTGTTGTCCATCAATAAACGGGAAATTAAAAGGAAGAAGAGGATAACGAAAACAGTGAAAGGGAAATTATGAGAAATTCATCAAATTCACTAATGCTGACCGAATTCTTCGCTTGCTTAAACGCAATGGCTCTATCCCCCTATTGCTTCACTTTTTGTCGTTATTGTTCCACCGAATTCATTGAAATTCTCTTGTTTGCGTTATTGTTTCACTTTTTGTCGTTTTGCCACAAATGGTGAAAGACTTCTGGTAGACCTCTTCAGTAGTTGTCCTCCCACGAAAAACATACGTCTAATGCTACGGGCCAGCCTGATTCTGCCTTTGCCACTGGACCATGCTTTCCGTACCGGCCGTACCCGCTCGAAGTGACCTTCTTTTCTTCTGCTTTCTACGGTGCCGTGTTCCCCGGTGTTGCCATCTACCACACTCCAACCTTAGGAACTGTGCCATCACCCATGCTGTGGTTTGTCCTCCCTCTTTCCAGTCACACCCTCATATTACCCCCTCTCCATACCTTTTCTACCATTTTGAGAGCCTCACTACACATCGCTCCGCCTCTGCAGCCGCTTCTCAATCCCAAATCCGATTTCGCCGTTGCCGCGCCGGCCGGACAACTTCGTCCGTAGGTTCTGTCTCACCCGGCCCCATTTGCCCCCCGATGGTGCTCGCAAAACATATTCTTCTCTCCAAGTTAGGTTGGACTGACAAGGATCCAGTGCTTAAGCTGCGTCTTCTCCACACATAGAAGGCAGAAAACCCTAGCCGGCCTGGCGGTTTGTACGAACACTCAACGTTGTGGACAGACGAATTTGTTAGTTTATTTCCTTTAATCTTCATGTTTGAACAAATGGAATACTCTAATAACTGCGTTCTATCTTTGGTCTGTCAAGGGAGTCCTTAACCAGGCCGCAGCTCGCCTCTCTGATCAGCTTGAGGAGGTTCTCACGGTGGGTAGGGTCTACTTAATCTCCCTTTTTACCCAGCGGGAAGCTAAGCAACACTGGTCCTCCTGCTCTAATGACCGCATCCTTGGTTTCACCTCCAAGACTGCATTCATCTGCTCCACCGAGGACGATTCCAATTCCTGCTTGGACAGCTTTGATCCACTATCTTGTCGTCGCTTAATCTCGATCGGTTAGCCACCCTTACTTTCCCTACGCCTATCCCCATACGGCCTTATGGCGACATCAACAAGCACAGATTGGTCTATCTTCGACCATGCCAATATGCATTCAGCTCTTCTCTTCCAGAAGCCATTTTGGTGCCTTTGCAGTCAACACCTGGGCGGTTCTTTGATGTTAGAGCTGATTACAGGTTTAATTCTACCTTTCCCTTTCTGGAATTTTAAGTTTCCTCACTGGTTTTTAGTTCATCTTGATGTGAACCCTATAAATTGCGTCTTTTTTCTTGGGAAGAATGGACACTAGCTGCAGTCTAGGGCTATCGTGTTGAGAAATTCTTCCATCATTTTGTCCGATGGAAACGCTCCTGCGATGACCAGTGGTGTCAAAGAATGAGAAGAACCTGGTGAACAACCTAATAATGTCAATGGAAACCATCAGTTGCTTAATGTCAATGTCAATGGAAACCCAGAGATGTGCCTCTACTGAGTGTTACGTGTTCCAAAGATTGCAAATCAGCAAGGCCAGCTTCGGAGCATTAGTTACAATTAAGTGCTTCAACTTTACTAGCTTTGACAGAGAAGATAGTAATTCCTTCTATGCATTTTTGGCAGCCATCTCGCCAAGTTCCAATACCATAAGCCTTGGAAACTTTGACAGATTGGGATGATAGTGCCGTGCAAAGCAGTTAAAATCGGGATTTTACCTAAAATTGAAAACTGGGGTAAAATCGAAATCGTAAAATCGAATCGTAGAATCGTAGGATTTTAAGTACCATATAGAAATTAACATATAATAATATTAACAAGGTAAATAATTAATAACACAAAGACTTATAACATTTAAAGTGATAATTTTCAAGATTAATGTTCCAAAATCATCATTTTAATTGTTATTTAATGCGTAACTCAAAATAATTTATGAGGAAGGGATAGAGCTCATGGGGTTTGGCTCTTGTTTTTCATGTTGTGTCTAAGTAGTTTAACTCAAAGTAGTATTCCGACATCGTCTACTAAGCATGATTTAAAACTAAGAATAACTGAAATCCAATAAAATAATTAATGTCATTGGTTTGGTACAAATATATTCATTAATTAAATAATTTGTTAATAATGATATTAATTCTTACGCACTCACAATATTCTGACAATTGTTTTACCGATGAGTTAAACAAGGAGAAGGGAAATGAGTTGACCGAACCCTAATTAGTTTTTCTTCTTCTTTTGAAATGTTCTTTTAATAGGAAAAATATATGAGAAGATCCCCCGTCATTGCCCTTTCCACCGAAACAGCTCTGCTTCTTTTGAATTGGCTCAAGCTCCCTATTTAGTTCACATAGGATCAAAATCCCGATTTTGGTACGATTCTACGATTTTAACGATTTTAATCCCGATTTTGAACGATTTTAAGGTCCACCAATTTTATAGTAAAATCAGGATCGGAATCCCTAAGTAAAATCCTACGATTTTACGATCAAAATCCCGATTTTGACTGCATTTGTGCCGTGAGACGAGGACAAGTCCATATCCTTAAAGCCTGCAACTTTCTGAGACATAGGAGATTTCCAAGGGCTTGGACGCTTGCAATGATATCAGGCCTCTAAGGCCTTGGGTTTTTTTAGAGAAGATGGCAACAAAAAAGTTAAATGGCAAGTACCATGATAGAAGAAGCATGAGAGGTGATCCAACCTCTTGTCTAGGGTCTGCACTGGTCGTAGAACACTGAAATTAGGACTAATTGGAACACTGAAATATGGGCAAATGATGCATTC
This sequence comes from Linum tenue, assembly GCA_946122785.1. Classification (NCBI taxonomy): domain Eukaryota; kingdom Viridiplantae; phylum Streptophyta; class Magnoliopsida; order Malpighiales; family Linaceae; genus Linum; species Linum tenue. The sequence goes on from CAMGYJ010000003.1 coordinate 6,579,301, forward strand.
CTGGACTATGAAATAATTTTTTTTAAATCCATTGAAATATAAGTGGCCAAGCATAATAACAGGAGTTCTTAGAAAATCAATAGACTCGAAGAGCTCTCCTTCATCTGTAGGAGTTAAATATGAGGTAGAATCAAGCAAGAAGCATCGAAGTGAAGAAGATACATCAAGCATTGGAGTAGCCAGATAGACTGCACTCTCAAATTGTCATCAATGGTTCGTTGGACTTAACTAACACGTTGAACAAGATTGAAGGCAAGTAACAACCATACATAATTACAGATAAACCTTGTTTCCAGGATATAATGTTATGCCCATGTTGGGAATATAAAGAGATACATATACAGTTAAAAATACAGTAATTGGGCAGGGTTGGGACATCAGAGAAATTTCATAAGCACCTAGGTTTATGATGCAACACAGTTGGATGCAAAATTATCAGGAAGGGACAAATCAACATAAAGCTCTCAGCAGACTTTTTTTGCACAATCTGAGGTACACGCTATCATTATTGTGTATGAGAAAATGAAGGGCCTCAACTATGCATTCAAATTAGACTATAAGTAAATTCTCCAACATACTCTAAATTCGAATTGAGAGATTTGATGACAAAAATTAAGTATGATATTAAACACATATGGCACCGATATTTATCTTAGTTAGTAGTAGTAGCTAGAAATCGAATGAGACTATTAAGTCAATTCTCCAACAGACTCTAAGTTGGACCAAAAGCCAGTAGTCAGTACACCATTCTATTTGGAATGGTTAGCTACAAGGAGTCAAGAAAAAAAAAATTCTTCATAGTGTATTATCTTGAATTAGAGTTGGCATCAGAGAGCAATAAGGTCGACAAAGAACAAATTATTAAACCAATGAAGCAAAAAATAGCATTCAAGAAAAAATGCTACCCAGTTGGTTTGAAACAAAACCCAGAAAGTGTATTGCTTCATAGGTTGCATCCTTGAGTTTCAACTTTGTCAAGTGTATTGCTTCTTTTATATCAATCATAATTCTATCCAGAGCCTCTTGTTTAATTGTCAAAGCCCTGGACACATTTGAGTGTTCAGAAACATACTAAGCAAGGAACTTTCAAATCCGTTGCTACCATGAAGATAAATTACCTGTGGGTACAACATAAGGCAATGGTTGGACTGTTAGATATGCATCTTCTATCCAAGAATCCCATCCATGAGTGACAGGCATTGCAGTACCAAACTTCCCCCATAAATTCCTCACCAAAACTCCACTATTCTAATTGGCATTGAATGGTACTAACAAAGAAACTACAGGACACCTTCTCCATTTGATGTCAGATAAATTTGACCTTACTTTCTTCATGAAATAATTATATTTGAAGTTCCTTGAGGCCATTTGCAGTTGACAAAAGATGATTAAGTATGGATCCAAAGCACCTATAATTAAGGGCGTTGATAATAGACTAAAAGGCATTTGAACCAGCAATTTCCCTCTTTTAGTGAAACGTGCAACACAAACTCTGATTATCAATGTAGTTTCTTCGTTTACATATCAGTGTGTTCCCAGAATCTCAAAGACAGAACTGACAGGGTGAGCTATAAGTTCCCTGGTAAGATACAATAGCGGACCATCTAGCAACTGAAGTCATTAAATAATTGCTTGACTTTAGGACAACTAGCATTCTTACTCTTTCTCGGTAAGTATTGATCATTCCAAAGTTCCCATCTAGGACTCTGGTAAGGGTATTCACTAGGAAAAGATAGAGTAGAAAGACAACCAGAATGATTACATCCAACTTGAATTGTAGGAACAACGAGACACAACTTCTGGACCAACTTTTCTCAAACATGACCCCCAATTCATGAATTTACATGGTTTCCTCTATTAGTCATTCCCGAGTACACTTCTAGGACTCCATTTATAATTCTCTTAATAATATAGAGCATGGGCAACTGATTAGAGACAAGTTCAATAGTATGAACAACAGGACAGAACTTCGAGACCCAATTTTCTCAAAACATGGCCACCAATCCATGTATTTACTTGGTTTCTATTATTCATTCCAGAATTCCCTTATAGAACTTCATTTAAATTTTTTACTTGATAAAGATAGAGCAGAAGGGCATCTGAGGTGACTTGATGGTCGCTTCCACTAAAACCAGCACGACAACAGATAACCACTCGTTAGACCAAAGAGGCACAAAGGATCCAACAACCAAAACATATAAAAAGGTTCAAGAGTAAATAAGAGTACTGCTCTGAATTAAGAGCTTATCGAGATTTAGATAAGACATTCACCTGTGCAATATGGGGAAGGCAACGAAGACTAGACAAGATACGCTTTACCCTCGGGGTTGGGGGTAACAATCTCTCAAGCATCATCTATAAATCTGAACGTGCAGACACCATGTTGTGTAGTATAGTTGATGCAGTATCACCAACCTAGATCCAACATCACCAATTCATACTCCATAATCAGAGGAAAACGGGAGGAAATAAAATATGGTTAATTCCACTAGGAAATCCAAACTATGCTAAAAGTGTCATTTGTGTCCTAAACTATTCAATATAACAAATCTAGCACAAACCACATAGATGTTGACTAGATTTTCTATTAAATACTAACGGTCAACACCGGTCAACAATAACAGAAAAAACAGTAAGTGCCAGATTTGTGATATCGAATAGTTTATGACACAAATGACACTTTTTGAATAGTTTGGACTTTCTAGTGGATTAGCCCAAGAAAATAAAAGTAAAGAAGATGCTTACTATTGTGCTAAAGCTAGTATGTGGACACCACTGCAATATGTTTTGCACTACATAAGTTAAATCTAAGCTATCGAAAGAGAAGGATTTACCTTCTAGACTATAGCCATCGCTCTAGCACAAAGCTCTCGAACTGATGAACCTCCACCTCCCCCAAAACCATCCAATCTACCCATTTCACACTAGTCATTAGATGCACCAAGTTCATCAGGAACAACACCATCCACAGTAAGCCCTGTATCAGCATCACATAGAAACCGATGGTAGAGTGCTCTAAAGAAAGCTAGTGGATCACACAATGTAGAATCATGTGCCTCCCGTTGCTATTACTGTCAAGCAACAACCGCATATAATATTGACCAACACAAACTTCTTTTTGATAAACTTGCATAACGAACAGAGAACTCGGGATAATTCCATGATATATGGGGCACACCATCTTGTCTAGTATCTACCTCTCCAGCAGCAGCCCCGGTTACAATATCTTCCGAGGTTCCTTTTCTATGATATGAACCTCATCTTTCAATGCCTTCCTCAGCTCTTGTCTTGTGTGTTCATTCTAGATTACGTCTGCACGATTATGGTCAAGGCTAAAAGCCTTCCAAAATTCATGCCAATTCCAAAGTAGTCGACCTGAACCCACAGGTGTATTCTCCACAATAAACTATGTCAGAGCTGGAACACCTGTCTGGAATCCATATTCTTGAACATCAGTGTTCACTGAAGTTAAAGTGTTTGCTTCTGATGTCTCGTTTCCTTTGGTTGATGGCATATAAGCAGGAGCAGTCCCATATAGGTTATTAAATTGTATCACCCTCATTTGGGGAGAAATCCCACCAGCTAAATTTTTGACAGCGTAAGCAGCAGATGATTGACTATTAAACCCTCTAAAAGCACTAGAGTTTGCTTGTGTTCCTAGATGACCGACCTCATATTTATTATTGCTATAAGTCGAGATATGCTCTTGAGATGTGATACCTACCATGTTATAGACATTTCTTTGTTGAAACAAACGTCTTTGTCTCCTACTGAGGAACGATTTCTCTTGATTTGTTTTACCATTTGAAGATCCATCAGCCCGAGTGTGTAAATAAGCAACATGTCCCGGAGGTAGGGACTAGGGTTCTAGACAATAAATCAAGGGCTGGTTGATATCAATTAGCCCACAGAGCCACAACCCACAAGATGTCGACTAACTTCCCGTCTTTCACCAACAGTAAGATAAAATGCATGTAATAGATGACCCAGCAAAGCGCCATCATGCAAAGCAGCATCACGCATGAACTCCACAGCAATCGCATCTTCTTCAGCAATTGTATGCATAATCACTAGAACTGTTTCCCTTACACTTTCAATCTGTTAACACTGATAATGACATAAGCACTATGAGAAAACAGGACAGACTTGCTGTGCATCGTCGTGGCATGCTGCTCAACCTTAGAGTATTTCAGAAAACTTAGATCCCCAGAACCACCTCCAATAAGAGTTGCAATAAGGCTAGCAGCTTCTACTGCCACACCCTCAGAACCGCATGGTGGAACTACTAACGGGGTGAGCTGTAAGTTCCTCTGTAAGATACAATAGCTGACCATCTGGCTGCTGGAGTGATTAAATAATTGCTTAACTTTAGGACAACCAACATTCTTACTCTTTCTCAGTAAGTATTAATCATTCTAAAGTTTCCATCTAGGACTCTGGTAAGGGACATGATAGAGTAGAAAGGCAGCTTCAATTGTAGGAACAACGGGACACAATTTCTGGACCAACTTTTCTCAAACATGACCACCAATCCATGAATTTATATGGTTTCCTCTATTAGTCATCCAGAATTCCCTTCTAGGACTTTATTTAAAGTTTTCACTTGATAAAGATAGAGCAGAAGGGAATTTGCTATAGGAATACACCAACAACAATACAGTATTATCTACTTCAGCGAAGATACTCATTCACATGTTAATGAAACCAAGTGCATGGATGGGCAAATCCAGGCACAACTCTACGATTTTCATCCGAATTCAAAAATTTAGGCAATAGAGAAGGGACATTAGGAATCCTACCAGAGAAAAGACTTCTACACCTAGCAACGAAACGTCCTTATAATTGTCCATCCAACTCATGTAATACATCTAGTTTTGGAAAACACTTGGTTGCCTTCTAACATTCGCGTAATAAAAGTATCTCTAAAGGACTCACAAAGTTACGCAAAGTCATGGTCGAAACCAAACCCTAATTTGCATGCTCAAGCTGAAAGCCATGACCGGGATCACCCATAATTTTTGTACCTGGTACCATAAGAAAAAAGACGAAGCCATAACTCGTCTAGCCGAAAAGCGTTAGAATTAGGGCTCATGAATGAACTGAATTGCAGATTCTGAGTCCTTTTACCAACACAATTGGTTTCAACTAGATCAAAAGAAGTTTACCTCAAGCGACAAAATGACGGTCTCCAGATAATCTAAATGAATCCCCTTAGCTCCTTAGTTAGGTCAATGTTGTAATTCCCTTTGGTTGATCACTGTTGATTAAACTGCAGAAGATCAGACAGTAGCTTGGAATCTCTTAAGCTGACCAAGCCCTCTCAGACAGACTGGCCGGCAGGCGACTAGCCTTCACCGGGATAGACTACTGAGGCAATTAACACAGAACTCCACTACTGGAATTGGATTCCAGTACAAAATAGTGAATTGACTAACTCTCATATAATCAATTCACTACTACCGATTGAAGAAGCTCTAACAACTTAATCAGATTCTATCTATCTTACGTTGCAACAAAAATCAAGAAAAGTTGATCATGCTTCAATTGACTCAATAAACACACTTCAATCAATTATAATTAAGCAGTATATTAATCCAAACGTCATTACAATCAAGATCCCTAACACATGGAACTAGGGTTCTTCATACCCAAGTGAGAGAGAGTTCTACTCCATAGAGAGAGAGAGAGAGGAAAACAGAATACAAAGCAGTCATACTCATAATGATGGGAAGAATCTCCTCTGGGATGATAATATTCACTCCAATGATGAAATACAAGCTTGATTGATTAAACCCAGCTCCAAAATCAACCCTAGGGTTGTTCTTCACACTTTCTCTCTCTACGACTCTATTTTTTCTCTGAAAATTCGTATCCCCCTCCTTTGGCTCGAATCTGCCTCTCTTATCCCGATTCTGGGCGATACACGATCGAGGACACGACCGTATTTAACTTTGTCAGCCCGTGTTCTATCCTTACGTGGGGAAGTACCCGCTCGCATCGAGTAAAACACGGGTGTGTCCTAGGAGTGACACGGTCGTGTTTCAGAAGAGCGGCGCCCGTGCTTTGGACTCCTCAACAGGAGTCACCAACAAGCTCTCTACATAAAAAACACGGGCTGGGGACACGGTCGTGTTTTGGGTCAATGGTGCCCGTGTTTGCTCCTTACATCGATTTAGCTCGCGCACTAAAAAGCACTGGCATGCCCCGTAATGAACACAGCCTTGTTTCTGGAGTAGTCTGCCCGTGTTTTGCCCCAACTTCACCGATTGAGCTCCAAATGCCCCGAAACACGTGCCTAGCCTTTATTTCGACGTCTGGGACCTTAAATGTGACAAAATAGCACAACCCAGCGTAAAATAGGCCAAAGATACACGACTACGAGTCGCAAACGGATAAGAAATAAGGGTATAAACATGTGCAAATACATCGTTCTCAAATTCCCCCACACTTAACCGTTTGCTTGTCTCCAAGCAAACTAAGTCAGACACAAGGTGCTCAAAACATTTTAACCATGCAAACTCCAGGGACATATCATATCGGCACAAAACACGTGAATCATATTATCTTTTAGTCATCAACACATGAACAACTTCAACAGTAACCTAGACAACCACCACAGATTACATTCGAGTGCAGCAAAGTCAAGCAAAGGAGAGTCTCCCTTCTGTTCACCAACCAACATAGACTTGTCTCTACCACTTATCCAAGACAGTCACCTCATGCATAAAACTCAAGACATCAGAATCAAGACCGAGCAATCTAGGTCCTCACCGGGGTAAAGAATGTAAAGAGCATAAGGAAATGAATCGCTCACTCTCGACCAGTGGGGTCAGAACAATTTGATGCGAAAAATGCACATGCTTATTCTCTCAATCCTGGCATCTCTTCACCATGACGGCAACCTCTAAATGCTAGAGTTCACATATCGGGTGTCACCACTAACTAATCTGGAGGTCTTAGACACAGGTTCTGATGCATGGCTAGGGTCTTGGACATGGGGGAAAGGCCTTATAGGTGGTGGAAGAATTCAATACACAAGGTTCCACAGTTCCAAACCTAAACACAACAACATTCATTCAAACCAATTACTTTTTTTCTGCCATTCTGCATTAATCACGTTCTTTAGAGCACAAGAGTGAAGGAGGTCAAAATACAGTTAGTATTTCTAAGCCAGAATGCTAAGAAACACTACTTAATGAGCATGCTTCATATTTTTAGTTGTGGCTCTCTTTTGCTTTCATTCATCATTTTTTTCCGTTTCTTGAGAGAACCACCACCTTTTCACATTTTTCAAACACATGCCCAACTTTTAAGAACTACCTCCAACCCTCACATTATTTCTAGCAGAAACAGCAGAGAACATGCAAAAACCACTCTATGGAACCTCTATGAGATGCAAAAAGGTGATTTTTCACTGTAGACCAAAAGAAAGAAAGTAACACGCTCAAAGGGGCTGACTAGGGGGTATGCCACACCAGGACATTCAATTTGGTCGTGGGCTATTCCTATGCCTCCATCATCCTAATTAGTGACAACGTGAATGCTACACATCATGGGAGAGGGATCTATCGCACAAGAAACAAATGAGCAGGCTCAAATCTCACATGGCTGCCTATATGCTCTATCTCTCATTCTGATTCCCTGAACTAGATGCATAAACGACTATAGAAAATAAGTGATCAATCCAAGTCATAGTTGGTAAGCAAAGAGTTGAAAAACTAAACCCCTACACAACTCTACTGCACGTCTCAGTCATCATTATAGGTTGTCCTAGTCAAAATCAAGTTGTCATGCATCAGTTTTAACAGCCATTCGATTCACCACACAAACCACAGTGCCAACATGATCATGCAAACATCAGTACTTGGAGCCCTCAAATATTGAGATTTGGACAGCGGACTAGGCTCCAAGCACACACATATAAGTTCCAATAAAGACAAAGCACCCCTCCCCCACACTTAAGCTCGACGAAATCCTCAATGGAGCAGAGGGAAGGGGAACGATGTTACCAGGAAATGATGAGCGGGAACGGTGACTGGAAGGCAGACCAGTCAAGAGCAGGGGACAGGAAGGGGACCAGTACAAAGAGCACATAGCTAGAGTCATGAAACACACACACTGGGTGAAAGAAACCACAGTTCCAAGTGGAAAAAAAAGAAGAAAAAAAAGCAAACCATGGTGGGGTTGCCTCCCCACAAGCGCTTCTTTTACGTCTTTAGTTGGATGTAGAGACTCCAAGTTGAGATTCTCGTTGATGATGTGGAGTCTCAGGTCACGAGCATGTGGTGCATCAAGTGGGGTAGGCTCGTGTACTTGAGTTAGATGAAGTCTCCACTCTCGAGACCTATTCTTCTCTTTGTCTCTTGTCTCACTGTCACAAACCAGATAGGATAGCATCGATTGACCACCATCGCGTCCACCAAAAGGGACCAATGTCGATGTGGCCTTGGCCTGGCAAAGAGACACTGCAAATGGGTCCTTGCCAAGCAACTCCTTGAAGTTTGGTGGAGATATCACATGTAACATAGGACCGGTGCAAGCCTCTTCCACCTCAACTTCATCCTCAGCATGGACGCCAATTGCTTCCTCAACCCCCCTTCCTTCTTCAAAATGTGATCTCTCCCCCTTGGAAAAGATCAAGAACTACCTCTTCTTTGCTTTCTTCCTCATCCTCCACAACTTCCTTCCTCACCATTGCTCTCTCTAGGGATGGCAAAAATATCCATAACCGTGGATATCCGCCCGAATCCGGCCTAGTCGGGTAGGGTAAAACCCGAACCGAAGGACATTTAGTGGGTACGGGTAAAACCCGAACCCGAATATTGCGGGTAATGGTTGGGCATGGATTTCTCACTATCCGACCCGAACCCGCCCGATTATACACATACATATGTATTTTGTCTAGAAATAATCATTATTTTTCTCTAACATATTTTATATTTAGCATATAAATATAACATTTTCATGAAATTGTGTTGTTTTAGTTAATTTTCTTCATTCTAGTGAATTCTTGTCGTACTTTTTCTCTTACTTAATATAAGAATACGTGTGAATCTTAACATATTGGTTGGAGTTATGAAGAGAAATTAATATCTATGGATAACCGTGGATACCCGAAACCCGAACGGGTATGGGCATGATTTTGATTTTCTACCCGTTTCACATGTGGGTATGGGTATGGGTAAAACCCGAAGTACTTTGGGTAGGGTAACAGATATGCACTATCCGCCCCCGACCCGACCCATTGCCATCCCTAGCTCTCTCTTCTTCTTCTAAACTAGATTGGAGAGCAAGTCGCCAAGGAATTTCTTCAATGGGATCATCTTGCATCTCCTCACACGTACCCAACATGTTAGAGCATAAATGAGGAAAGGTGTGATCTGCCACCAGAGGACTTTCCTGATCATGATTATCACGGGAGTTGTCTGTGTTAACTTCTGTATGCTCCTCAACGTCCCCGTATGGTAGCAGAAAGGTGATCTTGAGCAGAAAGGTGATCTTGAGCAGAAAGGTGATCTTGAGCAGGTTGTGCGCAAACTTGCTCCACCCACTCTTTTTGCTTCGCTGAGCACTGAACAGCCTCCTCCATTTCATGGAGAAATGAGGGATCAGAAGGGGCAAGGGCTTGGATTTGAATATCCATCTTGGAGCATGATCTCTCACTATCTCGAGCAAACTGCTCCACGAGAAGTCTCAATTGTTTGTTCGGATCTGTCAGTGGAGTGTAGCATGGCTCTGCAGAGTGGCCCGTGAAGGTCGCCATGACTAACTCCAACTAAGATGGGCCCTCTGGTTGTGGGAGGAATTCTTCTTGAAAAGGAAATTGTTCTTGAGGTTCCCAAGGGTTTGGTTGTTCTCCATAGTAGGGGGGTTCATACTGACATCTGAATCAATAGTCTTCTCCTCCTTGATTGCTCCAGGAAGTCTCGGGGTAATACCACACGAATGGTGGTTGATACCCCCAATGGTTGAAGAAGCCATGAGGATCCATGTTTCAGATCTGCACCAACAAAAACATAACACCCAAGTGAAAAGCAAGGGTGGAAAAGAAAAGAAAACTGCTAAAGTAACGGACTTTCACGTTTCTACAATAACCCAGAATTCCCCGACAACGGCACAAAAAACTTGACAAGCTCAAACACAACACCAAACTGCGACCAAGTATAATCGCAGTCTGGAAATGCAGAATAGTGGCAAGTTCAATTTATCAACCCGGGGTCTAGATCTACTACCTACTCTGTGACTACCTATTATCTAGCGGGACTAAGTGTAGTGAGAGTGATTGTAAACAAAAATAGTAAGAAAGCAGGAAATTGTCGAAGTTCTTAAGCAAGGGAAGATTCACTCGAGAATGAATCGCCCTATCTTCTTAGATAGGTCAAAGTTGTAATTCCCTTTGGTTGATTTACTGTTGATTAAACTACGGAAGATCCGACAGTAGCTTGGAATCTCTTAAGCTGACCAATTGACTCGCACGAAACTACACCACAAATTAATCCTAACTAGAGTCCAAGTTTTTAAACTCTAGCCGAGTGCAGTATAGAGCAAGTATTTAAATTGTCAACCCGAGCCGGTCCATGTACCCCTACTTCGATCGCTTAAGTTGTTATCTTGCAAGCAACTTTAGTGTTTAGGTTTATTGCAACTACAAACTAACCAAGCAAAGAAAGGTAAATAAAGGAAAATTCTAACTAAGGGAGCTTCACCCAGGAGTTTCTTCCCCCTAACTAGCTACCGTGAATCGTTGGATTGAATGGAGTCATGTGGCATAGGTGGTTGTGAACCGCAGGTGGTGAGCAACTAGTGATCAATTTGTCACGGCATCAATTCACTAGCGATCGATCCACTCACCAAGTCTAGGGGAACTTCTAGGAGGAGCAACTAGTGATCCATTTGTCACGGGATGGATCCTCTCACTAAGTCTCTAGTGGTTGCCTAGGTCTCTCCCTCAAACAGGAGTTTGAGCGGCTTAATCACAGCCAACCTAGATGCAAACTGGTAACCGTGTACCGCGTAGGGATGCATATGTGGCCGGAGACCACAATCTCAATTGCTAAACCGAGGTAAGCATGAAAGGCCGTGTCACTCGACCCTTTGGGTTTATACAATCGGTAGTTGACTTATTCTCTCACTCAACTCAAGGTTGGACGACTTAATCACGCTTAACCAATTTTCTTAATTCAGCCTTGAGGTTTGCCCTAAATTAACCTAGGTTAAACTGGCTAGTTAGATTTCTAGCACCAACATGCACAAACCTAATGGTGCTAAGCACAATTATGCACAATCTTTAGGTTGCTAAGCACCGCAATGCACAAACCTAAGGATGCTAAGCACAAAACATGCACAACCCTTAGATTGCTAAGCACGAGCATGCACAATCGACATGAATAATACCTCAATCCTTGGATTAATCACTACCCAATGAAAATAATTCAATCTAAACAAGTAATTACAAAGTATTAGTTCGGGATCTACAACACCCAAGAGAAAAGAGTGAGTTTCTATAGAGAGAGAGGGATTACAAATTTGAGCTCAAGATCTTCTTCTTCTTCTCCTAGGCTTGAATCTTCCACCCAAGCCTCCAATGATGCTCCAAGATCACTCAAGCTCTCTCTCTCTCTCTCTCTCTCACTAGAACTCCCCTTTGGTGTTTAGGTTGAAACCCTAGAGAAAGAAAGTGTTTCTTCTCCAAAAACTAGCTCTCTTTTTCTCTCTCCCCGCTGATGTCTTCATATTTTCCCGAAAGTGAACAGTTTACCGAAGCGTTGGCATGTTCACGGCCGTGAACTCCTAAATGCATCCATGAACTCATCATTTTCCAAAACGCGCCGCTTCACTCACCTGGGTTCACGGTCAATTGCCAAGACCGTGAACTGCCTTGTCGTCAGTAACTTCACGAACCTCGTTGGACTGCTTGATGTTCACGGTTTGTGATCCATGTTCACGGTCTTAGGAGACCATGAACTGCCTTGTCCGACCGTGAACTGCGGCTGTTTCCTGGGATGCCTTCACTTCACTGCTATGGGACACAATTGTCACGGTCGCTTCGGACTTTTCTTTGGTTTTTGCGCTTTTTGACCTCCAAATATCCCAAAACTCGTCCTCGACCCTTCCACAAGTGCTAGGACCTAAAATGTATCAAAACAAGAACAACCTAGCATAAATTATGTCGAGGAACGATGAAATACTAAGCTAAACGAATAAGAGATGAGGGGTAAAATGTGTACATTTGAGCCCGAATCACCAATCCCTCTCAGACAGACTAACCGGCAGGCGACTAGCCTTCACCGGGATAGACTGATGAGGCAATTAACACAGAAATCCACTACTAGAATTGGATTCCAGTACAAAATAGTGAATTCACTAACTCTCGTATAATCAATTCACTACTACCGATTGAAGAAGCTCTAACAACTTGATCAGGTTCTATCTATCTTAGGTTGCAGCAGAAATCAAGAAAAGTTTATTAGGCTTCAATTGACTCAATAAACACACTTCAATCGATTATAATCAAGCAGTATATCAATCCAAACGCCATTACAATCAAGATCCCTGATACATGGAATTAGGGTTCCTCATACCCAAGTGAGAGGGAGTTCTACTCCATAGAGAGAGAGAGGGGAAATAGAATACAAAGCAGTCATACTCATAATGATGAGAAGAATCTGCTCTGGGATGATAATCTTCACTCCAAGGATGAAATCCAAGCTTGATTGATGAAACCCAACTCCAAAATCAACCCTAGGGTTTGTTCTTCGTACTTTCTCTCTCTAGGACTCTATTTTTGCTCTCAAAATTCGTATCCCCCTCATTTGGCTCGAATCTGCCTCTTTATCCCGATTTTGGGCGAAACACGATCGAGGACACGGTCGTGTTTAACTTTGTCCGCCCGTGTTCTGTCCTCACGTGGGGAAGTACACGCTCGCGTCGAGTAAAATACGGGCGTGTCTTAGGAGTGACACGGTCGTGTTTCAAAAGAGATGTGCCCGTGCTTTTGACTCCTTAGCAGCAGTCACCAACAAGCTCTCGGCATAAAAAAACACGGGTTGGGGACACGACCGTGTTTTGGGTCAATGGTGCCCGTGTTTACTCCTTGCATCGATTCAGCTCGCGCACTAAAAAGCACTGGGATGCCCCTTATTGAACACGGTCGTGTTTCTAGAGTAGTCTGCCCGTGTTTTGCCCCTGCTTCACCGATTGACCTCCAAACGCCCCAAAACTCGTGCCTAGCCTTTTCTTCGACGCGTGGACCTGAAATGTTGCAAAATAGCACAACCCAACGTAAAATAGGCCAAAGATACACGACTACGAGCTGCAAACGGATAAGAAATAAGGGTGTAAACATGTGCAAATACATCATTATCAGATAGCAAATGCCCACTAGAACCTTCCAGCACCACCCTGGGACATCTGCCGCCAACGCCGATCCAACGCAAGATCCCATTTCAGTAAGTGCCTATAAACGAATATGGATATCTCTGCAAACACCAGAAGTCACCAGAATAGAGATTTTGAAATAAGACCCTCGCAACGTATAGAGAAAATGGCAAATGATAACGTTGGAGAGTTGAGTCGGTTATTCCCGCTCCTACCCGTGTAGCTTAAGTAATACGTGTATACAATGCGTAACTTCTACGTAATTGGACGCGTTTCAACAATCTAACGTTGACCAAGTGGACCCGTGTGTCACGTGTAAGTGGGTAATGGAGCACTAGTTGGGCTATTTGGGCCCAGAAGATTGGGTTTTCCATTTCTTTAATTTATAAAAGGAAATAATTAACCTATTTCCACTCACAAACCGGGAGAAGCTAGGGTGCTAACCTCATAGGGGGTTAGCACCGTCCTAACTATAATCTTGAGTGTTCATCCCTAATTCCAATCTAATGGCTATGATAACAATAAGGGTAAATTAGGAAAAGATTACATTAAATATTAATTTTCAATTTTTAATTATGTTAGTTCTTGATAATGGTCGGATTTGGTGCAATAATGGATGGTTTAGATTTAAATTTTGGTAAGAGGGGTGTAGTGTCTATCTGATTTGATTTGCTTGTGTTCTTGAGGGAAGACCTAATAGCCGATGACGTCTACACAAATATTATTTTTCCAAAACTGAAATCACTACTAACCTTCACTACTCAAATTGAAAACACTACTCAACAGAACTGAAATCACTACTAAAATTAAAAACACTAATATACCTTCAGAATCACTACGCACTAAGATCTGAATTACACTAACACGCCGAGAAAAAACACTATTGATCTTGATAATAGCCAACAATTTAAACTCCAAAAAAACCACTAACAAAGAAAACACTACTACGTCTGAAGAAACAATACTACGTTTGCAACAAGCACTACTAATCTAGATCTAGTTTTTAAAATCACTACGAATCTAGATCTAAACAAAGAGATGAGATCTGAAATTCCATCTCCACTCAAAGGCCTCCAAACAATAGACGAAGGTTGGCAGATGAGGATGTTACAGACGACCACGACGAAGGAGAGAGCAGAGGTCTGGCCGATGCAGACGATGGCGGCGTAGGCAAGGCTGAATTAGACAAGGACAAGGAAGCAAGAGCGACGGAGGCCGCGCCGATGCAGACGATGGATGCGCAAGCGAGACTGATGCACACGCCGATGTAGGTGAGGGCGGCAGAGGCCGTGCTGATGCAAACGATAGCGGCCACCCAGACAAGCCTATGTAGACAACGATGCATGAAAGGGAGGTGAGGGAGAAGCCAACGACGATGGCAATTGATGACTTGATATATACACATATTTTTGTCCACCATTCCTATACCGTTTGAGTCTTATCTCTCGTGTTTTAGGCCGATTTCAAGCTAGGTTGTTCTTGTTTGTGATATTTCAAGTCCTAGTATGTGAAGGAAGGTTTGAGCACGAGTTCGGGGTCGATTGGACGAAGTTGGGACGTTTGACGAAAAGCTGGAAATTCCACACGGGCAGACCTAAACTCCACACAGACGTGTGACTTGGCCGTGTGGAACCCCTTTGCGAGGGTAAGCCACACTGGCCGTGTAAAGGGCCCTTTTTGGCCGTGTGGAATTCCCAGGGAGTTCACACGGGCAGACATAAATTCCATACGGTCGTGTGATTTTGGCCGTGTAGCGTACCTGAAGTCACTAAATCGAACGTGGCGTTTTGGAGAGCCACACAGGCAGACCTAAATTTCACACGGCCGTGTGGCCTGGCCATGTGATCGGGAAGGACAAGGTTTTTAACCCAATTTCGGGTCTTTTGAAAGGGGGATCGATTTTCAAAGCTAGAAATAGAGTCATAGAGAGAGAAAGTGCGAAGAACACACCATATAGGCGATTTTGGAGCTGGGTTTCATCAATCAAGCTTGGATTTCATCCTAGGAGTGAAGATTATCATCCCAGAGCATATTCTTCCCATCTTGATGAGTATGACTGCTCTGATTTCTGTTTTGCTCTCTCTCTATGGAGTAGAACCTTCTCTCACTTGGCTATGAAGAACTCTAGTTCCATGTGTTAGGGATATTGATTTTAATGACTTTTGGTTTGTGATACTGCTTGATTATAATCGATTGAAGTGTTTTGATTGAGTCAATTGAAGCCTGATCAACTTTTCCTGATTTCTGTTGCAACCTGAGATAGAAGAATCTGATTAGGTTGTTAGAGCTTCTTCAATTGATAGTAGTAAATCGATTATACGAGAATTAATCAATTTACTGCTTTGTACTGGAATCCAATTCCAGTAGTGGAGTTCTCTGTTCATTGCCTCAGCAGTCTATCCCGGTGAAGGCTAGTCGCCTGCCGGTTAGTCTGTCTGAGAGGGCTTGGTCAGCTTAAGAGATTCCAAGCTACTATCGGATCTTCCGTAGTTTATTCAACAGTAAATCAACCAAAGGTAATTACAACTTTGACCTAACTAAGGAGCTAGGGGGACTCATTCCCGAGTGACTCTTCCCCTGCTTAAGAACTTCGAACCATTTCCTGTTTTCTTACTACTTTAGCTTAAAATCAAATTCACTCAACTTAGTCTTGCTAGATAATAGATAATCACGGAGTAGGCAATAGATCTAGACCCCGGGTTGATAAATAGAACTTGCCACTATTCTGCATTTCCGGATATCGATTACACTTGGTCGCAGTTTGGTGTTGTGTTTTAGCGTCTCAGCAAGGCCTTTTAATGTTCTGCTAGGGAAAGGGAGAGAGGCTGCAAGAGAGGATAACGGAAGAAAAAAAAAAGAAAGGGATGAAAGAGAGGAACGGTTGGGATTCTCCTCAAATAACGCACGTCAAAGATGGAATCACCTATGCACATACCCAAAATGCCCCTTTAACAAAGTAACCATTAGATTTACTGAAACATAAAGGAATGGTGATGTAATTGGTTATTACGGTGCTAACTTGGATGATGGTTAGCATCCCATCCCATCCCCTCACAAACCCCATTCAACCTAGTGTTCTCTTTTGCTTCTCATTCATACCCATTCATACCAATGTTCCACGTTAACTTTTGTTGTTTGTTTAAGCTCAAAATATGGGTTAATTGTAGCATCTATCACTTAAGTTTACTATTTATTGTACGTTAACCATCTAAGTGCATTTTGTTGCAACTAAACCATTTACATTAACTTTCGATTGCATATAGGGGTGGGCATTCGGTCCGTTCGGTTTCGACCGATCCGAAATTATGAACCGAAGTATAATTCTGCCAAACCTCAAACCGAATTCGAATAATTCGGTTCGGTTTGTTTTTTCACACAAAACCGAATTTGTGAAGCTACTTGCATTTTCTCACTTTTAAATTATTTTTCACCCCTAATATAAACAATAAATATCAATTATATGCATCATCAATGATAAACCCAAACTTTTCAACACATAAGTCATAAAACATTTCAAATATTTAAGTCTAAAAACAACTACAAACATAAAAATCCACCATTTGGAGCTTGCAATTATAGTATTTCGGTTTTTCGGTCGGACATTCGGAAATTCGGTTCGGTTGAAAGAACCCTGATTTCCGAACTATCCATATTTTCCTTCCGAATTCCGAACCGAATAGCACTAATTCGATTCCGGATTGGTTTAATTCGTTTTCGGTTCGGTTCGAGTTTACCGAACCGTTTGCCCACCCCTAATTGCATAGTTACCATTTTCGTCCCCCAAACTAACGGTATGTGTCGAAATGTAATTTTCCATGTCACATGAGCTGCCACATCAACTGCGGGTGAGTCATCTATGGACCACCACCCAAAAATTGGAGTCATTTTACTCTTCTTTTCCCCCATTCCTTACCCCCAGAAACCTCCCATATTCTTTTTCTTGGGTGTTTTTTCAAATTCTAGCTTGTTTTCCATATAAATAAAGAAAAACAGAGCATTGTATTCTTTTTCAGCTTGTTACTCTTGCTTTACCCTCTTCCTTCCTTGAGATTTCTGTTGCCGCCTGCCTTCATTGTGAGTGTTTCTTTTCTACCCAGGCCGCCACGCCTTACTCTTCGAACATACGCCTTTCAATTTGCCGTCTATTGCCATCTCCCGTGAACTTACCCTTTTCCTCTTTGAAGTGCTTATATATGAATTTCACGAGACAATGAGAGATGAGAACTCGAAGAAACCCAAGGTTCGGCTTCTTGGGTTGGTCCATAGATGCTACTTGTTTTGGTTTTGTTCAATTTGGATGCACATTCGGTGTTTGTTGAAATTTCTGACCCGAAAGTCATGATCTTAATGAAGCTTTCATGACCCAAGACACTGGTCAAGAAGTGGTTCAATATCAAGAGCAAAGCTGAAGAATTCCAGGCGGACGAAGATGGTTACCATTATGTAGCAGGAGGAAGAGAAAGAGACACAAAAGGTGTTTATTCTTCTTCTCTTAATTGGCAACTTCGATTGTATTTTTCTCGTTTTCGTGTCAGATTTTTTCCCTAAATACAGTAAAAATAAAAATAAAAATCCTACAATACATAACTTATATAAAAAATTTCTAGAATACCAAAGTTTGGTACCGTTCGAGTTCTGGAAACTCAAACTACAAGCAAATCGAGTTTGGAGAACTCGATCTAGTTGATATGGATCGATGACATAGGACGCGACCCACACCCTAGATCGATTATTCAAAAATCGATCTCGTTCGTTCGATTGCCTTTGCCGCGAACCAGTTGTGACGCGGATCGAGTGCACGGAAATCGATCAACGTGGATCGAGGCTTTGGGAGTCGATCTATTTGACACAGATCGATGATGTCATCCACACTCCTCCGTAGATCGAGTATTCAGGACTCGATCCCTGTTGTTCGATTTGCTTTATCTCGAACTGCCATTGACACGGATCGATGGCACAAAACTCGATCCTGTGGTTCGAGTGTCCTAAACTCGATCCTTGACCTCCAATAGAACCTATAAATTCCTCCCTCCATTCCACCAAAACTCACACCACTCCACTCTTTTTCCTCTCTTCCTTCCACCACTCTCGAAGAAAAAAATATGCTATGTGGTTGCAGCTAAGCCCGATCTTCCGCATCAAATTTTTTTTCTTTGGTTTGCTACTTCTATCCCTCAAAATTGTCGAGATGGACCTGAGTATTTACGATCCTAGATTATACATTCAAGGCGGACCGCGAGAAACTGATTTGTTGGATGAGCAACCTTACCATCGGTCTGAAAGTGTTTGGGCGGCAGACCCGTTAAGCATTTCCTCATGTACTTTCCTTTTTTAAATGAAATATTATTCTTTTAATTTTTTCGTATAATAATTAAGGTTTTTTTCTACAGGAACAACTTGACGTAATCACTCATCGGTCGCTATCTCGCTTGCCTGCATGGGAGGTTCTGATCGAGCCCTTCATTGAAAGAGCGAGATTGTTGAGTGTGCGAAACTTTGTGGGGATGGAGATGGACAACAACCTCCTTACGACAATGGTGGAAAGGTGGAGAAAAGAAACCCACACACTCCACCTTCTTGAGGGAGAGATGACGATTACGTTGAAGAACGTGGCCATGCTGACAGAGCTTCCAATCAATGGTGATGTCATAATAGAGAGTTCACAGAAACCATTGAATGGTTAGGGCCAATTCATAAGCGAGCGTTTAGGCATCAACAACCCCGAGGAAGCACCACAAGGTCGTCATATACCACCTCTTCCATGTCGCTTGTCTCGCTAGTGTATGGAAGACTAGGTTTATCCACATATGGATCATTGTTGATGCCAGATGCTTGTATGGGTGCCTGTCTGGGTGCCCTTATGTAATCTCATTCTTCAACCAATGGACTAGGTGCAGTTCGATCCTCATATCTTGACCATGGTACATCAGCTGGACCTCCAAAATATCCAGAACCGAAAACTCCACCCGATCCTTCACCTGGTTCAGTATAACCGCCAACACCATACTGGCCAACATTTTCAGTCTCAACATACACCTCAGCAATTGGAAATATGTTTTCTGCAATAAGGTCCCAGGTTCGATCCTCACCGCCACCATGGTGTTCCCGGAGGCATCCCGCTATCACCCGGACCGCCGGCGGAGGTCCCGGGGTTTAGCCCGACTACGGCACCACAAAATGTGGTGACCGTGGAGGGTGTTCCTCGTTATCAAAAAAAAAACATACACCTCAGCAATTGGAAATATGTTTTCTGCAATAAATCTCACCATCATATTAATGTCATCATCGTCAGACAGAATTGATCCTTCATATACAAGTGCATATTCTTTGTAAACCGGCATACGGTAAGTCATCTTGCATACTCTTCGCCCCCCCCCCCCCCCTATGCAACATCGTTCTGCACAAATGTGGCAGAGATCTTGCCAAGTAAATATGCTCTCAATCTGGACAGTACTTGATTCACCATCTTCGTAGTCAATACTATTATGAAACTATGTAATTCGACTCATTCCACTCGATTCTAATGCTCACTCACCAAAATAATCAAAACTTACCTCCAAAATGCTTCTGCTTTACTCGGCTATGGTGCTCCAGCTACTTCAGTTTGTGTTGGGAAGAAAGAAGATAGAAAGTATATGAGCTGCCAGAATGTGGTGAGTGTTTGGTTTTTATTTTCGTAATCTGATTATATGGTTCGAGGTTGTGTTCATCGAACTAGTGTAGTTCGAGTGCAAAGGACTTGATCTACAAGGACCAAAAATCTTATCCCTGCACCCTATCCTGAAGCATGTCGGGTGGAAAGAGACGGGGCATAATAATTGGAAAGGGGTTTGAGCCTCAAGCACTCGAACTATTAACAGTTCGAGTCCCTTGTCCTCGATCTAGTGCCACTAATATCATAGCCCAATAATTCATGTGAATCGAGTCATAGGGCCGCGATCATGGTAGATAGAGTCAGGGCACCTCGAAGCACATTGGATCGAGTTATAGAAGCACGATCAAGGTAGATGGAGTTAGGCAAACTCGATGAGGTTGTGGATCGAGTCGTAAAGCCACGATCTTGTTAGATCGAGTCTGGAAAACTTGATGAACAGTTGATCCTGTCTTGCAAACTCGATCCAGTTTTAGTTCGAGTTTAGGAACGTCGATCTGGTATGTAGTTCGAGTTTGGTGAACTCGAACCGTGCCAAACTTGGGTATTTTGGAAAATATTTTTAAAATTATGTATTGTAAGAATTTTTTAAATTTTTACAGTATTTTAGGAAAAAACCCTTTCGTGTCTGGTTGATTGTGTTAAGGATTTCGGGGGAACCTATTAACCATTTTATTTCAAACATGGACAACACGATTCTTTTTTCTCCTCTTCTTCTTGTCTGCTTCTGCTAGCAGCGAGCTATAAGATCTGTTTTGTGGGCCCATAAAGATTGTGGTGGCCCACAGGTGACTCACCCTACAACCTCTGATTTGACAGCCCATGAAAAATTATATTTCAACACCTACCGTTAGTTTGGGGAACGAGGTTCGATCCAACTTTAAACTGAAAACCAGGTTGTCATTAACCCCCTCCCAAAACATTGTCGTTCGAAAGAAAATTGAGAAAAAAAATAAAAATCAATTAAAATGTGAAGAGGGATCTCTGCTTTCTCCACTTCTCGACCAGTCCTCATCTTTCTCAATCTTTCTCTCTATTATGGAAAACCAGAAATTCCTCCTTTCTTCTTCTTTCTCAATCTTTCTTCCATCTACCTTTTCTCCTCCCTGGAATCCCTCCCATGTTGCATGCAACCCCAACGTTCAACTATCAAAAGAAAGAATAAGGCCATAACCTTTGTTTCTGCCTTCTGGTCCTCTAAATCGATCCCTTGGATTGGAGAATGGAGAGGCAGATCGAACGGTGGAGTGGCAGAGAGATCGTCACAGTTGGTGACTGTCTCTATTTCTGTCTTCTGCCTCCTCGTTGTCGCTCTCAGGGAGGAATCAATAAATAATCCGGGAGTCGAACTGGCCTTTTTTGGGGATAGAGGGACTTGAACCCTCACAATTTCTAAAGTCGACGGATTTTCCTCTTACTATAAATTTCATTGTTATCAATACTGACATGTAGAATAGGACTCTATCTTTATTCTCGTCCGATTAATTTGTTATCTATCAGATTTTGGAGCAAGAGCTCCTTACCTCCTTCGTTGTTGTCACCGTCGCGCTCACGTCATTAAATACCGCCTACCAGTTTAGTCTCCAACACTGATATGTTTTGATTGAACCCCGATACGGTATGGTTTCATGGTTATTATCATGATTCGTCTTGATGTTTTCTTTGTTGACGTACATCAATACTTTGTGTTCACAATCGTCAATCCTTGATGATATTAGTCATTTCCCTCACAGAGTAAAATATTTTCTTTCACTTCTAATTAACACGGTGTCTTGTTCAAGAAATAATTTTACTTTTTTTTTTTGTTTTCTTATGAATTAATGCATTTCTTTTTTTATAGAAGGACATATGTTATTTTGAGGGGTTAATTGCACCATGTGTTACTTAAATTTACTATTTGTTGCACGTTAATCACCTAAGTGCGTTTTATTGCAACCAAACCATTTACGCTAACTTTCGGTTGCATAATTATCTTTTTCCAATCCAATAACGATTGATACCGGATGCCATCCAAATCCAATACCATCTTCGGTTGTGATATTTTGTCAACACGATTTTAAACAACCGAGTTAACCTTTCAATTTAACCGGACTGAACCGATAATCACAATGAAGATGATGTCGTATCAACTCTTAAAATTTTAATGTATAAGAGTGAATTAATACTATTTTGTGAACTAGATTGAATGGTAAGAATACATTTTGTGAACTTTTAGGGTTGATTTGTCTTTGTAACTTCCAATTTATGCTTCTGAACGAGTAAATCGCATCCTGTATACACGGTCGAGTAATCTTACATGCTCAATCGCACGAACCAAACACATTTATAGCAAAACCAAATACGCAACCCTAACAGTTTAAGACACTATTCTTTCTATCCAAATATACTACAAAGGCAAAAACATGTTCAATGTTAAATATATAATTAATGAAAACGCATCATAATTAATCAAGTCAGAAATGCTCTCTGAAAATTCTGCTCCTGTTCTTTCACCGGCGTCGTCCCTGTCACCAACTGGACGACCGCCGGATCCACACTCTTCTTCGACAGTAAACCAGAGCAATCACACGACGCCCATTGCAAATCCCTCTGCTCTTAACTACAAATCAGCGCTGGCCGGACCATTACCACAGGAAGCAACTAAAGGCAATCAATGGACGTTCGTCGGGGAACATGATCTCGTAACGGGGTCATTCGCAGGTGAACCTGAGCTGAAAGTGTCGGAAAAACTTAAAGAAAGGCTATGCTTACCATGGAAGAAGACGCTGGTGGTACGTCTGTTGGGCTGATCAATTGCATACGCCTACCTCTGCTCGCAACTTCGGTGGAAGTGGCGTTCGACGGGCACAATGGACATTATGGATCTCAACAATGACACTTTCCTAGTGACGTTCAGTAATGAGCACGACTATCTTCATGCCTTGACAGAAGGTCCTTGGACGATTCTTGACCACTATCTTGTCGTCCATCAATGGTCGTCTTCGTTTCGCACGCCGGATAAACCGCACCGCTCGGTGTGGCTTCGGTAGAGCTCCCGGAACTTCCAGTTCACTTTTACCATCGCGAAGTGCTGTTTGCACTCGAAAATCAGATTGGCCGCAGTGTTAAACTCGACTACCATACTGAGACACTACAAAGAGGAAAATTTGCTCGCATCGCCGTCGAGCTTGATATGACAAAGCCTTTGGCTACTCGTATCCGACTAGACGGATTCTGGCAGGGAGTGGTGATGAAAATCCCCCACATATTTGCTTCGAATGCAGCCGCATAGGCCATACGGAGGATTCTTGCCCGAGGAAGGTCGCGCTACAAGCGTTAACCATTACTGGGTCATCGGGAAACATCACTCCGGCGCCGGAATCTTCGTCGGAACCGAAAGCTGGGTATGGCCCGTGGATACAGGTAACGCGAAAATCTCGCAAGACAACAAAGAAAGACGACAGAAATCAAGGGGTTCATCATAAAAAAGACTCCAATTCAGGAAATCCACCAACCAAGTTGCCTCAACGGATCAAACAGGATCAATCAGTGGTAACGGGAAATAAAAATGGGAAAGGTAAGTTGGATCATAAGCCAGACCTCAAACAAGGAAACACATCATCTCAGAAAGGGAAAGCTACGGAGGTGGAGGAGGGAGTGTCTAAAGGGAAGAAGAATGTGAATTTGGTTCGTGAATGGAAAGTAATTGGGCCAAAAGAAGCCCATCTCCATGATCTTAACAAATCTCATGAGCAGAAGGAAACCTCTTCGACCGCCACAGCCCACCCTCCTAATCCAATGATGGGCCAATCCATTACGACAGCTCCTCCCGTAGCGGCTTCTCTGTTTGCTAATATTGAGGGAACCACCGTCCAGGCGATCTCTCCTCCCTGCCATACCTCCATCAGACACCATTACCGCAAGAGTAAACCTGGCGTTCAAACTACAAATTCGGATAGCAGCCCTCTAATCAACCTGAGGAAAGTGAAGAAATCTACTTCAGGCGTCTCGAAGTCGAAACATGAAGGGGCTCTGCGAATTAAAGAAACCTCATTTTCTTCTTCTCCCCAAGACATCGAGGGGATAATTTCTCATATGCAGAGCAAGGCGGATGAATTCCAACAGATGGGGACTTCTGGGGAAGATGACACAGCAATGTCTGATTGCGGAGGGGGTGCTAAAACTCCGGCGGAGCAAACGGCTCCGAATGCTCCGATTCCAGCCTCCGAATAACGGGATTGCGGCCCGCCCCTTCTTTCCCTTTTTTATTGTTTATTCGCTGTTATGTTTAGTGTTTTTAGTTGGAATTTCCGGAGGGCTAAACACCCAAAATTTCATTCCACTTTCAAAGATTATATGTTTGCCCATAAGCCGAATCTAGTGTTCATCGTGGAGCCACAAATTAGTGGCAAGGATGCGTTGGAAGTGATTCAGACTTTGGGGTTTGATAAGCACGAATTGGTAGATGCAGTAGGTTTTTCTGGAGGAATATGGGTTCTTTGGAATTCCTCTGATCTGGCCATTTCTGTGTTGGATTGTGACTCTCAATTCTTGCACTTTTCTGTTGTTGATTTGCAGGATAATCAGTCAGCGGTGATGACGGCGATTTATGCGAAGCCGAATGATCATGATCAACAAACTTTATGGAACTCCCATTGCCATATTGAGCCCAATGTTTCGAAGCCTTGGCTCCTTGTTGGAGACTTCAACTCGATTACTTGCCCTTCAGAACGCCACGGAGGAGCCAAATTCAACAATCACAGAGTTACTAATTTCAACAACTGTATCACGGACTGTGGATTCATTGATGTGGAGTTTAGTGGTCCAAAGTTCACTTCGACTAATGGTCGACTATATCAACGGCTGGACATGGCTTTATGTAACCAGGAATGGCTTAATCGCTTCCCAGAAACCCTTTGTACCCATCTTCCGCGACTGCGATCTGATCACCGACCTATTCTCGTCTGAAATAAAGTGATTTGGCGCACAAGTCGTGGGGAAAGGCCATTCAGGTTTTTAGCACCCTGGCTTGTGCATCAGGAGTTCTCTTCTATGCAGGAAGAATCATGGAAGACAGGTGGTGATCTTTTTTTTTCTCTTCAAGACTTACAAGCTAAACTTCGGGTGTGGAACAAGGAGGTGTTTGGTAATATTTTTCGAAGGAAAATGCAATTGACCAAACAACTTGTTAAGCTAGAAGAAGCCAATGAGCGGACGAACTGCAGCTACCTGCAGCAAGAAGAGAGCAAAGTTCGAGAGGAATTAGAGGCAAATCTTTGGCAAGAAGAGCTCTTGTGGTTGCAAAAATCCCGAACGAATTGGATTCTCAATGGTGACAAGAATACCAAATTCTTCCTACTGTAGCTAGGGCTGTTAGCGGAGCGGTTTCGGTTTTAACCGAACCGCAACCGCGGTTAACCGCAGCCGACGAGTACCCAAAAACAGCAACCGACACCGATAGACTTATCGGTTAGCCGAAAACCGCCGTCGACGGTTTTGGGTCGGTGTCGCGGTTAGCTGAAGACCGACGGAAGGGATTGGTGGAAGGGATGACGGCGATTTCAGCTTCAGGGACGCCAGTGTGGATGGAACAAGGCGATGCAGGGGACGATGACGGCGACCAAGGATCGGCCTACTGCGACTGCCGGCGACAGAGGATCGATCAAATCGACCTGCTGCTACTGCCGCCTGGCCTTCGATCTGGAGGATGAAGAAGGACGAGATGACGACGGGATGGCGACGACGACCGGCGATCGATCTTCACCACTGCAACTACCCCTTCTCCTTCTTGGCCTTCGTTCGCTGGATTTCGATGGCGGACGGAGGGGTTGAGACTTGGAATCGGAGGGAGATTAGGGAGAAAAGAGCGCCGCCACAATCCCCGCGTCTTCCTCATCGTCGCAGTCGCCATCGTCGATTCGTCGCCATCCCCGAATCATCGTCACCATCGCCTCGTCTTCACTCTCTATTTCTCTCCCCTTTCACTTGTTCTTGTTGCTGCATGTTTCGATCTGGGCAAGATCGAGACTGAGGGTGCAGATCGAAGGCGGTCTCAAATCTGATGGTGAGACTGAGAAGAGAGAGGGACCAGATCAGGTGTGATTGAGATGTCGCCGTCGTCAAGGGTTGGGTTGAGATGTCGTCGCCTCCGACTGAGTCTTCATCTGCCAGAGGCTGAGGCGGCCGGAGGGAGAGCAGAGCGAACAAGAATTGGAGAAGAGAGAACGAGAAGAAGAGAGTAAGTGGCGCTGTGGCAGAGCAGAGTGGAGGTAATAGATTTGGGACGGTTACTCGGTGCACCGAGTTTATCTCGGTTTCTCCACCTGCGGTTTTCGGTGAATAGAAATCACCAAAACAGAACACCGCCACCGACACCGAAGGCAAGAAGTCGGTTTTCGGTTCGGTTAATAACCGCTCGATTCAGGTCGGTTTTCGGTTTAGCCGAGAAACGGCCAACCGATTATCACCCCTAACTGTAGCTCTGGCTAGAAGACGACGTAATAAAATTACTAAGCTGTAGGGGGAGGAGGGTGACTGGATTGAGGATCCTGAAATACTAGAGACAATGGCCCGTGATTTCTTCATCAATCTGTATACGGTGGACAACGCTGACCACTCTTCAATTCCAGCCATGTTTAGCCCTCTTGACACCGAGACTATCCGCAGGCTAGCACAGATTCCTTCTTCTAAGGAAACTCGTGGGATTATCAAAGAGATGGCTGGCTTAAAGGCGCCGGGGAAAGACGGTTGACTCGCTATGACACAACTCCTAACAATGGCCAAGTGTAACCAATGAAAGGGACTGCAGTATAGTGGCTCAAGTAATAAATATCGAATCCACGGGTCTCTAGAGTTACTATTACTCAGCTTCAGTTCATTATCTAGCAAAACAGATTAAGATGAAAGAACTAAAACTACTCTAGCAAACTACAGTTAAAGTTAATCTAATTACAGGTTGGGAACTCACTTAGGTATGATTCCCCCTAGCCACTAGCCAGATTAACGATTGATGATCTCTAACTTGTTTCACTTTCATTCACAATGCGGAGAATCCTTGACTAGACCTTGAGTCTCGACTAAAGGAACAAGGCCCTCTTGAGTCAATTGCCTAGAGGGACGTATCCTTCTCTAGAACAACTGATCAAGGCGTTCTGAACTAGATTCCCTCTATCGAATGAGGTTCTCAATCGATACAAAGCATTGAATCAACCCTCGACTAAAGCAATCGATCCAATACTATCAATCTATGGTGCTCTATTGACCTAATCAGGTATTCGCTCTCATAGGATCAAAGCAGAATCAATAATCTCGACTAAAGCAGAATTGAATCATGAAAACATGCATAGATTGAATATGAACTCAAGATTATCAAGTCAGAGTACTCATACAATCATCCAATCAAACAAACATAGCTAGGGTTCCTCAAAACCTAAGTGAAGGGAAGTTACTCCATAGAGAAGAGAGAGACTGCAGTAAGAATCTTCAGATGATCAATCTTCAAGTCCGGGCTTGATTCCCGAGCTCCAATGGCGAAGAAATCCTCCAAAATAGCTCCAAGAATGTTCCCAAGTCGCTCTCTCTCTCTCTAGGGTTCGTCCCTTGGGTGTTTGGGATCCAAAACCCAGCTCTCCCCCTCTGTTTCGGCTGAAATCTGCTTAAAAAGGGCATCAGTGGCCAAAGCACGGTCGAGGGCACGGCCGTGCTTTGCCTCAGCCCGCCCGTGTTTTCAGCTCGAGCCCGCCCGTGTTTTCAGCTCGAGTTGGCCAAACTCAAATCCCCCCACACTTAACCGTTTGCTTGTCCCCAAGCAAACCTAACTCAAACCAATGCAGCTCTCCAGACCTCTATAGCAACAAACAACCCCGATCGTCGGTAGAGGATTTCCTAGATCATATAGCAGCTTACGAGGTCAACTGGTCTTCTAAGACGTTCCCTATCTCTCTCAATGCGAGTACAAGACTCAAGCCAGGATCATGAGAAGAAGTAGAAGTAAGACAGTCAGTTCATGGATAAAGGGACTCACACCATTCACAACCAAGGACTCGTTGTACCGGGGTGCTCTTTCACTTCATTTCACCGTTGGAACCCCTTTTTCACTTTCATTTTACTTACTTTTTTTTCCTTTTTATTCACTTAGCGGGGGTTCCAACTGCAGTCTTTTGCACGGTCGACCCTTATTAGTCGAGCAAGAGCAATTTCTGTACATCTGGCGCTCGCCAGAGTACTTCTTTTAACTCCTTTTCCTCAACTCGTGTGGAGGGTCAATGAAATTAAGGGGGGTCGGAAGCTCTATCCGTGCCCTTAAAAACACATCCTCGAGTAGGCAAACCGTTCAACGGGTGGAAGTTTTACTTGTACTAGAGACAGCTTAGCTTCACCTTGTAGGAGTACCCCACTAAGGATCACTAAAATATCTTCCAAAACCCGATTTTGTGCAATGAACGGTGCCACGCACGTTGGGCTTACCCCATGTTTAAGATTTTTGATGATTTCGACATGGAGGACCAACTGCTTTCCATTTTCTATATGAGCACCCTGTTCGATACACGAGTCCAAAACACAATCCACATAGAGTCACCATTACCACATGAATTCAACGGTCCTAGCTCCACTAATTCACAAAACCAACTGGCACAGCAAAGAGCTAGATAGGAAAAATCTTATACTTCAACATCCTCCATAGTGCTACACTACCTCCCTAGGTTGCACATTACTATAGAGTCTGTCAATTCAAAGCATACTGAGTAGGCAATTTGCAAGGAAACACGTACTTGGAGCCCTCAAATTTAAAAATTTGGACAGTGGACTAGGCTCCAAGCACACAAACAGCCAAACATTCACCCGCATACATAATCGAACACCCCCCCACACTTAAGCACGACATTGTCCTCAATGGAGGAAAGATAAGGAGGGTAGAACGAAGTTACCAGATCAAGGGTGAATGATGATGGACGGGGCAGGCGGTGCATTCCAGGAGGAGAGAGTAATCAGAACACAAACACCACACAAAATCTCACAAATGTTGAGCTATTGACTCTAAAACCAAATAACAAAACTGACTCAACCGAGGAGAAATAGAGAAAGAAATGCAAACCGACTGGTTGGGTTGCCTCCCAACAAGCGCTTCTTTCACGTCGTGAGCCGGACGATGGCTCCTAAGTTTCGGTCCATGCTAGAACCTCCTTGAAGTTGAGGTTCTCGTCGATGAGGTGGAGTCTCAAGTCACGAGCATGTGGTGTGGCAGGTGATGAAGGCTCGTGTACTTGATGCAGATGAAGTCTCCACCCTCGAGACCTCTTCTTCTCTTCTCTCGTCTCATTGCCCCAAACCAGATAAGACAGCATCGATTGGCCACCATCGCGTCCACCAAGAGGGACCGATGTCGATGTGGCCTTGGGCTGGCAAAGAGACACTGCAAATGGGTCCTTGCTGAGCAACTCCTCGAAGTTTGGTGGAGATATCATATGTAACTCATGGCCGGTGCAAACCTCTTCCACCTCAACTTCGTCCTCAGCCTGGACGCCAATTGCTTCTTCAACCTCCCTTTCTTCTTCATGTGGTATCACCCCTGGGAAATGATCAAGAACTCCTTCTGCTTCACTTTCGTCATCCTCCACAACTTCTTTTTGCACCCTTTCTCTCTCTTCTTCTTCTAGCACGGATTGGAGAGCAAGTTGCCAAGCAATTTCTCTCATGAGATCTTCTTGCATCTCCTCACTCATGCCCACCTCTTCAAAGCTCAGTGTGGGGTGCGGGAAAGGGTGGTCGGCTACGACAGGACATTCCTGATCATGATCATCTCGGGAGCTCTCCGTGACAACTTCTGTGTGCTCCACGATGTCCTTGTAGCCTTCTTCTTTCTCTTCCTCTTCTAGTACGGTAGCA
This sequence comes from Linum tenue, assembly GCA_946122785.1. NCBI lineage: Eukaryota > Viridiplantae > Streptophyta > Magnoliopsida > Malpighiales > Linaceae > Linum > Linum tenue. The sequence goes on from CAMGYJ010000003.1 coordinate 6,609,194, forward strand.
GACGGGTGATCTTGAGCAAGTTGTGCACAAACTTGCTCAACCCACTCTGTTTGCTTCGCTGAGCGTTGAACAGCCTCCTCCATATCACGGAGATATGAGGGATCGGAAGAGGGAAGGGCCTGGATTTGAGGATCCATCCTGGAGCATGTTCTCTCACAGGCTCGAGTAAACTGCTCCAAGAGAAGCCTCAGTTCATAGTTTGGATCTGGCTGTGGAGTGTAGCATGGCTCTGCAGAATGGCCCGTGAAGGCCGCCATGGGTAACTCCAGCGCTGATGGCCCTTCTGGTTGTGGGAGGAAGTCTTCTTGGTAATGAGATTGTCCTTGATATGCCCAGGGGTCAGATTGTTCTCCATAGAAAGGGGGTTGGTACTGGAACCCGGATCCATAGTCTTCTCCTCCTTGATTGCTCCAGGGTGTCTCGGGGTAATACCACTCGGATGGTGGTGGATACCCCCAATGGTTGGAGAAGCCATGAGGATCCATGATTCAGATCTGCACCAACAAAAACAAAAACACCCAAGTGAAAAGCAAGGGTGGAAAACAAAAGAAAAACGCTAAAGTAACAAACTTCTGCCTTTCCTAATACTCTAGAAAGTCCCCGGCAACGGCGCCAAAAACTTGACTCGCTATGACACAACTCCTAACAATGGCCAAGTGTAACCAATGAAAGGGACTGCAGTATAGTGGCTCAAGTAATAAATATCGAATCCACGGGTCTCTAGAGTTACTATTACTCAGCTTCAGTTCATTATCTAGCAAAACAAATTAAGATGAAAGAACTAAAACTACTCTAGCAAACTACAGTTAAAGTTAATCTAATTACAGGTTGGGAACTCACTTAGGTATGATTCCCCCTAGCCACTAGCCAGATTAACGATTGATGATCTCTAACTTGTTTCACTTTCATTCACAATGCGGAGAATCCTTGACTAGACCTTGAGTCTCGACTAAAGGAACAAGGCCCTCTTGAGTCAATTGCCTAGAGGGACGTATCCTTCTCTAGAACAACTGATCAAGGCGTTCTGAACTAGATTCCCTCTATCGAATGAGGTTCTCAATCGATACAAAGCATTGAATCAACCCTCGACTAAAGCAATCGATCCAATACTATCAATCTATGGTGCTCTATTGACCTAATCAGGTATTCGCTCTCATAGGATCAAAGCAGAATCAATAATCTCGACTAAAGCAGAATTGAATCATGAAAACATGCATAGATTGAATATGAACTCAAGATTATCAAGTCAGAGTACTCATACAATCATCCAATCAAACAAACATAGCTAGGGTTCCTCAAAACCTAAGTGAAGGGAAGTTACTCCATAGAGAAGAGAGAGACTGCAGTAAGAATCTTCAGATGATCAATCTTCAAGTCCGGGCTTGATTCCCGAGCTCCAATGGCGAAGAAATCCTCCAAAATAGCTCCAAGAATGTTCCCAAGTCGCTCTCTCTCTCTAGGGTTCGTCCCTTGGGTGTTTGGGATCCAAAACCCAGCTCTCCCCCTCTGTTTCGGCTGAAATCTGCTTAAAAAGGGCATCAGTGGCCAAAGCACGGTCGAGGGCACGGCCGTGATTTGCCTCAGCCCGCCCGTGTTTTCAGCTCGAGTTGGCCAAACTCAAATCAGCTCTCGGCAGTAAAAACACGGTCACATAACACGGCCGTGTTCTGAAGGCCTACTGCCCGTGTTTTCACTGCCGAGCCTGTTCAATGCTTCGTTTCTCCCTCGTCCGGACTCCGAATCAGTCGCCGTTTGATCCCAGACGCTCGTAGTCTCGTCCTCTTTTATTTCATAACAAGTTTGCATGATTCTTTGTTCATGAAGTGAGGTAGAAATCCATTCTTCTTCAGGTCATACCCGAGTTTCTTCTCCCGAATCGTCAATTGATCTCTGATTGACTTGAACTTTGCGCCTATGCTTCACTTTATGTGCTAGGACCTGAAATATGACAAAGGAACACAACCTAGCGTAAAATAGGCCAAAGATGTGATAATTAAAGCTCAGACGATCAAGAAACACAGGGGAAAACATGTGCAAATATCGAGTCATCAACGGTTTCCACGCCATCTTCTACCAAAAATGTTGGGATACACTGGGAGTTGACTTTCATGAGCATATCGTCTCTTGCTTCAATGACCCACATCGGATGAGATTCTGTAATGATACCATCATTTCTCTCATTCCTAAAGTGGATCCGCCGAAGATGACTTATAAGGTGATTGCGAAGTGTTTGGCCAATAGATTGAAGAACCTCATGCCTCAGCTCGTTGATGTGGAGCAATTGATGGTCCTGAAGATAGATCTGGCAAAGGCGTACGACGGGATAGACTAGGGATTCCTCCAATCAACACTGCAAGCTGCTGGTCTCCCTCAAGACTTTGTTTCTCTCATCATGGCGTGTAATACCACCACTACTTTCCATGTGTTATGGAACGGGGGATGCACGGAGCAGTTTTCACCTTCGAGAGGACTTAGGCAGGGATGTCCTCTTTCTCCCTACCTTTTCACTTTGTGCATTGAAAGTCTTAATCATTGTATCAAGGAAAAGGTGATAGAGGGCATTTGGAAACCGGTCTATTTATCCAAGAATGGTCATGCACTCACTCACCTTTTCTTAGCCGATGATTTGGTTCTTTTTGCAAGGCGGACATGAGGCATGGTGCGGTTGTATTGGATTGCTTGGAGCATTTCTACGCGGAGTCTGGAGAACAAGTGAGCAAGGACAAATCCTGCATCTTCTTCTCCAAGAACACCAAGGAAACGTTGAAGAACCAAATCTCGCGAACCATGGGTATTAAACAAACCAACAGTCTGGGCAAATACTTGGGTGTACCGGTTATCCACGGACGAGTTACCAAGGAGACATACAAGTTTATGTTGGAGAAAATTGACAAACGTCTGTCAGGGTGGAAAGCTCGGAGCCTCTCATTGGCCGGCAGAGTAACTCTTGCGTTTTCTGTTCTTAACGCTCTTCCTAAATACTAATGCAAACTGCTATTCTTCCTTGCTATGTTTGTGATATTATAGATAAGAGGATTAGAGCATTCGTGTGGGGAAATGAAGCGGGCAGGAGCAAAACTCATCTCGTGACTTGGGACACAATATGCAAGCCTAAGGAAGATGGGGGGCTCAGTTTGAAATCGGCTAGATGCATGAACTTTGCTTATCTTTTGAAGTTGGGATGGTCCTTTTTAAATAATGGTGATGAAATGTGGGTTAAGGTCTTGCAGGGGAAATATTTTAAGCATGACAGGGAAGGTGGATTGTCCATGAAACATAGCAATACCTCACGGCTATGGAAAGGTATCATGGATGCTCTGTCGGTGGTGAAACAAGAGGCAATTTGGGATCTACGAAGTGGACGCAATGTGTAGTTTTGGTTGGATTCATGGTTGCCCAATGGTGTGCGTCTGGTTGACCACATTTCAAACTCAAGGCACGGCGTGTACATGGCAGCATCTGTTGCCGATATGACGACAGAATCAGGTGACTGGAATTGGCAACGAATCCTACCTCATGTGCCTGAAAATTTGATTCCTCTCATTGCAGGAACAGACACTCCCGAGGAGGAGCTGGGCGAGGAAATCACAGCTTGGGGCAGGTAGGCGGATGGTCATTTTCGGCTGCGTTCGGCTTACATGGTTGCTGCATAATGGTTTCTTGCGGGCAAAGAGGATGAACAAGGAAATAACGAACCATCAAATTGGAAGAAAGTTTGGCGCTGGAATGGGCCCAATAGGATTAAGCATCTCCTATGGCTCGCTCTGCACGACAGACTTTTGACAAACTGCGAAAGGAAGTGAAGGAAGCTTTGTGCTACTGACACTTGCGACATATGCAAAGAGGATTCAAAGTCGACTGAGCATGTTATTCGTAAATGCCAGTTTGCGACTAAGGTATGGCAACGTTTGGGCATCGTGGATACACACTTAACGGTTGGTCTCTGCTTTGCATAATGGATGATGACGCATTTGCAAAACGCGGAATCAGGCCTGTTATTCGGAGTCGCGGCTTGGTACCTTTGGAAACATCGCAAGAATGGATTTTTGAAAAGAAGGAGCAGTCGGATGCAATCCTGGCGGAAAGAATTCAGTGCTGGTCAAGAACTATCAGGCACGACAAGGCGATTCATTCTACTGCGAACCACAAAACTCGAGAGGAATTATCGTGGAAGCCGCCAGAGCAAGGCTGGGTTTCAGTTCACACAAATGGATCGGTTCGCCAGCCCAACTCAGAAGCAGCGGCAGGTGGCCTTATACGCAATCACCTCGGCCAATGCCTTGCTGCCTTCACTTCCAATCTTGGCGAATGCACAATAACAAGGGCTGAAATTAAAGGAGCTTTACATGGACTTCAAGTAGCTTGGAACAAGGGATTTCGACGGGTACACCTTCTTCTTGACTCTCAAGCTGCCATCCAGATTCTGTCTTCCCAGGAGGGAGGAGATCACAGGTATTTTATTCTGGTCCAGAGTTTCCAGAAGATGCTTTAACGAAACTGGGAGGTGAAAGTCTCTCACACATTCAGGGAGTGCAACAAGCCAGCTGATTACTTGGCTAATAAAGGTTACTCAACTAGTATAGGTTTCCATGATTTTGATATTTCTGATCCGGGTCTTGCTTTATGGATTTTGTATGACACTATGGGCATTACCCAAAAAAAGAAAATCTATGCCACGGCCATTCAATCTCACAAGCTATTTCTATACCGATTAAAGGGTGGGATTTTTTCAGAAATAGCACTGTTAAAAAAAATCCAAAAATAGCACCCAACCCGAAAAAATTCCAAAAATAGCACCATTTCCCAAAAAACGCCACCCGAACCAACGGTTTAGGCAAAAACCGCAACCCGAGGGTGCGTTTTTCTATGAAAACCGCACTGGGGCCGGGGCGGTTTGGTTGCAAACCGCACCCCCACCATGCGGTTCGTAATATATATATTTTTTTCCAAAATAAATATTAAAAGTGGTCTTGGCACAACTAGTTTAGTTGTTTATTGTGTGCAAGAAATCCTGGGTTTAAATACCCACCATCCCATTTGAATTTCTTTTATTTTTTAGAGATTAGAAAAAGCGCCATGTTGTGGGAGTGGTGGATCAAACCTAGATAATAAATAGTTTACTAAATTTAGCACAACATTTACACCACTCAACTACAACTCTTCTCTTGAAACAATAATATATTGACAAAGTTTTACTCCTTGAAAGCTAAAAATCCTCAATAACTTTAAACAACAAAACTTGGTGCTCCAAAATCCGAGAATCATGAACTTTTTTTTCATTTTGCATAAGTTTTTAAGGACTACAATTTTTACTAGGAATGAATTTTCAAAACATGAATTATTTTTGGATATACAGGATTTTGTGAATAGCTTACCTTCCTTTTTCAGCAATCCACGTACATTTCGAAATTATGTCTATGATAAAAGTTGTAGTCCATAAAAATTTCATGCGAAATGAAAAAAAAAATTCATGTCGTTTGGATTTTGGAGCAAAAAGTTATGGTTGTCTAGAGTTTGACGAAATCGGAAAAAAACTCGTTCGGGGTAGCAAACGACATTTTTTCGAGACGAAGGTGAGACCAAACTGCCTTCGGTGGTTTTGCGGCTCGCAAGATCTCGAAAAGTTATGCGGAATCAAAAAAAATCGCAACGATCGGATACCCGAACACAAAGATACGTTCGTTTGAAGTTTTCACCTACCCGTGCAGTTTTTATCGAAAAACGCATCCCGGGTGGTGGGGCCATGGTTGTCAAACCGGTCTCATGCCGGCCGGTTCAACCGGTACCGGTCACCAAACCGGCTGGAAAGAGGCCGGTATTTAACTGTGGCCAATTCGGTCAATGCCGGTCAGACCCGGTCAATTCCGAAAATTCCGACCGGTTAGACCAGAACCTGGAATTCAATGTTACACATATTTTATCAAAAATGAACAACCTTCTTAGGATTTGAACCAAGTACCTCATGTTCATTTTAGACTCTCTTATTCGCCAGTAGGCTACAAGCAACTTTGTTGTACATATTAACCTTATATATTATATATCTAACACTAAATTTTACACAAATCATTATAAACATTAATAAAATTTATTTTATATGATTTTATTTTTAAGCATCTAATTGTTTAGTATTGGTTACCAATTCTTAGCTATAAATTATTTTGTGTGAAATAATTTTTCTAATTGCGTTTTGATGACTAATTTATTTGGAATTGATGATTTCCATTTGTCTCATATATTTTATTAAAACCGGCACAACCGGCATGAATACTGGTTGTACTACGGTCGGACCATTCCACTTTCAAAACCGGCACACCGACATAAACCGGTTTGACAACCTTGGTTTTGTCTAAACCACTGGTTCGGGTGGCGATTTTTGAGAAAAGGGTGCTATTTTTTGAATTGTTTTTCTAAAGGGCCACGAAAAATGTACAACTGCTGCATCTTTACATAACCCAAATAACGAATTCCGCCCTCTCTGTTCTCTTCCTTTTTTTCACTCTTCTTACGGGTAAACCACGAATCCTCGTCGTACCAATGAGACTATGAGAGTTTGTAAGCGATCAAAAGCGACACCCGTGCAACCACCAAACCAAAAACAAGAGAAAAGTTCTGGGAATGTACAATGAGAGAGACTATACAGAAACTGACTGGTAAATATATGTAATACAGCAAAATGCTACAACTGATTATTGCTGGGTGCTGGAGGTCGCCCTTGAGAGCCTGCTGAGGGAGCTGGAAGGGCATACGTTAGTCTTGACGACGAACTCTCAATCAGACCTGCAACTCCGGCCGCAGCGGATTGGGCACTCGATGGTAGGAAGAGATCATGTTTCTGGTCCTTGTAGGCACGCCACACCTGCAGAATGGAAAGGTGGCAAAAAGTTGGCCACGAAGCTCGGAAATACTGCAAATACTAGAGCCTTATAAATAAGAAGTCCACGTTGTGAGAGGAGAAGAGGTAACTCATTCAAAACTTACATCAGAGGATTCCAGTAACTCACGGACTTTGCTACAGTGAGCTCCTTCCGTTGCAAATGCATGCAAAACCTGCACCCAACAACAGTAATCATGGAAGACAAACGCAACGGTTAATATCCTGGCCCAGCAACGTTGGAAGTGACTAAATGAACATCACAAAGCTGTCTATAGCATCTATTACTACAATGCAATTGATTCAACTGGTAGAAAGTCTATTGGAGTTGTCAACATGGGCAAACACTAGAAGGAAAAGTTCGAAAGAAACTAAAAGCAAGTGAATGAATATGGAATAATTCGAGTGGTCCAACGAATGTGTGATCGTGAGAAATGACTAAGATGGCCGACAAGTTTTTGAAGTATCATGGAAAAGGAATAGTAGAATTGGAAATGTAGGGAAGTATGTAAATTGGGCTCCAGAATATAGATTTTGAAGTAGGAAGATGGATGGAAGGGTATGTGTTAGAGAGGTTGGTTATTAGATTAACTGGAGGCAACACATTGAATCTAATAGATTAAGTTAAATTATTAGAGAAATCGTTCGAACTTTAAAACATATACAGCTGGTACTTTCCGTTTTAATCAGACGAGAAGCAAATTCCAAATAGAATGGTCCTATTCTAGGCCTGCATATTGTATAATACAATCTGATAGGATCCCCAACATTGAAATATGAAATGTGATGAGAGGAAAGCCCAACAACTGAAAAGAAAGTGAAATAAGAGGTAAGGTTCAGTAAGTCCTACCTCGACCGCAAGCACTGTGCCTATAGATGCTTCAGATTCATTCCACTTCATTTGTGACCGGAGTCCATTCCGCCCCCCAGCTCTCCAGTCAAGAAGGCCAAGCAGTACCTCAACGAGACCAACCCTATATTTATCAACAATTTTCCTTTTATCACTATATTTCATTCAAATAATTGATTGAACTTAGAATTATGACCTTGAAATCGGCAATGCAGACATGTTTTCTCCTTCAAAATGAATTTATAGTAATTATAAAAAACCAAAAATCTTATAGCGAGTTCAGCATTCTCTTGTTAGAACTTAGAAGGGCCACAAGCCTAGTCCTGTTGAAAAGCTGTTTCAATGGCTTGAACCTGTGATCTAACATGCAGTTGAAAAAGATCCTGATAATAACGGAGAAGAAAGGTCTTACTTTAGTCCTTGGGCAACCAGTGCATCCCGAGCACGATTACCAGCAACTACCACACGTTTCAGGGTCTCAAGAGCTAGTATACTTCCACCTTGCCACCCTATCGCTTTCATTAGAAGTGGAACAACCTGAGACCAAAATATTAATGAAAATGAGTCCAAAGGTATAAACAAACAAAACTTGGTGCTATATAATGAAAGATGACTCCACAAAAATTAACAGAAGTTAATAGATATAAACTCCATGTGCATGTAGAGACTTCCAACGATAGAATAGTCCCACAAGATATATCGCACTTGCAAGTTCCAAATAAATAACAAAAGTGATGATTAAAATCCGCAAAGAACTGTAATCCAAGCAATGTGGAAAACAGTATATTAAGTGAATGCATCGAAACTTCATTTGTCGCACCCAAAAAAAGAACTAAGACCAAAAAGAACAATCCAGGTAGAGGGTGGTTTTGTTTGTTTCATTTAGCAACCAACTCATAGCGTCTATTAGACAACAAATGGAATGTCAGAGGACTGTGAAACTAACCTGTGGTGATCCTGCACTGGTTGCTGCCATAGCTTCAGCACATATCGTACTTGAAGCAAGCTGATGTAAGACACGCAAGCAACTCAGGCGGACGCGTTCTTGAGGGGTTTGTGCAGGTGGACTTGATCCCTCGTCAAATTCACTTGTAGTGTCTTCTGCATAGCTGCTGCCATTATTCATCTCATCAGATGCCATTGTCTCCCTTCTTCCCTCATAAGCTACTGCAGCAACAAGCTTTGGCACATATCCAAGGTAACCAACGTGATCTGCGAGTGCAGGATATACTCGCAACAGCGAAACTAAAGCAGCTGAGAGAAGTAAAGGAAGCTCCGGGTCAACAGCTTGTGTCTCATAATGTGTTGCAGCAATGGATGACAAGTATTGATCGAGTAGCCCTTCTAGGAATCTCTTCGGATTTCGCAGTGGGAATTTGGGATCTTTCAAGAATAACCTGACATAGATTCCACCAACCTGCATGTCCATAGAACAAAAGAACCATAAACACAAAATTGAATGCTTCAAATAACAAATAAAAGCATTATAGACATAGAAAAACAAAATTGAATGCTTCAAATAAAAAATAAAAGCATTATAGACATAGAAAACCACACAGCTAAGATACCTGTGGTTCATCTTTCATTTCCTGGTTTCCAGAGGTTTGCTCAGGCACATCCCAATCAACTACTCGACCTTTCATCTGTTCCCGATACAAGTCTGATGCCATGGTTGCAACTTGGGCAGACAAAGACGCTGCCATTGCTGGTGTCCACACAAGTTCTGGCGTCTCTGTTGTCTGTTCAAGTGCAGATACAACAGCCTCACCAGGTCCATCCCTGATAATTGATACCAGGCCATCTGGTAGAAACCTTGCCAGGGTTATAGCAACTCTAGGACCATGCATTGGCTGCCCAACAAGCTTTCCCAGTAATGAAGCTGCTGCTGCTCTCTGCTGTAATGGAATATCTTCTGCATATCCATCATTCCAGGTGAATATCATTATCCAAAATAAATGATGATTTACAAGAAACTTTATGAAAGGAAATTGGGATGATTACTTTGCACAGGCAAAAGAAGTTCAAGGATGTATACTACTCCGCCATGCTTGGCAGCAGCCCAAGCAAGCTCTGCCGTACTGGCCAACGCATAAAGAACATGAAGAACACCCTCACGACAACCAGGGCAAGAGTGAAGCATTTGCAGTAAAAGGAGAAGACTAGATCCATCAGCAACCATAGCTTCCAAGCAAGGAGCATATGCAGTCAAAAGAGAAAGGACACCCAGACAAAGTTGGGGGATGTTGCTTTCTGAGGCTATTGGTACAGAAAAACATTCAAAAAGAGGTAGCAGCTTCTCCTTGGAGGAAAATATGGATGCTAAGCTTGGATTGCTAATCAACAGATTCTGTCATAAGAGAAAAACCATCAGATACCAGCAACTAAATAAAAAATTGACAGGCAAAAGTGAAGGGTATACCTTAAGTGATGTCAATGCAAATCGAAGATTCTTAACCAGAGTCATTTCCTCTTTATCAGTCGATTTTTCGTCTGAGACGGGGGCTGACGATGAATCATCATGTACATGCTGCCCATTCAAAGATTCATCAGCAAGGTTGTCATGAATTTCAGCTGCCTTTGGGGATGAACTGCTGGGAATAAGTTCCTTCTCAACTTCAGAAACAGTACCAGTTTGACTGTTCACCAGACCAGATATGAAATCAACTAATGCAACACAAAATACTTCTGGTTCACTGATCTCTGAGTCTGGCTGATCATTGTAGACCCTCAAGTAAACATTGCCTACAAAGAGTTCTTTGGAGAGTGCATCATAGGAAAAGGCATGCGAATCTTTCAGGTCATAAGAACCACCAGGGTCTGCACTGGCACGTTGCTGGTCAACAAATTTCAGCAACTCTCCCCGTGTGGAAGAGTTCCAAATTATCTGCAACCATATATAGATGTTCAATACATTCAATAGTATCACACAGCCAAAAGACTAATGACAGTGTCAACAGACAGCAATTTTTGTATTACTCTTTATATTAATGCACAAAATTAGTCAAACAAAGGAGAAATATCGATCATATCCAAACCTGCCTCAGTTACTAAAAGAAGAAAATAAGTGAACAGTTTATGTACTACCAAGAAGACCTCACATCAAAATGCAAAGTTATCAAATTCATCTCACAATGCCCCTTCTGAAAGATGTCACACAAATTACCTCTGGAGACTCCAAGTTTGAGTTCACTTTCGACAATAAGTCTTTCGGCAGTTGATCTCTGAGCATGCCAGCAAGTTTAGGAGTCAGCAGTGCCCTGAGGGCATCAACAGCTGGAGCATTATATGGTGCTAGATCCTCATCAATGCACAACCCACTAAGCCTAGACAAGGCCTGAGATGCTCGAATAGCAAGCATATTTTTCGCTATCTGGACGCTTGAACCAACACCATGAGATTCGGAGTTATCAGATTCCTCAGCAGTTGAATCATATTGGAGCAACAAAGGCAAAAGGAACCTAAGGAACCCAAAATAAATACACACTGGTTAACAAAGAACGAAAAGAGAAGTTGCAAGGGGTTGTGTCTGATCCATGATTTTATATTCATACTGTGATAAAGGATAGTAGTTACCAAAGCACCCCAGCCTTCAAAAATGCATTCTGCAAGTCCGAGGACACAGAAAGGTTGGCAATAGTCTGGAGAGCAGCATCAACAGCTTCAGGCATTAACTCAAGTTCAGTGCAGTGCACTATATCCTCAATAAGTCCAGGAAATTCAAGGATCTCAGTCCTAGCACCCTCGAACTGGCTCAAGGCAGAAAAGGTTCGCATGACATTTGTAACAATTGTAGCAGGTGGCTCATTTGCAGAAGTGGTTGGCTGAACAACCATCATGCACCGAGAAAGAAGAACTGCCAGTAGCTGGATCCCCCCATCTCGCACAAGCTCTTCACCATTCAATGAGGAAGCAGCACATCTAGACGAGGAAAAACAGTGACCACCAGTCAGATATATGTCATGTACATGGAGAAATTTAACCCAAGCAGAGAGAAAAGAGGAGAGTTTTACGTCAGCCAAATAAGTTCAGAAGCTGCAACAAGTAGTGGTGCCCTATCAGAAGATAGAAAGTTGTTATCGTCCTTGTCCACTGTAACTGCATTAAGCAGCATTGGGTATCCAGCATATTTGAAAGGCTCCAATACATATCCATATCTTCTATACAGGATACATTGCCCTTTCAAAAGCAGCAACAATCTCCAAAGCTGAGGACCTTGCAAACCTTGCATCGTTGCCTAGAGGCAAATGCAATCCGAAGCACAAGTGACAACAACAGTTACATAATTGTGATTACTAAAGTAAAATGCAAAGGATCATTTTATTTTTCCTGTTGGGGTAATATCATGAATGCAAGGACTCTCCGTAAATGTTACCTGAAGGCGTTCATAAGCTTTCTGTACAGCAAGAAACTTTTCCCTGCCCTGGGGATTCTTGTCAGGGTGATACTTCATTGCAAGTTTCCTGTATTGTCGCTTGAGTTTCTCTTCATCAATGTTCTCAATCTGCTTAGATATATTATTGCTCTCTACAGAAGTCTCAAAAGAGCTCATTCTACTGTTATCATTTGATACATCTTCCAGAGTTATCTCTAATATCCTGCAAGCTTCCTCTTCAGAAAGGTCCATAGGCCTCCTTGTCAGCTCTTCACGCCACATAACTAACAATGACTGTAAGAACTCCACATGCTCCACAATTGGCCAATTTGGAAAGCGGATTTCATCACAAAGATTCCTCAGGTAATAACGATGACACCACATTTCATCTTTTAGTTCTGGATAAGTTACAGGGGGCATTGGAGCATAATCATATAATGAATGACAGTGCTGTGACAATTTTTGGGGATAATCACCAAGATGCTGCAATACCTGGCAGAAAGCGAAAATAGTACAGAAAAATGTTGGTGAAACAGGTGTGCATTATTTAAGAGTGTTAAATCATGGAGCTTATGTAAGGCAGGAACATTCAGAATGTCATGTATGAGACTCCTATGTAATTCTATGTACCTGGCGAATTAGATTTTCTGCTCGCATTTTGTGTGTCCAAATAATCTCTGGAGTATCAGAATCAGACACCATGGCTGCAGAAAATGCAGCTGGTCCGCTTCGCTCTAGGACGTACAACAGAGACTCTGGGAGAAGCCCGCCAAGTACGCTACGTTTTGCAAGAGGCAACGATGAAGAAACCGCAGCTTCTTCACCACCATGGAATGCTTGATGGACATGGGTCACAGCAAACAACTGAGAAATGGAATGTAGATTGGATCCAGGATACGCTAGGGCAAAATAGAATGCACCAGTGCTGTAAAGGCGTATCATGGCCTTAGGATTTCTTGTAACAACAGCCTTCAACAATGCTGCAGCAGCCTCCACTATGCTAGGTTCTCCAGACAGCATGGCCTATTATTGAGAAATCAGAGGACAATGATGCAGGTTAACTATAAACAGTCACAACACCTAAGTTTCACAAACGTTGAAAATGATGACTGAGGTTTCAAACTTCGATGGTAAAAGATTGATCGTGATAAAAGCACCTACTATACTAAACAGACCAATACTCTAAACCAAAGATGAATATTGTAAACAAAGAAAACTGTTCTCAAGTTCTGTATTGCTTAACATCTTGTTCTCTGTAAATGTGCATTTGAAGCATCACTCAAGGAGGATAGAAAGTTCTCAACAAAATTTCCATAACATTTTAAGTCATCAGACTATAGAGGCACAAAGGATACAAATGATGGAGAATTTACAGCACTAACACCAACAACCAGAACATATAAAAACAGTTCAGGAGTAAATAAGAGCACTGCTCTGAATTAAGAGCTCATCGAGATTTAGATAAGACATTCACCTGTGCAATATGAGGAAGGCAACGAGGACTAGACAAGATACGCTTTACCCTCGGGGTTGGGGTAACAATCTCTCCAGCATCATCTAAATCTGAATGTGCAGACACCATGCTGTGTAGTATAGTTAATGCAGTATCACCTACCTAGATCCAGCATCACCAATTCATACTCCATAATCAGAGGAAAACAGGAGGAAAGAAAATAAAAGTAAAGAAGATGGTTATTATTGTATCAAAGCTGGTATGTGGGCACAAGTGCAATATCTTTTGCAATACATAAGTTAAATCTAAGCTATCGAAAGGGAAGGATAACTGGATAAGCTAGTGACACCGATTATCTTCAAAGCAACAAGCTAATTGTAATGGTTGCCAAATAATCATAGAAATTAATGTCATATTTCAGCTATGCACCCAACCAATGCTTGTAACTTTAGAAGCATAGTTCTTGAAAATGCTCTGTCATGCTATAAGTATCTAGATTCTACCAAAGAATCATTAGATACCTGAGATGGTGTGAGGACAGGAACACGAATAGCCATGGTCCAACGAAGTTCACGAATATCGCGTAATCTCTTCCACTCAGCCATCCCAGAAGACCAGCATTTTGTTGTCCAGTCAATAGCTTTTTTAGACCAGAGCCGTCGGATAGCATCCTTTTCTACAGGACCGACTTCTGCACCATCTTTATCTATGTACATCCATTCTTTAAGAGGTTCCATGAAAGCTGTAGCAGCTAATAAATTTGATTGCAGAGGGATAGCAGTCCTTTCTGAAGCTTCATGAACCACAGTCATGAGATCAACAGCCAATACACATCCTCCAACCAAAACACAAGCCTCTACGTTAGCTAATTCTTTCATCAAAACCTGCACAGGTAAAGTAGATACAAATGGGCATGATAAAGTAATAGGCCAAGTCCAGTTGCTAGCACAGCACACAATAATATTGTCTAGATTTTTGCATCACACGAACCTAATCAGAGTAGCAAGAATTTCTGGACACAATAGTACAAGAAGGAAACTAACAAGTTTCCCTAAGAGATCTGAAACCTTTAGAAAAAGGAAGCAAAAAGACATGAAATCTTTGTCCGGTGAATTCGAGAACAAACAAATCAGGTAAAGATAGTCATCAGAGATCAAACATAAATTTAACCCAGTAAATGATTTAGACTGAACGCAATTGTGAGAAAGATAATAGAGCAACAATAACAGAGATAAGTTTATTCTCCTGTACCTTCAACAGAAGGAGAAGCCGGTGCCTCAGTGATCTATCATCTGTCCGATCTAAAAGAACTGTTGTATGTGCAGTGCCCTCAAAAGGTCCAATCACACTACAATGCTGTTCATAGACTATAGCCATCGCTCTAGCACAAAGCTCTCTAACTGATGAACCTCCACCTCCCCCAAAACCGTCCAATCTACCCATATCACACCAGTCATCAGATGCACCAAGTTCATCAGGAACGGCACCATCCACAGTAAGCCCTGTATCAGCATCACATAGAAACCGATGGTAGAGTGCTCTAAAGAAAGCTACTGGATCACGCAATGGAAAATCCTGTGCCCTCCCGTTGCTATTACTGTCAAGCAACAACCGCAGATAATATTGACCAACACAAACTTCTTTTGATAAACTTGCATAACGAACAGAGAACTCGGGATAATTCCATGATATCTGGGGCACACCATCGTGTCCAGTATCTGCCTCTCCAGCAGCAGCTCCGGTAACAATATCTTCCGAGCGTTCCTTTTCTATGTCTAGTTTATGAACCTCATCTTTCAATGCCTCCCTCAGCTCTTGTCTTGTACGTTCATTCCAGATTAAGTCTGCACGATTATGGTCAAGGCTAAAAGCCTTCCAAAATTCAAGCC
Organism: Linum tenue; assembly: GCA_946122785.1. NCBI lineage: Eukaryota > Viridiplantae > Streptophyta > Magnoliopsida > Malpighiales > Linaceae > Linum > Linum tenue. The sequence goes on from CAMGYJ010000003.1 coordinate 6,624,629, forward strand.
AATTACAAAGTAGCCGACCTGAACCCACAGGTGTATTCTCCACAACAACCTGTGCCGGAGCTGGAACACCTGTCTGGAATCCATATTCTTGAGCATCAGTGTTCACTGAATTTAATGTGTTTGCTTCTAATGCCTCATTTCCGTTGGTTGATGACATATAAGCGGGAGCAGTCCCAGATGGGTTATCAAATTGTGTCACCCTCATTTGGGGAGGATTCTCACCAGCTAAATTTTCGACAGCGTAAGCAGCAGATGATTGACCAGAATTTGAATCTACACCAAATTTTGGATGGTTATCCGACCCTCTAAAAGCACTAGAGTTTGCTTGTGTGCCTAGATCACCAACCTCATAGTTATTATTGCTATAAGTCGAGGGATTCTCTTGAGATGTGATACCTCCAACGTTACGAACTTTTCTTTGTTGAAGCAAACGTCTTTGTCTCCTACTGAGGAATGATTCCTCTTGATTTGTTTCACCATTTGAAGATCCATCAGTCCGAGTGTGTAAATAAGCAACAAGCCCCGGAGGTAGGGTTCTAGACAATAAATCAAGAGCAGGTTGATATGAATCAGCCCACAGAGCCACAAGCTGACGACTAACTTCCCGTCTTTCACCAACAGCAAGATAAAATGCATGTAATAGATGCCTCAGCAAAGCGCCATCACGCAAAGCAGCATCACGCATGAACTCCGCAGCAATTGCATCTTCTTCAGCAATTGTACGCATAATCACTGCAACTGTTTCCCTTACACTTTCAGCTGGATGTCCAAAGAGTGCAAATAAACGTCGCCGCAACCCAGCTACTTGTCGTAATAATTCAACGAAAACTGTGTATTGGGTAGTTTCACCATGCGGTTCACATATCATAACCTCAAGAACTTCCACAATGGCCATTGACAATAAAGGTGACACAGACATGGGTTTCAGTCTGTTAACAATGATAGTGACATAACCACTATGAGCAAACAAGACAGACTTGGTGTGCATCGTCGTGGCATGCTGCTCAACCTTAGAGTCTGTCAGAAGACTTGAATCCCCAGAACCACCTCCAATAAGAGATGCAATAAGGCTAGCAGCTTCTGCTGCCACACCCTCAGAACCATTTCTAAGTAGACCCATTATTCTTCCGACGGCAGCTGGAAAGGACATCACGTGAGAAGCTGCAGCCCTTGAAGCCAACAATCTACGTAAACACGCAACAAACCCCATAACTGTCGCAGCGGCTTTAGGAGAAGGAGGTGGCAAAGGAGGGGACTCTGGGGGGAGATTTGGAGCCGCTGGAAGCATCGTAATCAGGGCCATTAAAGTTACCTCAGGTACTTCAACACTAGGAGGGACTCCAGTATATGGAACGCATGCATTGAACTCCCTAATTCTGCGCCACAGTTTAGCTCTTGAGCCAGGAAGTGAACCACCTTCAGCAACAGCATCTTTAGCAGCTGCTGCTAAATGTTTCAAATGCATAGAAGCACTTTCCAAGTCCGCGATAGGGCGTTGAGGTCCTATTAGTAAGTGGACTCGCCCACAAGGCGGATCAACGCGATGCCCAGGCATTGTGAGCCTTGGCAAAATAGGGACAGGGCATTGACCCTTACAAACAGAAATCACAAAGCAAGAAAAGTGATTAGATCCCATACACAAAAATGCATACTGCATCATTGGTCAATGTGCTTCCACACTGAGACCCTAAGTAACATCCAACAGAGGACAGATATACCTACTTCTATTTGCAACATGTCCCGCACAGCAGCCAGTAAATTATCTCGAGATGTGCTTGCATAAACCTGCATGCATGCCATTTGACATCAGACAAGTTAATGCAAATATGAATTTCTATAACCCAAATGGAAGAGGCAAAGAGCTGTGGACACTGACATGGATTGGACACCCATCGTTGAACTCGATAGCAAACATTTGCGGCTCCTCCGCAAATCGAACAAGTGAATTTACAGCGGATAAAGGACGAACAATAACAGCCTGCACTCACATCTAATGAAAATTCTCAGCAGTTGATTAAGCCGCCTATATTTAAATAGTAATTTAATATATATGCCAAAATACAGATGAAGTTAACGCAAATCAGAAGCACCTCATCCATAGAGCGATGGCAATATGAAACCATTAATCCAACATCAGAAAACTTCTATATTATATAAAATTTCATGCACTTACTTCATAGTTTTCGGGGCGCCTTTCAACAAGTGAAACCCTCGTCAGAATTAGTTGACGGGAGACAGCATCACCATGCTCTCCCAGCCCACCTTTAGGACCAACTCCTAAATTCAATCCAGGAACATTTAGAGTTCCATGAGCAGCAGAACGCAGCCTGGTTACCGACCAATCACCACAAGGAGTTTCCGCTGCACCAACTGCTTCTTTTTCTACATAACAAGAATAGATGCATGACAAGAATAATTGGGGTAAGAAAAATCCAAAAGAGAGCAAGTTAACCAATGAATTCATAGCTACCTCTTCGCTTCATATACTCCATCACAGTCAGTGACTGAGAGCTGTCCACCACCAGTGACAGCCCAACTGTTGATTTAGCTGTCTTAGTCTGCAGAAACACAAATTTATTAAGCCAAGACATCTGTCACAATATGTGGACTCCAACATCTGATGAACTTTTTTTACCAGGTGTCATGATGAAAGTGGGAAAATAATTCTGACTGCATACTGTATCGAAATAAAGCAGCTAGCAAGTATAACTACATTGGCGATAGATAGCATCCGTACCAAATTTGAGATAATTGCAGCGCTTGTGGTTCCCGACGAACCTTGGAAAGCTTTCGATTTTCTTCCATACAAAGGGCGAAGAACAAAACCACCATGGTCACTTTTCTTCCCATAAGCATCTGTAAGGAGAATGATCGCAGGGGAGTTCATGTCTCTGAAGTCCAAGCACCAGCGAATATCCCCAGATCTCAAATCAATCAATTCTACGCCGATGTAAGTGATTTTCATTTTCTGCAAAGTGGCCAACTATCAGAATCACTAACTTCAAAATATAAATTAAACTACGTATCACGCTGTGAAATTACGAGAACTTCATGTAGGCTGAGCTTATTGCAGTCAAGTTAAGCCTCGTAATTGATCGACTCACTAATACACTGTCCTCGTAATTGCATTCAAGTTCTTCTACACATTTCCATCTACAGTTGAATTCGAATCACTAATTTGGAAGAAGGTACGAAAGAGGAGCTCTCTAGACCAACAAGCTGGTTCCCTGGACAACATACGTCCAATGGACTAACAAATAGCAGTTTACTGAAAGAACAAGTTCAGACCCCCCAAAAGAAGAACCGCAGCTGAATTCCACAGAAAGAGAGAGGAAGAGTTCTTACATACGGTACCCATTCTCCATTCCGCCTCCTCAAATGCAACACCGGGAACTCAGCAACTGCAGCAAGCCTATTCCACCTCAGTCGATGCAGCTCCGTCAGTATACTAGCTCTATACTTGGAAGAAAACTTCACCCCTTTGAACTTCCCTTTCCCATCCGTCCTCACACTCAAATTAAACTCACTCGAATTCTCATCCCGCCCCGCAATCGGCGACGCCCCTTCGAAATCAGTCGCCACGTCGTAAGAATTCGTCACCGAAAGCGAGCTGGGGTCCAACGTAACGATCGCGGCGTTCGAAAGGCAGAGAACCCGCTTGTACCGCCCGCGCCAAGAGTGCTTGATAACGATGTATCGCGCCAGGTACTCCGGCTCTTCCTGAACTGAAGATGACGAAGAAGACGAAGACGGGGAGCTGGTGGAATTGGACGTCTCCATGGAAGGAGGAGGAGGACGGTGATCGGTCAATGAGTGGTGGCGGGTTACGGATTGCTGGTGAGCTTGCTTCTGCTGCTGGTCCTCGAGGTACTGGAGAGTGTGGGTGCGAGGGGCATTGTTGAAGCGCAGGAAGAAGAGAAGTCCCACGCCAGGTTGGTGGTGAGACCGCGACTGATTAGCCCCCAGTTTTCGGCGCCGTCGTGATGAATCACCGATTGGTGGGTCGGATTCGATCGGCGGGAAGTGGGAGAGATATGTATGATTGAATTGGCATAGAGATCCCGATCGCAATTGGAGCCGGGAATCGGAGACGAATTAGGGTTTTAGAATTGAAGACGAACCAAAAGGGGGTTTGAGAATTGGGAAATCGGAAGGGAAGAGGTAATTGGAATGCTTCTTTGTTCTCTCCTGCGACCTTCTTCACTGCTGTCAAAAGGAAAGCAATTCGGGCGGGCTGGCTGGACAAATTATGATGACCTGGTAACCCGTCGGTAAGCTTCAAGGTTGTCAACCCGCGGTTGACCCGGACCCGGTCGAGCTAGTGGGTCAAGGGTTAATGGGTCAACCGTTTTAGCCCGGTTTGACCCGGAAATATGGAAGAAGTCATTATATTGTACTTATCATCATAAATTATATCAAATCTTATCTAACATATGAGTTATAACATATAATATTACACCAAAATAACATATCGTACTTAGATCCAACATATAATGAAAATTCACACACACTTATATAACATAAATATTCAAATGTTCAACTTAGGATTCCAAAGATTGAGTTGGGCGAAAAGAAAAATCGGAAAATAGGCGCATTTCGCAAATCAAAGGAAAAAATGACACAATTTGACCTCCAACCCGGTACCTTATAGCGGTCGGCCCGACGGGTGCGTGCGGCCCATTTTTCTCATCGGGTCAGGGTCAAACTGGGTCGACCCGCAGGTCAACCCGCGGGTTGACAACCTTAAGCTTTATTTTTTATATATGGGTCCACCAATGACGTGGCATATAATAATTAATCTTTTTATTTGGGCCTTCCCACCATTGTGGGAAGATCGAAGAAGCTTATGTTTGAAGAAATCAAGGAAAGGGCCAGAAAGAAATTGAAAGACTGGAAAAGTAGAACTTTGTCTCAGGCTGGGAAGGAAATAATGATCAAAGATGTGGCTCAAGCTCAGGTTCTTTATCTTATGATGGTTTTCTTGATTCCTGAAGGGACTTTAATGGAGATTCAGAAGATGATCTCTAATTTCTGGTGGGGGCAGAAAGGAAAGAACCAAAACATCATTGGCTGAAGTGGGAAACTCTTTGTGAAGAGAAGGAAGTTGGTGGTATGGGATTCAAAAACCTCCAAGTTTTTAATCTGGCTATGCTGGGTAAGCAAGTTTGGAATGTGATTTCTAGACCAAACTCCCTAATGGCCAGAACTCTTAAAGCCAGGTACTTCCCTAGAACTGATATTCTTAATGCTAAAATGGGCTATAACCCCAGTTTCATCTAGAGAAGCATCATGACTGCTAAAGAGAAGATCAAGGAGGGTTTTAGGTGGCGTGTATAGGGATGGCAATGGGTCGGGTTGGGTGGGTTTTGTCAAACCCAAACCCAAATCCATGGGTTTATCTGCCAAAAAACCCGGGGTAAAACCCGCTGGATTTGAAAAATTCAGACCCAACCCAACCCGTTGGGTATTCGTGGGTTCATGGGTACCCGTGGGTTTTTGTGGTAAAAAATTTACAATAACAAATTTCTTTCAAAATAAAAGTTTAACATCATTTTCTCATACAAATTATTCATATAAAAGACACCAATCTAGAACATACAAGCAAACCGCAAATGATCAATACAAATTGTTCAAAATTAAAGATAAACATCTATAAACAACAAGATTAATTGAAAGCTTCATCCTCGTCAAATAAGTTTCTTCACTCTCCACTCTATAATATCAACTTCATTCTAAACAATTAGAAAGAACAAATTATACATGTCTCCACAAACATAAAGAATATTAGTTGTTTAAGAAAGATATATTATTTAGAATATTAAATATACCGGGAAAGTAATTATATGTGTGGGCGGGTTTACCTAAACCCAAACCCAACCCAACCCGGTGAATAGTGTAGCGGGTTTAAACCCGAACCCGGCCCAAAACCCATCAACACGGGTTTTACCCGCATTGAACCCGTGTTGACCGGGTTGGGTCGGATGGGTACCCGTGGGTTCGGGTTTTGTTGTCATCCCTAGGCGTGTAGGAGATGGGGAATCTATTCGGATCTGGGAGGATCCTTGGATACCAGGAAAGAGCTATTTCTTTGCGGATCCTCAGCCTAATGCTGTGAATCCAAATGAGTTGGTTTCTGAACTCATTGACAAGGAGAGAGGCATTTGGGATCATAATAGATTGGCAGGGAAGTTATCGAGGTTGGATTGCGGCCTTATTTCTAAAATCCCTCTTAGAAGGCCCCTGAGGAGCGATTCTAGGGTTTGGATTGACTCAGATGATGGGAAGTACTCGGTGAGATCAGCTTACAACAGAATCCTAGAGAGCCGTATCCACAACATGACTTCTCGCAATTTTATTACAGACGAGGAAACCAAGTTCTGGAATAGTCTATGGAAAACCTCTATCCCTCCTAAGGTTCGAGTTTTCATCTAGAGGATGGGAAGGAACATCTTACCAGTGGGTTGCAACATTGAAAAGTGGAATGAGGATGTTGGCTTGGAGTGCCCCTTCTGTGGAGTGCCTGAAGATCAATTGCATGCTCTGAGGGAGTGTAGCTGGGTTCGCCGCCAATGGAGTACCTGGGAAGGAAAAGTGTTATTCGAATTGGGAGAAGGAAGAACTTGCATGGAATGGTTAAGAGAAATCCGGAGCAGTTCAAGTTCGGATCATATACAACAATTTTGCGTGATTCTTTGGTATCTCTGGAAGGAAAGGTGTAATCACCTCTTTAACAACCGCAAGATCGACGAGGACCAGATTATTCCGAAGGCTCTTGGCTGGTTGCAAGCATTCTTGGAAGCTCGGGACCCACCCACCTCCAGCTCTGTGGCCCAGAATCAGCAAAGCAGTTTTAGTGCTTCCTCTGGCTGGATCCCACCTCCAGAGGGGGTCTTTAAGCTTAATTCTGATGCGGGTGTTCTGAATCAGACGGGTGTTGGCTTTGGTTGTATCATCAGAGACTGGGAAGGGAAGTTTTGTGGCGCGATGGCGAAGAAAGAAAGAGGATCGTGCAGACCCATTGAAGCTGAAGCAAAAGCGATTGTGATGGGGCTTTGTGAAGCGAAAAGAAGGGGTCTCAGCCCTTTGATGGTGGAATCGGATTGCCAATTGTTGATCGGGAAGCTGGAGAAGGGACAAACTGTTTTTCGGAACTCGGTGTCTGGTGCGAAGAAATCAAGAAGCTGGCAAGATGCAACGAAGGATTCTCTGGTGTTACTGTGAAATGGTGTTTTACACCAAGGAAAAATAACGCGACGGCCCACTGGTTGGCCCATTCTATTTCGGGTTGGGACAGACAAGTTGTTTGGGTTGATAATCCCCCTTTGAACCTCATATGTTTGATGGAGGCTGATTTGGGTGGGCTTGATTGTAACATACCTTAATCTCGTTGGAATATAAAGCCCACAGATTCCCATTAAAAAAAAATCGCTATGGTGCACATAGCCTTTTTTGTGTATGTGCACACAAAGCTCTCATTGGTCCACCTCAGCAAAAGGACCACCCACTTAAAAATGAGTGGCCAGGAAGCAACAGCTGGAAGAAAGGGGAAAGAAAGAAGGGAAGGAAGCGGCTCAAAACGAAGTCGGCTGAGTTGAATGGTGGGTGGGTCCACAAGATGAGAGATTAAAAATTAAAAATTAAAATCTAAAAATAATCACCCTCTACTTTTCTCTTTCTTCAACCTGTCAACCTTCTTTTTTTCAAATCTCTTTTATCCTTTTTTCTCTGAAACTCTTTCTCTCACAACCTTCTTCCTCATCTTTTTTTTCTCTCTCCACAATCTGTCATTGAAGAGAAGAAGAAGAATACCAGTGCTTCTTTCTTTCAAATCTCTTTTCTCTTTTTTTCTCTGAAACTTCTTCTCTCACAACCTTCTTTCTCATCTTTTTTTTCTCTCTACAATCTGCCATTGAAAAGAAGAAGAAGAAGAATACCAGAGCTTCCATATCTGGATTTCAAAGAGAAGAAGAAAAATAGCAAAACAGCTTTTTTCACCCACTCTCTTCATCATTTTTCTCTGAAAAATCCTTCCTATTTCTCTTATTCTTCAACTCATCAAGCGATCTAACCAGCTTACATGGCTGTTACAAATTTCGGCACAGAAAAACAAATGGTTGTTTACAATGACGAGCAGAAGAAAATTTTAAATCAGTTCACATGAGACCTCCAAAACAAGTCCACCAAAACCTAGATCTGGTTCCTCCACGCATCACCTCTGCCACTAGATTCTCATCTGATGCACCTGCCCGTACCCGCTCCACGCCGCGAAAAATCTTCCCTGCCATGCTGCGCTGTTTGATTAAGTTTGGACCTAGCCCTGCCCGTTTGTTGGAACCGGTGGTTGGAGTCTGCTTGAATATGAGTTTTTTTTACAAAAGATAATCTTATATTGATCAGAAAAAAAGGCAATTACATCCTGGAATGGAGCCAGGTCACAAAATCAAAGAACAGACTTGCAGACGGGTGCTTGAATATGAGTTGGACAGTCACTAAATTTAAGTTTGCATGGTACTGAATATTACATAAATGACAAGGAATATGAGTTAACTAGTATTCAATATGAGTTGAATTTGTCACTGAATTTAAGTTTACATGGTATCGAATATGATTTAAATTGACAAGAATATGACTTCACCTATTATTGAATATAAGTTGAATAGCCAATGAGTTTAAGTTTACATGGTTTTGAATATGACTTAAATTGACGATTAATATGAGTTTAGATCACGTCAAATTGAGTTTACTTGGTAGTGAATATGAGTTGAACTAAACTCAGAACATGCATTTACAAATATCTAATAGGTGGCTTACCCATATATATTAGTTAAAAGTTGAAACATAAAAGAAGAATATTGAATGAGTTCAAACAGGTATTCTCATATTTAGTGTTAACTGAAAATTATTCAAATTATCATCTTCGATACTAGTTCAACTCATATTCATATAAATGTCAACTCATATTGTGCACTATGTAAACCAGTATTCAACACTATTACGAACAATAAACAAAGTACATAAAGATCCTTTTTCGTTTTGTCCGTTAGTAATATTCGTTTGTGTCTGGAGTATTTGTTCGTCTATCTGTCGAATACTTGTTGATATGTTTTGAATAATAGTTCATATGCTTTTCAATAATAGTTTGCGTAACAATGTTTCATGTTTAAGCCCAACATAATTCATCATTCTATTCGAACTAATATTCATCATTGTGTAACAATACTAGTTTCTTATTCAAACTAGTATTTTGTATGTTTTAACTAATATTCATCAATTATAGAAACTAGTATTCATCGTTCAGAAACCAGTACTTGTGTAAACTCAATTCAAAACCATTTTCAACTCATATTCACTACAAATGAGTCATTATGTACAAGTTGAACTCATATTCATGAAGATGTCAACACAAGAATACCTATTTCTATATATATAAACAAAGAATACCTACTATTTCAATTTGTACAAGTACTACTCATATTTATCCAAATATTGAACATGCTTAGTAATCCTAACCCCCTGTCATTTCGACCCCAATGGCAGATTGTGGAGAGAGAGAAAAAAGATGAGGAAAAAGGTTGTGAGAGAAGAAGTTTCAGAGAAAAAAAGAGAAAAGAGATTTGAAAGAAAGAAGTTCGGGTGTTCTTCTTCTTCTCTTCAATGGCTGATTGTGGAGAGAGAGAAAAAAGATGAGGAAGAAGGTTGTGAGAGAAAGAGTTACAGAGGAAAAAAAAAAGAGGAAAAAGATATGAAAAAAAAAGGTTGACATGTTGAAGAAAGAGAAAAGGAGAGGGTAATTATTTTTAGTTTTATTTTCAATTTTTAATCTCTCATCTTGTGGACCCCACCCACCATTCAGCTCAGCCGGCTTCGTTTTGAGCCGCTCTCTCCCCTTCTTTCCCCTTCCTCCAGCCGTTGCTTCCTGACCACTCATTTTTAAGTGGGTGGTTTTTTTGCTGAGGTGGACTAATGAGGGCTTTGTGTGAACATACACACAAAAAAAGGCTATGTGCACCATAGCGAAATTGTCCTTTTTCGGCATAATGTTCCGACTAAAACAAATCACAAATTTTTCCAGATTCACTCATTTCCACGGGTAATCTCAAATTTCTGCAGACCTCATTAGTGAATTACACTCCTACAAGGATCCACGCGAAAATAAACACCAGTCATATGTGAAAACAAATGAGAAACCCGAGGCACCCTAGGGCTGACTCGAACTCACTTGAGTCACACATCCTCTATAGTCTGTGGTAGTAAGGCCGCAAAACCCTTGATAGACAACACAAAGAGTAAAAGAGGTAGAGGGTCACACTACCGTAGTCCCCCTCGTTGACCTGAAGAATCATGTTGACTTGCCCCTCATAAGGATCGAAGATGAAGATGTACATATACACTCCTCAACCAAATTAATCATTTATTATAGATTGAAAGCCCAAACGATTCAAGAGTGTAAATAAGAAATGCCACTCGACTCTATTATTGGCCCTTTCCATATTAACTATGAGAGCCATGTACCATGTCTTACATTTCATCTTGACCTTTAAGGTAATGCATGATCAGTGGCGAAGCCAACCCTTAGATGGGTGGGTCCCAGGATCCACCTTGAATCCCCAAAAAATATTAAATATACATACATATATATATTTCTACAGCCAAGTATCGAACCCTACTTCCCTTTGTTATAGAACAACGTTACCTCTGCTAAGCCATGCATAGTTCTTTGCTATTATTGTAACTTTAAACATATTTAATTACTAAACGTGAGTTACAGAATGAAGGATACACAACAAATTATTTATTTTTTAGTTTCCAATCCCTAATTGAAATCATCGAAAAACATATCTATCACATGTCGAATTTTCCTCTCCAACCAAAGGTCGCCGGAAACTCTCACCACCCTTTCGTCCAAGTCTTTGCTGTCGAATTTGTCGTGCCAATTTAGGAAAATGGTTTAAAAAAACGATTGTTTCCATTATTTATCGACTTCTAAAATTGACATCATTGCTACCTGTTGTCACTGCAAGTGTTGAAAGGGCATTTTCTGCACTGAACTTGGTGAAGAACACACTTTGGAATTGGATGAGTGACGAAATCATGAATGATTCTTTGGTTGGTTACATTGAGAGAGACATGCTTAATAAGTTTATAGTTTGGATGATTAATGTAATTTACATATTTTTCATAATATGAAAACACGTCGTATGTAATTATGAATTATTTATTTTTTCACGTTGGACCCACCTTAGCAAAATTCCTGGCTACGCCACTGTGCATGATCTCATGCCCAATATCTAGAACATGGAGTTCTCGAATAAAAGCATTCTGGCCGGGAGAAACAATTTGTGACAAGAACGTTGCCATCCTCTCAGCCATGATTTCTGACACGATCTTATTTACAAACTCACATAAATCAGCCGAACACAACTAGCGTATAGTTATTCATACAAAAAAACTAGCGTATTGTTTCAACAAACGATTCAAGAGCGCAAGCAAGAAATGAAACTCTACTCTATCATAGGCCTTTTCCATATAAACCTTCAGAGCAGTGTACTATTTATTACCTTTCGTGTTGGTTTTAAATTAATGCATGACTTCATGCACAATATCTACAATCTGGAGTTCTCAAATAAAAGCATTATGCTTAGGAGAAACAATATGAGACAAGAACACCGCCATCCTCTAAACCATGATATTTGACACAATCTTATATACAAACTCAAATAAAATTGATTAGACACATCTAGCTTATATTGCAACATTATTCAACTTTGAAATAAGCCTAACCAGCATATGGTTGAAGTTTCCCAAAATACACCCATCAATAAAAAACGAGCGTACAACTGCAACCACTGACTCACCAATAATATCCCAAACAGACTTGAAAAACTTGCTTGAAAATCATTCTATCTTGGTTCCTATGTCGATCACATTGTAAAGACTGCACGTCGTCCCTTTTTGGGTGACATCCGTCAACTCTGAGTTCATCCAATCCATAACCCGTCGTTGCAGGGACAAAGCCGCTACCTTATCTTCGATTTCCCCTACCTAGGTCTCCCATGTAAAGAATTGCGAGAAAAAATCAATTGTATATGCGCCTTCATTGGTTCATCCATGACCCATACCCCTTAATTGGTATGAAGTTTCTCCACGAATTTGCGCTTACGCTAAGTCCAAGTCACCATTGAAAATACGACATATTTCGATCACTTTCATAGAGCCAGAAAACTCTTGAATTTTGCAGTACAAACAGCTCTTTTGCAACCCATTGCAAAGTAAGCCACCCTCCAACACATTCACTCGATCCTAGTGAATTGGATTCTCCTATTTCGAACCAGAGATTTATCACTTGTAGAGTCCACATATGTTGCCCATGATTTGTAGTTCCCGCCCGTCTCCATTGAAAAAGTAAGCGTCGGAGTTTGTTAAGCTGTACCCATAATTTGTATATCATCGACCTATGTATTAACTTTGCCTAAATATTTTGGACCATCGATCGTGCTTTCGAATCATCAAACCGAAATAGTGGGCGAGCAGTACGCATGAACTACTTTTCAACAATAAGTGCCCAATGATCCGACCCAGGATCGGTACAATATTGAACAAACATTTTAAGGAAACTTTCCATCCATTTTCTCCGAAGCAAAGACACGATCAAGTTTCTCTTGGATACACGCGTTGTCCATTCTCAATTCGACACCCATCCTTCTATTTGTCCAAGTAAATGAATTCCCTATATTAAGTTCATCGATAAAAGCTTGGAATTCTTGAGACTAGACCAATTACCAAGGATTCCTAACCATTTTCCCATTGGAAGGTAAAATGTAATTGAAATCCCCACAATTATATCTCGCACTTGAAAACTTGAATAGTAGATTCTTAGAATCTCTATTTGTTTACACAAAATAATTAGAGACTAAAACGATTCTACAAAAGTTATTCCCAACAAACACGGTTTAGCTAAATCGCTGCAAATACCAGTAAATACATGGTTTGTCTAATCTCGTAATTTTTTTGTTTAAACAATAATCTAGTAATTTATTAAGAGTTAATAGCATTTTGTACCCCTCTACTATCGTAAATTAACAAACGTACCCCTTTACAAAATTTTCGCACAAACATACCCTTGTACTATTAAAACGTAACGAAGTTACCCTTCCGTCTAATTATCCGTTAAGTGACCGTTAAAGAGAATGAGAAATGACCAAATTGCCCTTCCTTTACTCCTAATTTCAGTTTTAATTATTTTATTTATTATTTATTTAATACCCAAACAATTAATTAAAGCCGGGTACAGAGAGTTAGCTCCAACCAAAACAATGGCAACTCCTTCCATGATTGGAGTCTTCATCTTCCCAACCAAAAACAATTGTTTACCTCCCCTGCAAGCGCCACCCTACATCTTCCCCAACTGTCTGAATCTTCCACCATTCCCTTTACCGCCTCTCTTCCAACTCCTGCTGCGAAATCTCCCTCAATCGCACCTCACATTCTAGTAGGGGTGGGCATTGGTGCGGTTCAAACCGCACCGCACCATACTAATATAAACCGCACCGCATGTCATTTTAACCGCACCGCATATTAGACTGCAATATAATTGGTGCGGTCAAACCAAACCGCTTAGATATGTGGTTTGGATCGCACCACATATTTGACCGCAAATAATTGATTGACACGTTTGAATTCACTTTTTATACCCATGATCCGTAATTATAAGAAAAACGAATATTAAAGATCCTAAAAATGAATATTTAAGATCCTATCTAGTAATAACTAATCTTACTTATATACAAATCAAGTTAGCTATTTTTCTATCGATTTTAACCACTCGAAATTATTAATACCAACCAATTCCATAGGAAGTATGTAACTGGGCTCTCAATTTTCTCCTATTCTTCGTCACCGTCATGACAAGAACGACAACAATCATCCGGCAGCAGCTTCCAGTACATCCTTGGAGAAGAAAAAGAAGATCCGGACACGCCCCTGGCTGGGTTTGGAGAGGCAGAGGAGAGGAGGAGCAGGGGATGCTGGTCGTAGATGAACAGTTCGACGAGTGCGACGACGGCGGAGAATTTGTGTCGGAGATGTTGGAGAACTCGGCCGCGTTCCATTCTTGGCATCTAGATTTCGATTTTGCCAAGTGGAATTGATGAAACTGGGTACCTACCTACCTGTATTCTTTTATTGATCTTGCTCAGCTTTGAAATCAGCCTCCTCCTTCTTTCAATGGCGGAGTGAAGCAGCATGAAGGACACCAAGCCATTGCCGGAACCAGAGAAGATGAAAGAGTAGAGCCTCCCGTTCCACGAGCTGTTCTGCTTTGCCGAGAAGTACGATTGGCTGCTAATGGACTACCGCAGTACGATTGGTTTGCGGTTTTGGACCGCGACCGCGCGATTTCGGATTAACTCGAACACTAACTGCGAGCCGCTAAAAATTTAGATCGCATATAAGACCGCAAGTATACGGTGCGGTTTGGCTCGACCGCAAATGCGATTCGGTGCGGTTCAGAGCGGTTTGACCACACCAATGCCCACCCCTACATTCTAGCAACAGCAATTCTGAACAGCGTCGCCGGAATTGAAGACCGGAGCTGTGACCTGTAGGTTCTCGACGACGATTAGAGGCGGGCGGAGGGTGCGGCGAGATGGTTTCGATGTCGAGATCGTTGTGCAGATTCAGGGGAGGTGGCAAAGTTGGTTTTTTCGCCAGGTCGGAGGACAGGACGTATTCAGGAGCGAGAAGCTCTGTTTCCGGAGAAAGAAGCTCCATCTCTGCGGCTCTGAGCTTCGGGTTCAACTAGCTGGTATTCGGCCCTCGTTAGAATCGAAGTTGTCGGCGGAGGCGGCAGAGTACGAGAGCGCGAGATCGAAGCACGGGATGGCAGGAGGAGATGGAAACAGCGTGTCGAACGGCTTCTTGCAACCGCCGGCAATGATAAGCAGGGAGCAGGCGCCACCGAGTCGATCGACGAACCACCAGGGGAGACAGGGCAGATGGACGGTCTCTTGGGACTGCCGGTGATTTGTTTAGGGTTTGTTCTTTTAACTAAACATAAATAAATATGAAATTAAATAATTAAAATTGAAATTAGGAGTAAAGGAGGGGCATTTGGGTCATTTTTCAGTCCATTTAACAGTGATTTAATAGATAATTAGACGGAAGGGTAAACTCGTTACGTTTTAATATTAGAAGGGTATGTTTGTGCGAAAATTTAGTAAAGGGGTACGTTTGTTAATTCATGATAGTAGAGGAGTACAAAATGCTATTACCCATTTATTAACAACGGGGTTTACGTTGGCCTTTTTCTTTTTAATTTATTTACTATTCAAGTAATTACTAATTAGTAATTACTAATTACCTTGTAATCTGAAATACATGTAATAATCTGGAAAAAAATAGAGCAAAACAAACTGTAAATTCTCAGGGTATAACAAACAGGAGGTGCTATTAACAGTTCAGATTGTTTGACCTTTAAAGTCTCATTCCCTTCTCTCCCAATCCCATACCAATTTCACACTTCAACTACCACCACTCTCCCCAGTCAGATATTTCCTCAAACACCTTCCGTGCCACCACCCGCCGACGGCAACCGATCACCAACACCGGAACACAACAGCTCCGTGAACTTCCCGGTGGCAAACTCCGGCAAGCAGATGCAAATCACCGTCCTCCCACTGGGCTCCGCCTCACCCTCCGGCAACAAAACACACACCTGGGGCGTCGGCGTCAGGTCGATCGGCCCGGCGTACACCGGCCTCCCCCACCCGAAATCCGCCGTCTCATAGATCGGAAACCTCGTCCACTGTGTAATCGTCAGCTTCCCGCCGAACTCCAGCCTCCTCGGCCGATCCACCTCCACGTAATCGATCGTCGACCTCAGATACTCCTCGGACACGTCGATCCTCGCCTCCCTGACCAGCCTCGCCGTGTCGGAGAGCCGCCCGTTGACCAGCTCATCGACCGAGCTCGTCGCGCAGGCGAGGCAGACGACGTTGCCGTAGAACCCGTCCCTCAGGGGTGCCTCCTTCAGCTTCTGCCGCGCGTTGACCGAGAAGGTCAGCCTCAGCCTGTAATCCAGCGGCTTCACGTCCAGCGCTCTCACCCACG
Organism: Linum tenue; assembly: GCA_946122785.1. Classification (NCBI taxonomy): domain Eukaryota; kingdom Viridiplantae; phylum Streptophyta; class Magnoliopsida; order Malpighiales; family Linaceae; genus Linum; species Linum tenue. Next base: position 6,640,736 of record CAMGYJ010000003.1, read on the forward strand.
ACCTCCAGATGTGTGCCGCCATGGCGTCGAACGTTGTGCAGGTAAACCTGTCACGTGGTCAATGCAATCAAAATCGCGATAACGTTTTGCTGAGCTAGAAATGTAAGTCAAAATTTGACTACATTACCTGTCGCTAAACTGAGCCACCGCCTTGAGTCGAGCCTGGAACTCGCGGCTGACGCGGTAGCACCTCTGCACGGGCTTCTCCTGCCACAGGCTCATCGTCAGGCTCGACTCGTCGTCGATCTTCATGAACTCGACGTGAGGGAACTTCACCGCCGGCGGGTCTCTCGGCCGGAAAACCTCCCTGTCCCAGACCGGGTCCGGTTTCGCGACCAGAGTCCCCGATTTCGCCGTGGCAGCCCACGAACCTAGAAACTGCATCGCCCCGAGACCGTCGCAGATGCAATGGCAGAGCCTCAGCCCGAGGCTGAACCCGCCGCAGCTGAAGACGGTGACCTGCGCGATGAGCAGCGGCATGTCGAGGACCTTGTAAGGCTCCTCGTCGGGGAAAACGTAGATCAAGGGAGCCCAGGCCGGGTTTGGGACAGTGAGGTCTCCGAGCTCGGCCAGCGCCATTTCGGAGTATGCCTCCACCATCAGAGCTCCCTGTTCCGGTCCGAAGAACACTTCCAGCTTGCCGTTCATGGCTTCCCTCAGCCGGCCGGAGAGAGGGTAGTAAGGGACCAGGACCGCTGCCAGAGCTTCTCGGAGGGTTCGGACGACAGGTTTTTCGTCGTCAGGATTGAAGAAGTCCGATCTGTAGAAGTAGACCGTCGGGGTGAAGACGCGAGCTCCGATGATGTCGTCCAGGTTGGAGAGGTAAAGGCTGTGGCCGAATTCGGCCGGGATTGGACCGGCCGGCGAGACGTGGACTGGTCGGGAAGTGGTGATGGGGATGTTGAGAGGCGGGAAATGGAGCTCCTGGACTGATGAAGAAGAAGAAGAAGAAGCCATGGTGGTGGGATGATGGGGAAAGGGCGAGAGGTGGGAAATTGGGATTTTGTAGAAGGATTTTTCTATGGTGGTGACATGCAAAGATGCTTGCTTTGGGTCAAAAAGACTAGTTGGAGGGAAGGACAAAGGCAAATGGGAATCGTGTTTTTTGTGATACCTTTGGGGCTGTTATTCTATCATGCCAAGAGTTCCTCTCTTTCTTCTCCCCAGAAATCTTTCCCCAGCATGAGCTGAGCTCCATTGTTTCTCTTTCTTTTTAAGGGTGTGTTTGTTTGGCTAACAAGTAAAAACAGACACAAAATCCACTCATCACTTAGCGCATGTCATATCTTAGCAAAACTCTCTAGAAAAAGAGTTAGAACCAAACACACCATCAGGAGGCAAGTAGCAACTCCAAGAGAAGCAGAGACTCGCAAGCAAAGTTTGTAAAATTTTACCGCAGACTATACCAAAAAAAGTCAACAATACGGTATTTTATGCTGAAATCATGGTTTAACTATCGATCAATTATTGATACCACTAAATATCACCTACCAGTTTAACCTCCAATACTAGTATTTTACGGTTGAACCACCTATAAGATACGATTTGGTTTCACAAACCATACTCACAAGTCACAACAAGGACATGAAAACGGTCTTTAATAAATGTGAACATAATCATCCAAGAAATGAACCATGAAGCGGTGACGGTATATAACAAGCAACCAAGCACATGAAAACCAGGGTAAGTCGTCTATTGAAGTAGTAACAAGCAATCATGCACGAGAAAACCAGATTAAGTCGTCTAATGAAGTAGTAACTTTTTTTTATCCATATTAAAATGTCAATTTAATTTTTTCGCCATAAAATCCTGAGGTCTTATTTGCACTGTCAAAATCAAAACAGAAGTTCTGAGTTCTCATGAATGAAAGGGGAGAAAAGAAGAAAAGAGGAAGGACACTTTTGAAAACTTTGCCTTGCCGGCTTACCGCACCGGCTGCTGATTGTAGTGAGCCTTCTCCTTCTTCTTCGCCGCGGCAGCGAGCTTGGCTCGCCTGGCAGCAGCCTCACTAGCAGCAGCCTTGGCGGCGGCATCTACTTCTTTGCTCGACTTCTTCTTCTTGGCTGCCACTTTCTTCAACCGCTCCTTCACATCGACGCCACTGGATGCATCATCAGACTTCTCGGCTTCAGCAGTGCTATTGGCAGTCTGATCTGCAACAACACCAACACTCCGAGACTGGTCCTCAGAATCCTTGTTGGCTTCTTTCGAGGTCTTCTCCTTCTTCTTCTTCTTTTTGGCACTCTTGCTCTCTCCCGGGGCATTTTCCTTCTTCGCTTGTCCATTGTTGTCAGCTTTCTTCTCTCCTGAAACATGTGCGAAAGCAGAGATTCATTTCATCAGCAGGAGCTAAGTGTTGTGAAGGTCAGATGTTATATTTCGGTACCACAATGCCAAAGATCAATATATGCTAAGGAGCTATGGATCATTCGAGAACGTTCAAGGAAGTTACCATCAGAGGCATCCTGACCACCCGACTCCTGTTTAGCATATCCTAACTCTGCAAGTACAGCATCAAGTTCTTCAAGCCCTTTTTTCTTCAACTCCTTTTTCGAGAGTTGCCTTTCTGTATCCTTTGGAGGCAAAGAAGCCTCAGGTTGCTTCTTCACAGGTTCCACTTCTGTGGGCACTTCAGGCTCATGTTCATGTTCTTCCTCCACATCCTCCACATCATCATCAACTTCATCAAGACCTTCTTCTTCACTTTCAGTTTCCTTCAAACATAACAGAATGCAAAGACAAATTAGACACGGCAATTCATGTACAGCCTGCAGTGAGTTTTCAAATTAATAGGTAAAATAATCAGTTCAGTAATGAATACATGAGATAGTCTAAGTGCAGGCCACACATCATACCAGAGTGAGTTGCAAAATGCCAACTTTAAAGATCATTTTCGTGAACAGTAAATGTCAATGCCAATACTCTAGTCATTTGCAATAAATTGGACCACCATAAAGAGTGGGAATTTACTCGAGACACCTATTTACTGCTACTAAGAATTGTATTGAATCTCTTGGCTTCTAGCATGGATCATGATTACCACCTCAACATATTAGCAGGTATAATTGTTCCAAGAAATCAAACTACAGATTTACAGTCATCCGCGGCAACTCCAGGCTAAGATATTAAAACATGTAAATAAATCTGTAGATACAGAACTCACGGTTAATTTCCAAGCAAAAAGATCACGTAAGGAAAATAATGAACCAACTCCACAGTCCTACAACAAGGTGGCACATTTTTCTTCCAAAATAATGAGAGAAAGCAGCAATAGCCATGAAATGGATGCCGATGATGTTGAAGAGGAGGAGGAGGATCACAAGACACTTTCATGATGCTTGATGACCGAATCTTAAGCAATATTGAGAGGGTATCCAGACTCAGCAACAATGGAACACCTACCATACACTAAGGTAAGGCATGAATGCCCATCACATGACATATCATTTCACTTAAATACCACAATATGCCTTCTAACTATGCATGGCCTTTTCATACAGAAAGTATGAAAGGTCTTGAGGGATGCCATCAATAGTTTCCTCATTGCACAAAAATGAAACAGCTTGGTTCAGACAGTAAAACTGTTTCCTTATTCCTCCTTATCCAAATACCAACACGTATCGCTTCTCAATTGAAAGGTTTGGATGAGGCAATCTCGTAACGGCCTTCACCATATCAATTATGTGTCATGAAACCCTTGTGCCAACAAAGGTAAAAGATGATGCCAAATCTGACCTTTTTTTAACCAACAAGGCAACAGAAAGAGTATATCATTGAACGTATTCAATAACGGATCATTTGACACGTGTAAACTCCCGACTGTCAAAATAACTGAAGGGATACCCAAAACCATGGCCAACATTCCAGCAATCTGAAAATGCCACCTATAGCCGAGAATCCGTAACAAAAAGCACGTCTGCTAAGTTCTACTCCCGACCTCAAAGATCAGAACAAAATCATTTCCCGACATTACCTAGATATATCTCCACGCATCTAGTTGCATCACTATCTGAGAACAAATACGTCTTAGACAGTTCCTGAGCCTGATTGCTATGTTGGAGGGTGACAAACAAAAGAAACTGACTGTTGAAACAACTTTATCCATTACATACCAGCATAAGCCTATCCATACTCAAAAATAAATCCACAGTACTTCACATAAAGATCAAATCTGATAAGCATATTCTTTATTCTCTCCCACTAAACTGTATCATTCAGTTTCTCAAACATAAAGTTAAACAAGGCAATCACATTCTCTATGCAAACTATTCCATTCAAAACCAAGAGCATAGTAAACAGCATCAAGAAGATGATAGATAGCATGTTTGATATAGTACAGAAGCAGAAAGATAATAAGGATTTAATCACCTCCACGGCCTCCTTCTCCGACTTGGCACCAGGAGCGGCAGCCCAGGCTGTGGCGAGGGGGGCAGTAGTCGCGTAGTAATCGTCGTCATCCTCGTCTTCGACGTCAGCCCAAGATTTCGTCGTGAGCGGCGCCGGCGACCAGAACACCTTCTCCGCCGCCTCCTTCTCCTCTTTGTTCGATTTCGATTTAGACCGGTCCTTGCCGGAAGTCGCAGCGGAGGAGGAGCTGGAACTCTTCTTCTTCTTCCTCAAGGTGTCGAGCGCAGCGAACACATTGTTACTGTTCAGCACCACCTGCTCATTCTTCCTCCCGCTTGCTCCTCCCCCGACCATTTCCTTCTATCTCAAAATCCACAAAAACACACACACGATGACGAAACACGCCCTCCCTCCGGCTCCCTTTGAATCGAACGTTTTCGAGAGCTCGGATGGCGTTCGTCAATATTATGAGATGAAATTAGGGTTCCAGGGACCTGTCGGTTCAATTCGTTTCCCCCGATTGAGAAAGCAATACGAAGGGGGAAATGGAAAACAACGAAAGACGAAGAAACAACAACGAGCTCGCCGGTGAGAGGTTATTTCTCCGAGCAATCGCCCGCCGCCTCGAAGGGCAGAAGTCCGCGGTAAGAAATGCAAACTGGAAAAAATTATAGCCTCTTCAATGGCGGTCCGTGAACGAGACTATACTCTTCTGTCTTCCGCTCGTTCTCGCTTTCTCTCTCTATCTCTCGTCTGTTACCTTGGCTTCGGCACTCTCTCGCTCTACAGGTGGAATGGAAGCAAATTTTGTTTAATTAATTTCGATAATTCATTTGGCCGGTGGCCTGCGGGTAAAATACCTCGCGTTAGGGTGGGAAAACGGTTGCGGTTTCGCGGTTAAATCGATAACCGCACCGAAATCGCGCGGTTATTGGTTAACCGCAAACCGCATAATTTACCTATTTTGCGATCGCGGTTGGAGATACGGGCTGGTTTGCGATTTGCGGTTTAACCGCAAACGAAACCGCAAATAAATATAATCGCAAGGCTAACCGCGAATAGATGACCCAATCAATTTCCAATCCAACCTAAGCCCCAAAGTCACAAACCCCACCCAAGCCCAACCCGACTCGGCCCCTTTCCCCACTTCTCCCTTTTGCCGTTTTGACTTTTGACGAATCCATTTCCCTTCCCATCTTCCCGTCGTCTGAAAACCCTAACCCAACAACTGAGAGCAGCAGGCTAGCAAAAATCACCCCACTGCCATCCGCCCGCCGTCCGCCGTCTCCGGCTTCCTCAAGGCGGCGCGCCGGCGGCGCTCGACTGCTCCTCTGTTCGCTCGACGCCTCAACTGCTACTCTGTTCGCTCGACGCCTCGACCTGCTCTCGTCGCCGACGCTCTCCTCTCCACACCCTACACGTCGGCCGTCGAGCTCCTCTTCCAGTCTCCACATCTACTCTGCTGCCCCTCTGTCGTGAGTAGCTTAACCGCGGTTTGGTAGACAGATGCGGTTGCTGCGGTTTTTACAACTAGTAACCGCGGTGCACCGTTAATCGCGTTTTGCGGTTTTTGGTTAACCGCTAACCGTGACGGACGCGGTCGCGGTTGGTTAATATGGGTGTTTTGCGGTTGCAGTTAACCGCAAAATGCGGTGCAGTTAACCGCAACCGCACCGTTTCCCACCCCTACCTCGCGTGCCACTTAAGTTTGAGAATTGGGGTAGACATACCACTTAACTTTTAATAGGGCGTCGAGTACCACTAAAGTCACCAAAATGTGCATCCGTCTACTTTTCCATCCAACCCAAAATTTTAATTACGTTTTGATACCCGTAACTTTTAAAAACATCCAAAACTATATTTCAACAAGTTTTATCTAATATAATAATTAGAAAACCTTCTAAACATATTATTACTAGAATGATTAATAATTTTTTTAATAAAATAGATAAATTAGTAAATTTAGTAAATTAATATCAAGAAGAATAATAAATATACTAGAATATAATAATATATATTTAAAATTAATATTAGAATATCTATTTAAACCCCCTAATTCAATGACAAGCACCATTAGAAATAATTAAAATAGAACCTAATCGATTATCAATATATCAAAATCAAAGAAGGATAACTGGAACACAATAAGAAATAATTAAACATATTCCTTTAATTGAAAAAAATTAGAATGAAAAGAAATGGAAAGTAACCAAGTAACAAATAAAATATAAAAGCTACAACATTCGGTAAAAAATATAGAAAAGAAAATATGACTATATAAGCTACAACATTGTTTAGTTACAACCTGTATAGAATAATTAAATTATTAGAACAAATAATGATAATTGATTCTAAATTTTCTTGATTTGGTATCAAATATTCAAAAGAAGATTCTAACTAACCAATAAAAAACGATGTTTTTGATAAGTCCAAATTATTTTTTTACAATAAAAAAAAGTAGAAGGACCAATTATGAAATTTAGAAAACAGAATATTCCCAGAATATTCTGTCAAATTTAACGGAATGCACTTAGAAGTAAACTTAAGTGGTACCGGGTGCACATATAATAGAGTTCAGTGGTACCCGACGCCCTATTCAAACTTAAGTGGCACGCGAGGTATTTTACCCTGGACTGGCAGGATACGTAACGAACGCAATCTACAAGGGTATTTTGGGGACGTCAGGTTCAGGTAATCTGTCGATAAGGCTGGTGTTTGTTTCTTTGGGGAAAAAAAGGCTGGTGTCTGTTTAGACGAGAAAGGGAGGGCCGTCAGATGAGAAACAGAGGGGTGTGATTGCGTCCCGCAGTGGGAGGTATAGTTGGGTAATAAGTAGTGGGTCCGACCAGGTCTACTAGGCTGGGATGCATGGGCTTTTGGCCCACCCGTTTTCACCCAAATTACGAAACTCATTACGTGTATCTTTTATGACTCGAGAGAGATAACGAAATCTGGACCTTTAAATTTAACTGGGTCAAGAAAATCTAGATTTAAGAATTGTGAATTAATGATATTTTATTTTTTTAGTTTACTTAATTGGTTTTTATTTTCTTCGTTCTATCTGGGATTCCGATTTTTTTTTTTTGCACAGATAGAACGAGTTTATTGTGCTCTACAAAATTAGATCAAATTTTCAATATTTTTTGAGAATTTGTTTTTTCATACATTCGGTTAACAACTTCATACCATATGGTAACTTCTTCGTTTTTAAGTCGTTTTAAAAAATATTTGCTCAGAAGGAACGAGTTCATCATGATCTATTGGATCTACAATTTCTGTGTGAATAAAATATAGGACAAAAAATTATCATACTTTTCCACTCTGGTATGGGAGTGGTAACTTGTGGTAAACAATGATAAAAGTCGTAAATGACAACTAGTATTCTCCTACTATCATGTATTCAACCTTTCAATAGTCTTGGTATGTTCATACCATCATGGCACGCTTTCTTATCATATGGTATGCTCCTGTTTAATACCATATGGTATTGACTAGTAAAAAATGCATCAATTTTTTGTTCTAAAAACATATCAAAGTGGATATCATTTTAACGAGCACAATAATCTGATTTATCTGTGCAAAAAAATTTAAATTCCGACTTAAAACTAGAGAGAAATCGTCTGTTAATGATTAAAGGGGAAATGATAAAAGGTTTTCCATGCAAGAGAGGGATACTGATGTGGACGGGTTACTCATGGTTACTCACCCTAAGGTTATTGGCCTGATTCGCTCCCGTGTTTTATGGACCTTTCTTCTTTTGTTTCTTTTTCCAAGCGAATTGGGGATTAAATCATGGCAAGTAATATCTTTTTTTTATTAGAAAAGAGGACGGACAGCCCTACCTAATACTTACATTAAACAATTTTGGACAATGTCCATGGTATCATACAAGACCCAACACGAAAGGCCTGGATCCGAAACATTAAAAGTATGAGAGATTTGACCTATTGGCGAGGAAGTCAGCTGCTTTATTGCATCCCCTGAAAATATGAGAGATTTGATCCCTCCCAATGTTGATGAATGATTCTATGCAATTCTTTGGCGATGTTGTAATATCTCTGATCCTGATTCTCTATGGAAGTCAAAATTTTGATAGCCGTCATGGAATCAAGTTTGAGATGAACTTCCTATGCCCTTGCTCCACGCCAATTTTAAACCCGTATATCGCCCCCCTTAGCTCTACTCTTGTAATTGTCAAGACTCCTAGATTTGATGTGAAAGCTCTCGTGCATCTCCCATACTCGTCTCTAATAAGCCCTCATGCTGCTGCCCTCGACCCAGGCTGTTGGATAGAGCCATCTATGTTAATATCGACCCATCTGGCGGGCGGGGGACTCCAATGAAGTTGAGCCGCAATCTTTAGTCGAGCGGTTCCTTTGGGTCTGATTCTCACTCTATTGTACCTGTTGAATAGTCCTTATCCAGCTTTTGATCCTCCGCTCCAAGGTGATTTCGTCAACTTCTTCTTTTGGAATATCTCCTCGTTTCTTCGCTTCCATAAGTACCACATTGCCACCCCCATTAGCAGCCCGGAACTTGCAGACTCCAGATGAGCTGTCATCCACCCTGCGAAGGGAATAACCACATTAAGGGAGTCTTCCTGAATACCAAGTCGGCGACATACTTGTTGTGCCTTATGGCAATGTTGAAGCATGTGTTATGTAGACTCAGGAGCACTTTTACGCAGCTCGCACGTGTCGGTTGTCGTGATATTCCTGCGCTTTTTCTCGCAATTTGTCATGAGCCTATCGTGAATCGCTAGCCAAAGAAAATGTTTAATACAGTTGGGCTCGTTCCTCCTCCAAATGCTACGCCACTCTGGTTTCTCTCTGTTGCCGCCTCTTCTTCATCGTTCTGGAGCCATTCAGTAGCAGCTCAGTAAGATGAACTTAGAGAGAATTTTCCATTAGCTTCCAATCCCCACACAATCACGTCCTCGCCGAGCTCCTCTCGAGGTGGGTCTACCCCTGCAATAAGACAAACGTAATTGTGAGGAAGGTGAGGTTCAAACATGCTAAAGCGCCACTCAACTTCATTGGTCGTGAGGTCAGCAACTGATGCTCCCCAGTCAATGTCTTTTCCATCACCAACAATGTGCTCTTCGAGGATAATATCATTGGATAGCCATGGACTATTCTAAAATCTATTTTGCCTACCACCCCTAAGGTCCCACACTACTCCTTGCTACATCGCAGGCCAAGCCTCCACGATCCCTTGCGACTGTCTGCTTTGTTTCCTCGTCGCTCTGCCATCCCTGTTTAAACGAAAGTACTTTCCCTGTAACACTTTTACCCAGAGATCATTAGGATTATTAAGAAACAACCCTCCAAACTTCATAACATAAGAAAAGTTAAGAGCTCTGGCGGATCTCAGCCCAAGTCCCCTTTCTTTCTTTGGTTTACAAATTGTCTCCCAAGATACAAGATGGACTTTAGGCTTCCCTGCTTCAGCTGGCCAGATAAAAGCTCGACCCCCCCCCCCCAAATAATATCGCAAACTGAGACTGGAAGCACTGTTGTCTGCATGACATAATTTGGCAAAGCATTGAGGACAGACAAGACTAGAGTCACCCTCCCTACAAGAGAAAGATTCCTGGCCTTTCACTCAGACAATTTCTAGTCAAGTTTTGCAATAATGAACTTGTAGGTGTCTTTGATCTTTTTCCTTTGCAGGGGATGAATATTTTTACAATACTGATAAGAAATACTTCAATTGAAGGATTGTATTTGTATGGGTAAAATTGTGTTAGAGGTTGTATCGGATAAGTAATTTGTGGTTTAACCATTATTCAATTATTTCATACCGACACATTATATATTACTTTGGACACCAATAGAGATTTTTGTCGATGAAACCGCCTGCACAATACAGTATAACAAACGCTACTTTAATTACGATTTAAAGTGTGAAGACAATAAAAGATAGCTTTCTTCGTTTCAGTGTGCTCTCCATCAGAAATGTTTCCCTATTAGAAAGCCTTTCAAAAAGCGTTTCCAACATGCTGAATAACGAACCCATATATCTTCCTCTTCACCTTCTCAATCTTCTCAATCATGCCCTTCTCCCCTTTTCCCGCCACCTTATCCAGCCAACCGTTCACTCGCTTCAGCTGTGACATTATGGCCGCAATCGAGCCAGCCTCGAGCGGCACAACATCTCCACCACCCAGCGCCATGAACCCGGCATCCAAATCTTCCTCCACGAACCTCACGAACCAAAATTCCATCTCCCCTTCCACCTTCTTCCCCAACTCCACCGTTTCACTCATCCCGTAGCCTCTCCTCCAAGCGCCTCCTCTTTCCGCGGCAACACGAGCTCTGTCGTTTGGAGACGACATTGATGAAGACGGCGAAGAAGAAGAGCTTCCCTTAAAGGACTGTCGTTTCGAACCACTCCTCGGGAAGGGAGCAGAATTGGACGGTTGACGATGATGATGTATGGTGGCAGTTGTGGTGCTGTTTCTGTTCAGAACGGAGACAATCTCGAGGTCGGTGGATAAAGCAGCTTCGACCCACAACGAAGCTGCTTTGGAATGCTCTGTTGGTGGTGGGATGGCCTCGTGATCGGAAGAAGAAGAAGAAGAAGAGTGGCTGGTGGCGATGGATTGAGCAGTCTGAGTGTACTTGTGTACTTCATCGTATAGGGAGAAGAACCGGTCTATTGTTGGCAAGGGGTTCCCGGGCTTGGATTTGGATGATGATGCAAGGTCTGCGAATATGCTGCAATGGAGAGATTGAAAGGGGGAAGAGAGGTTCAGTTGAATTACTACACGAATCAGTGAATAGAGCGAATGAAGCGATTCAAAATCCTCAGGGGAGAGGGAGGTTTTAACCTTAAGCTTCTGACGATGGATTCCGTGGCAATGGCTTCTTCCAGTGCTTCTGCTGCTGCTGCTGTAGAAGCCAGAATCCTCCTTTGAATGGCTTCCTGCATTTCAATCAGGGTAGTTTAAGAGGTTGTATCTTGATGGTTTTGAGCTCATCAAATTGACTTCCGTTCAAGCTACCTTGTAAGGCAATGCTATAAAGATTCTTACTTTGATATCTTTTCCACAGGTAACTCAGCTCTCAGAATCCATTAAAATGTCTTTACCTTTCCAAGCAGTGCAAGTTCTGCTGAAACTGAATCAAATGGAACGCTTCCATCAGTCCATTTCTTCTCATGTACAGTGAACCCAATTGCTCTACCACCTGGCTTCTCGCTATCAGTAGATCCCCCAGGAGAATTCAGCTTTCCTTTCTCAATACTCGAACAGTCATCATCACCTTCATCGTCATCATCGTGATTGGAATGGCGACCAGCATCGCTCAAACGCCTAGACAGGGCTGCCTGTATTGATCGCAATTTGAATTAGAAAGCTCAAAAGTTACAATTCACTAACTCTACAATGGAGGAAAGAAGGAAGAATTCACCCGAGTCCGGAGAATTGAGTTTCTATCCACCTTCTTCTTCACCTCATTCTTCTCTCTCAGCTCTGCGGGAGGCTGCGGAGTTTCGTCCCATGATTTTCTACTGCTCTTACCAGATCCAACAAGAGCTTCGGAGACTCTGGAAATTCCGGCGACAATCGCCGCAATCTTCTTATTCCCGGCGGAATCTTTGACTCCGGAGAGCCTCCTCCCCGGAGACAGCGAAGCTCTCCTCGGATTCAGCGACGCCTTCCTCCGCCCATTCGGCGACGGCTGTCGGTACCTCGACGGAACTATAATCGCCGGCTCCCTCGCCACTCTCCTGTTCTCCTCCCTCGCCGCCGCCAAACTCGGCACCACGCATTTCGATGGAGCGGGAGAGGAAGATCTTTTCCCCGGTTTCCCTGACGGAGACGGATCTCTCTCCACCGCCGCAGAAACATTCTTTCTTCCGGTAGAAGCAGATCTCCTCGCTCCAGCAGGGGAAGAGAATCTCTGTGGTGCCAGAGCTCTCTCCTTCGTCTTCTTCTCCGAATTTCCAGCTTGCACATTGTCTCGCGGCGCGAGAGGCGTTCTCACTGCTTTCCTAACACTCTTCTCCTCGAACTTGTCGTTGTTCTTCGCCGAATTGTCTGAATTTCTGTTGGACAAATACGGCGCGATCGAGTCGATTGAGGAATCGGAGGACGATTCGACAAGCTGGATCACGAATTCCTTCCTCGAAGACGACGAGATACGAGCGATGAGCGGCTCGGGGGCGCCGACGAAGGGGTGGCGGCCGGCGATTGGGCGGATGTCGCAAACCCTAGGAATAGGGGAGTCGGGGTCGAAGCGGTCGACGTAGACGAACTGGCCGAGCTGGAGGCGGTTGGAGAGGATGAGGTCGGTGTCGCGATCGGAGAGGGAGACGTAGGTGGAGTTGAGGGAGTCGGAGAGCTGGACGTAGAAGCCGTGGTTGGGCCAGAGGTCTGTGGCGCCGGTGAGGGCAGGGACTATGCCGATGAATTGGAGGAGCGGGGAGCGATGGTCGCCGGTGACTCTGGTGGTGGAGTTCATTGTCTGTAGGAGCTTCAGGAGGATTCCCGGCGTGAGAGTTGCCATTGTTATTAGCGATTGCGAGAGTTTGCTTCGACTGTCGGTGTGTGAACTGTGAAGGGGAATTGGTACTGAAGAAGGGGGGTTAAAAATGATGGCCGTTATGAATTCGAATTCAATATCCCGCTGATTCTTTATTTTGAAATTCCACTAACAGCTCTCAGTAACGGTATGAGATGTGGATGAATCAGTGCCCTGAATTCACTTTCATTACCATTTCAGTCCCTAGGAAAATAGTTCTGGCCATTTTAATCCTTATCATAGGCATCGTACTCGCAGCAGATGAGGGATTTGCGATTAATTCTGACTGAAATATGAACGCAAATTGAGATGAGATGATAAGATCCACTTTACATGCTCAATCTTTTGATCGTAATAAAGAAATGTGTTCGTAAGGTTTAGCGGAGTGGTATAAACACTGGTTATCATTAGGGATGGCAATGGGGCGGGTTTGCCTAAACCATCCCCATCTCCATCTTCAAATACCCAAACCCATACCCGCCCCATACCCATGCGGGGGAATGTTTTGCAAACCCATCCCCATACCCGTGGGTTTCGGGTACCCATGGGTAATACTCATCCCCGTACATCCAACATTATTATACCTAAAACTTACAAGAAAAGTTTTAATTATAATCATAAACAAACCTATTATATCATGAAGTCAACAAAACACGGTCATTTTCTAAATACGATTCAAAGAATTTGATCCTAAAACATCCATTAATACATAATATAGACTACAATATTTTTTAAATTATTATGCTCTAACTCTTGATACATTTACTAAGTACTAATTAACTAACATAATCTTGTTGACAAGGGGGAAAGTGAAAGAGTGGAAGGAGAATTGAGGGAAATGAATTAGGTTTTGATTAAGGTGGTTACTCAATTGCATTTCTACTATTTATTTTCTCGGGTTATCATCATCATCATTGATAGATTACAATTTAATCCACATATTTTTTGATATGTGAAAAAATTCTCTTGGTGGGGCGGGTATGGGTATGGGGCGGGGAGGCTAAAACCATACCCGCCCCATACCCATCAAACTTTTTACGGGTTTTACCCATACCCGCCCCATACCCAGTCAAAACGGGGATTCCCCGCGTTGACTGGGTTGGGAACGGTCGGATCCGTGGCCATGGCCCATGGGTTTGATTGCCATCCCTAGTTATCATTTCAATTTCCGCCGATCGAGATTTGCAATGTTATCACAAACCGTGCACATTCACTAAAAATCACAATACACATACACCAAGTAGTCGTAAGCAATGTCAAGTTGTCAACAGACTTCTAATCTTTCAATACTAAAACAATGTTGCGACATCAAAGTGTTCGGTTCAAGTCTCGTTGAACACGGAGTGGACAATGAACAAAATAAACAAGAACAAGCAGCTGGGAAACGCAAGGTTCCGCAATTTAAGAAATTATGTACCCAGAAGTTCGTCTTCAACCATCCAAAATACAGGAAAAGGGGAAATGACAGTCAAAATTTGTGCATATACCATAATTTCAATCGATCCTCTTTTTAACTACAAGAAGAGATCCCTTTGCATTCTGAATTATAGTACACGAATATGGAGAGACCGCAGAGAAGGAACCATTTAAACCTTTTCTTTCCTTATGCCACAAAGAACAAGAAGATCATGAGGAATACAACGAGTACAAAGAATATCTTGATCATAAGCCACCTGTTGGAAGAAATACTGTTGAGATACCTAACCAGCTGCCCCTGTGCACCTTCTACATTCGTCAGTGTATCGTCCATGTTCTCGTCGATCCTGAAAGACAACCACACATAATCCCATAAACTCGGAGGTTCATTATTCAATTCGAATTTTGCATCTCTTTCCTTTTTTCTAAAGAACACCAGCACTTCAGAAGATGATGCTAGTTTTGCTATGTATTCACAATCCTTCTAGTTTGTTCATCTTATGACAAGGGTATCCTAGAGCACAGTTCATTTGTGCAAGCGAGGGAAAACAAAGATGAAAAATGGGCAGAACATGATCACAAATTTAACTGAAACGATGCTTCGCAATAATTATGACTAACCTTATAGCAAGCTCTCCTTGCTGTGAAACCATGGTTGCTAGTTGTGTAAAGATGCTACTTAGCTCGTGAATGGTTGATTCCACATTATGTAGAGCCTCTGCTCTACTCTGCATGTAACTATCTTGGAGTGGAACCATCTGTTGTTGTTGCTGTTGTTGCTGCTGACGCTGTTGGTGCTGCTGGGGCAGGAGTGGTTGAGACTCTACATCTGACTGTCGACTGCAAGCAGAAGCAAGAAATTCCGAGTTAAAAAGGAAAGTAGCAAAAAGCTAGTAGTGCATACCCCATTAATAGTCATCTCCCAAAACACATCCATTTCATTGTTTGATTCTCTACTATTAAACAAGCAATCTGCTATTCAATCAATTACTTCTTTTCATACTAAAAAAGATTTCAAACCCCATCAACTCAAGTTTATTCTAAAATCGAGCCAAACACACTTTTTCTTTACTTTAGCAAAAGCTGAAACTGAAACAGCCTCAATTTATACCTGGGAAATAACTGGGATGAGGATGATGATGCAGAACCATTAGCCCATGGAGGTGGAGGAGCTGGCGATGCACTGGCTGTAGATCTGGAAGCTAGTGGACGTTGACGGACGAAAGGATTTGCAGCATCTTTTGATGCAGATGAAGAAAACAACTGCCTGCGGTTCTCATGAACCTTTAAATTCTGTTGTTCAAGAATGAAAAAATATTAGATATAAATAGTAAACGGTAAACTAAAGAGGCCATAATATGGCCTGCTGAACAAATTTCTGAAATTGGGATTCTCAATTTACCTCTGTTCGCATAGTTAGGACTTCCTTAAACTCCTTTGTCGCGCCCATTAGGCGATTCTTGAGGTTATCTACAACTGTAGTTGAATGGGTTGTGGTGTCGGTAGAGATGTTCCCACTCTCATTTTGAGAGTTGCATACGAGCTGGAGATCTACTACAGCTGCATTTAACGCAGTGATATCTTGCTTTATCACAGCAGTTAATTCTTGGATCTCCATGGTTGGGTCATCGAATACTGATGTTCTCTTTGCCACTGATGAAATTACAGAATAGATTAGTCACAATGCTCCAATCTCCCATTTTTCAGAAATCATACTGAAACTATTCCAACTTAGTAGCATGCTAATATACAACAAATTTTTCATTGAAAAGGAAAGTTTTGTATGGAAGTCATCAGGATTCCGCAGCCTAAAGCAAGGTACTTAAGTTACATAGCCTGCTCTAAGCTGTGCAAGGAATACCCTCAGGATCAGATTGGTATCTTCAAATTCTCTTAAGGCTAATCCAGCCAATACCATTTTCTGCCTAAACTTCATGAATAAAGTAGAAGGAACAAGGAAGCACTGATTGATAGGAAAGAAATGAAGAAAACATTAATGGCATGATAATCCTAGCCATACAGTAACGTAGTCTGATCCTAGAAAAGGCCATAACATATACCTAGTCCAGCATCCACAAAACAAACTCCTGTTTTTCTCTAGATTACTTCAACTGTTCCTGATATTTCCTAAGGTGAAAACCTTCACACTGTGCAACTAAAAGATCCTGAAATCTTATTCTACTAATTAGCTTTTGCAAAATAGAGAAGCTTCATCCCAATTATGTACAAGTCAATGCTAACCTACGCATCAAACAAGCTAGATGTGCACAATATAGATGACTAGAAATCCAAAGGTATCCAGCCTTCTGAGCACAAGAAAAGCAAGGAACACTCCTATAAGCATGTACCATGTCAGGAACCTCATGCATTCTTTCAACCACTCAGATCTAAGAATGACGATTCAATTCTGACGGACCATGACAATAAATGTTTCCTGCCCTGCTCGCCCTATCTCCCAACACCACCTCCTCCTTAACTGTATCACAGTTTTGCTGAGGGGCAACTCCCTCTCTGCTGCATAGTGAATACTGAACAATAACCAAGGAAAAGAAAATGCCTTCCTACAATCATCTGTGGTAACAAGAGACTAGAGTACTATATCTTTGTTCCATAACGTTATGTTATGTTGTGCCATGTGAGGCTCGATAATCAGGCGGAGAAGGACCAAAAACCACAGATCAGATGCTGTCCACAACGTCACAAAGAAACAAACAGTCATCTAACATCACACAATAACTTCAATCTGATCACGCACCTCCCATTTCCACGTCCAAAATCTCGACTAAGGCCACCATCTAAACCATTCAAAAACCTCCAGCCAGTATCAAACTCTCATAGTATTACCACATCCAGATGGAACACGACAAGTGTTTCCACATCAATGGAATAACAATTCTCCTAACAACCTGAAATATCATAGTAAAACCGGAAAACCCGAATTGCAATACCGAAACGATGCATCCGGCAACCACTGACCTAATAAAAAGAAGTCAATGGGAACGAGAACGACTCACATTTGGCAAGCTTGGACAGCTTCTGAGACGTCTGGTGAATTCCAAACCCAATCTTCGAAGCTCGCTTATTGAATTCCGACTGAACAGCAACCGCAGATCGCGTGCCGTCGGGCTTCCCGCTGCTGCTGCTACTGACGTCGGCATTGCTCCCTGACGAGATGGACTTCTTCAGCCTCTCCGCTACGCTCAGAAACTCTGGCGTCCGATCGCGATACGACGTCTTACCCAAAGCCGCCGACATTTCTCACGAGCTCGTACACAAATTTACACGAAACCCTCAAGCTTCAATCCCTATTATATCAGAATCACAAAACGCCGCTGACAGAAAGCGTCGCCACCACAACGCCGGAATAAAAACGCCAAAAAGACGCGGGAAACACCGGGCACTCAGGCAGCAATCGGGAGATCTGAAAACCCTAAGATCAAATCTCGAAGACGATGCTGACACAGAGGTAATCAAATACAGCTGGAATTTACGGGGCAGGGCGAATTGATGGGAAATTGCGGTGTTAAAGAGAGCTGGGAATTTCACGCAGAGAAAGGAAGGGGATGGAAATGGCGAAGCGGAAATTTAATAAAATTAGATCCAGATCTATATCCATCTAAACTGAAAAGTGGAAGAAGAAAAGAAGCAGTGTTATTAAAGCCGAACCGCTCGGCCTGACCGATAAAATCGTCATTTGATCACAAAATCGGCTTGGAACAGTAAAAAAACCGCTCCAATTTTATGGAACTGTTGGCGAGCGGTCGAGGCGGTTAACTCATTCGAGCCGATCGAGCCGCTCGTCCAGTATTTGTCATTCAACCACTAAATTTAATTAAAAAAATTGCAGAAAATTGAAAATTGAAAATCGGCTCTCAAACTGAATTCTATTTCCATTTCACAATTTCTAAGGAAAGAGATGAGTTGTGATTCAGAAATGACCACTATTTATATTGATAACGTTTATTAGGTACCGGTTCTCTAACGGTTTTTCAACGGCCTAATGTCGATTGGACCACTAAAGTGCGAGCCGCCAGCATTGTCGGGTCATGCTCTGGTTCAGTTCTGACAACATTGAAAAAAAGAGAAGACGAATTCCTAACTTCGCCTCTCTACCAGTTTGTGAACTTTTTTGTATTTCAAATTTTCTGTGATCCCGAGAAATAGTAAGAAAGGTATATTAATCTTTACAATTCTCTAAAAATTCATATAAAAAATATCAATATCAAAATTTGAATCAAGGTCTCTTCAAACAATCATAACAATCATAACCAATTACACTAAACAAATTTGTTCTATTATTTTTAATACAAAACATAGACGAAGTTAAACTCTAAAAATCAGAGGACTTTTCCATCATAATTAGCTTGATACATCGATTTTTATAGTAGAGTTTCATTTAGCTTTCTCCATTTTAAAATTCATACTCTCTCCTTAATTTTTGCTAAGGGTAAATTGGTAGTTGACTAACATGGTAAAAAATATATCTTTTACTACGCGTTGTGTCCTTACATTTTTTTAATTTTTAATTTTATTTTGCACTTTTTTATCTTTGTTCTTATCCTTCCTAGTTCCTCTCAAATTCATTCCATAGTGCAATAGTTTGATCCTCTTCACTTCCTAGTACAAGACCGTCTATGAAAATCAATCTTCTGGTATATCTTAGCACTATTGTTTGATTGTTGAAGATTGAAGATGGGCAAGTAGAAGATTTCAACTCCGATATAAGTCCATGGAAAATAGAATGGAGTTTAATCAAGTAGTTCGGGTCTGGCCTATCTAGCTCTATTCCTCCGCACTGCATCGCTCAATGGTTCTATCTCTCCTATCGATGAACTACTAGAAGCATTATTTTTCTACTTCTATTGTCGAAGATGATGTTTGATCAGTAATATCTTCCTCCTTTACTCTTCTTTCTATATCAGACTTTGAACTTGAATGGGTTTCGGTCTTCGTCCAAGGTTAATCGCTTCGCATATGAAAGTCATTCCTTTCTTCTCTTTGTCACATAGTTTTGTCTTTATGATTAATAACAAAACGAGTTTCATTTTCAGGTTGTCTCATAAGCAGTACATGTAAAAGATCTTTTTCTTTTGATCTTATTGCCTAATATGATGTTTGAACAGGTAGGCTATTATTTCTTTTTCAATTTATCTAAGTTTGTTGTTTGTGATTGATTGATAAAATATAGGGAAAGAATTTGAACGATGTTTTGGGTGCTAGATTTGTTTGAAATCAAAGGAGACGTTTGTGTAGAACATGGGCAGTTGTACTTTCCTACCGCTCAGTCTACTTTTTTGGTTGTTTGTTTGCTGTATTTTTTTTTTTGGTTCTTTGTCCTTGTGGTCAACCTCTGTTCTCTTCCTGCAGGCGACGAAGATGAAAGATAGAAGAGGTCGAGAGGGATGGAAAGACGGGAAAGTGATAGTAGCTGGACTCATCATCGTCGGCGTTGTCCGCACGCCATCCCTGTTTGTCTGGTCAGAGGAAGAAAAGAAGAGTAAGAGTGAGGGTTTTGTTTCTTTTGCAGGGGCATGTATTCGTTTTGAGATGGGAGAAGGAGACTCAAGATAGGGTGCATAACCATGGGTTATGCATCCATCAATAACTAAATCTGGACCCTTCATTCAGAAAATTCATATCTAAGGATGGAGAATTAAAAGTCATTTTTATTTTCCCTTGTTTTCTTAATCGACTCATATCTTCTTCGTTTTAACTCGGATTTCAATTTTTTTTTTGCGCAGGTGGAACGAGTTCGTTGTGCTCTACAAAACGAGATCCATTTTCAATATTTTTTGAGAAAAAAAAATTCTTGCCTCTCGGTACCAACTGAATACCATATGGTATCTGCTTCATTTTTAATTCGTTTTTGAAAACGTTTGCACAGAATGAACGAGTTCATCATGATCTATTGGATCTTCAAATTTCTGGGTGAACAAATTACAAGACCAAATAATACCACAAAATACCACCCTGGTACGGGATGGTATCTTGTGGTACACAATATTAAAAGTCGTAAATGACAATTAATATAGATCTACTATCATGTATTCAATCATTCTAAAGTCGTGGTTTGTTCATACCACCATGGTACGCTTCTCAAACCATAGGTATACTCTTATTTCAATACCAGTCAATAGCATATGGTATAGACTGGTAAAAAATAACTCAATTTTTTTTTTGTTCCAAAAATATATCAAAGTGGATATCATTTTGAAGAGCACAATTAATCTGATCTAACTGTGCAAAAAAAAAAATTAAATTTCAACTTAAAACGAGTGAGAAATCGTCCATCAAAGATTAAGGAGGGGAAAATTAAAGGCTTTCTAGGAGAGAGGAATGCTGATGTGGACGGGTTACTCATGATTACTCATCATAAGGTTACTGACCTGATCCGTTGCCGGAAAAGGAGAAGAAGGAAGAACAAAAAAGAGGGGGGGGGGGGGGAGGCGTGGGTAATAAGCGGCTCACAAAATTGTAGAGGGTTTTAATTTCTTTTTGGCAAGGATTGAGCGGGCGGAGTCATGAGAAGAGGGAAAATTGAGCGCCCATTGAAAATTTAGAAATTTTCAATTTAGAGCCAAAATTTCATAAAAAAGTGTGTTGGTTTCCAAAAAACGGACACAAAATGACAAAAAATTGTGTCAGTTCAACTATAATCGACACAATTTCATTAAACTTGCGTCGGTTCAAGGTTAACCGACATAAAATTAGAATATTTTGAGTCGGTCACTTAACCGACACAAAATAGGGACGTGAAACAACAATTTTGTGTTGCTTAAATGAACCGACACAAAACAACCGACTCTATCTTGTAGTGCAAGGTGGGCTAGGTGACCCTAGGTGATTGACCATGGAGTGGCCAAAATGACCCGAAGGTGACCCGGGTGATTAATCCCGGGGTGAGCGGAGTGACCCCAAGGTGTGCCAGGTGACATGAGGTGATTGACCCCGGGGGTGGCCAAAGTGACCCGAAGGTGACCCAAGTGACCTGAGGTGATTGACCCCGAGGGTGATCGAAATGGCCCCAAGGTGACCCAAGTGATTGACCTCGGGGTGGCCGGAGTGACCCCGGGGTAGCCGGAGTGACCTCGTGGTGGTTGAGGTGACCCAAGGTTATTGACCTCGGACTGGTCGAAAATCGCAATAACCCCAAGGTAACTCGAGGTGGCCGAGGTGACCTAAGGTGATTGACCCTGGTATGGTCGGAGTGACCCCAAGGTGACCTGGGGTGATTGACCCCGAGGTAGCCGGAGTGACCCCCAAGTGGCCGAGGTGATTAACCCCAGGGTGGTCAGAGTGACCCCAAGTTGACCTAGGGTGATTGACCCCGGGGTGGCCAAGGTGACCCTAAGTGATTGACCCTGGTGTGGTCGGAGTGACCCCAAGGTGACCTGGGGTGATTGACCCCGAGGTAGCCGGAGTGACCCCCAAGTGGCCGAGGTGATTAACCCCAGGGTGGTCAGAGTGACCCCAAGTTGACCTAGGGTGATTGACCCCCAAGTGGCCGAGCCGGAGTGACCACAAGGTAACGGGTAACCTAGGGTGATTGACCTCAGATAGCTGGAGTAACTCCAGGTTAGGCTATCTAAAAGCACTTTCGTCAAATTAAATTTTTTAATTGAATCCATCAATAACGATATATTCATATTTCACTACTTGAATATATCTTTTCATAACATAAAATGTAGAGCAATGAAATTCCACTTTAAATGCAAAAGTATCATGTTAACTTGATTTAATCTATGAGACGGTTTTTATTTGATTTCTTCTTCCCAGTTTAGATATTGGGTAAAAACGATGATGAAACTGAACAATCCAGTTCTATACCAACAAAAGTCCAATTCTAATAAAATACATACCACACTATACCCTTAATAAAGTGACCATAAAAACAAATAAACCAACTATTCAAACGAAATATAGGTCACACTTGAATTGTTTGTGATTAAGTCATCTAGACCTACGGCAAGAAAAGAAATATCGTCCAGGGGTTCTCTCGTTTAGCGAGGGTTGAGAAGAGCGGCGAAAACCCTAGTGGTGTCCGGGAAGGAGAAGGTTTTGCGAGTACTATTGCGACCAAATCTGCTTAAAGTTTACATACTTAGAGCGGATCTACAGATCTACAACCTCACAGTTGCTGGTCGGGTTCTGAGAAGAAAGCGATACTCTATTAGGCGAACTATAGCGAGCAACCGGGTAACGTGCGAGTCACGCGTCTGAACGATTGAGAACTAAGGATCGGCATAGCTCAATGGAGACAACGAACTAAAGCGATGAAATACCACTGGCAGAGGAAACAACACAGGATAATCTCAATCTGCACAAGTCGATTGAGGATCAGCTTCACAAGATAACGCTGGAAGAGGATGATGACGAGCCACTGGAAGTCGAGGACGATGACGTTGATGTGGTACGGATGGAGGCGGTGAGGCATCTAGGGCTCATAGGCCGACTCGTATCAGAGAAGAAACCGAATATCAAATCCATGAAAATAGCTCTATCCAAGGCATGGGGCTTGAAGAAAAATTTCCAGATAACAGATCTGCAGAATAACCTCTTTGCATTTTAGTTTTTGGACTTTGATGATCGGAACAAGGTCTGCTACGGAGGGCCGTGGCACTATGAGAGTAGTATCATAGTTTTCAAGGTGAGCTGGATGATCAAGAAACCAACGCCAGCAGATCTGCACGAAATAGACATATGGATCCAGATTAGAGGCTTCCCAGTAGAGCTGAGAACCAAGTCAATGGCGGAGAAGATTGCAAAAAGATTCGGTGAGCTGGTTTTCTTTGAAGACAGTGAGGAGAAGATGTGGGAAGAACATATGAGGATCAGAGTGCATTTGTCCATAAACAATCCTCTAAAGAAGAGACTGAAGCTGAACATTGGAGGTAAACTTGTGGAATATCAGGTGAAATACGAGAAACTACCTCTCTTTTGCCACTCCTGTGGGCGAATAGGGCATGTTAAACTCAAGTGCCCGCAACCGTCACTCCTAGCGGAGGACCCCTTTGGTTTTGAGCTCAGAGCTGCAACACCAGCTCCGCGAAGTTGGTTACCTTCAGGTGCAAGAAGGGCGGAGGCTGATATCTGGAGACAACTCCGCCAGAAATTTGAAGCTGAAAGCACTGGATCAAACCAACCTGCACGACATCAAAAGGAGACAGAAACAGTGAGCATGGAAACTGATCAGAAGTCACAAGCTGGAAATCAGGAAAAGGCCCAAAATAGTGATCAGAGGAAGGAGGAAAGCAATCTGCAGAAGAATATAGAAGAGGGGAAAGAGGATAGTGCAATTCAATTCGTACCCGGTGGGGATCCTATGGAAATTAGAAGGGAAGCAAAAGAGGATATACAGAGTCAGGTCCCTGCAGAAACACTGGGAAAGGATTGAATGTGGGAGCTGTTGAGAAACTTCTCATGGAAAAACAGGAAGATAAAGAGGATAGGAAACCGAGAGGCAAAGTCTGGAAAAGACAGGAGCAAACAAAATACAGAGAGGCGAATGGAGTGACAATCACTCCTCAAAAGAGGGCTCCAGCGGACAGAGGGGAGATCCCTACATCAATGGAAGAGGAGAACACGAAAATCAAGAAGGCCAAAACTTTGATATTTCCAAAAGAGGCAGCAAAGGTAATGGAAGGACACACAATTCATATGGATGGCGATAAGGCGGTCCCTGCAGAAGAGCAGGGCCGCCGAGCCCAATGAGTCTTCTGAGTTACAACTGCCGAGGGCTCGGGAAAACCTTGGCAGTTGGAAAGGTGAAGAATCTGCTTCGCCAGTATGATCCCGACATTGTCTTTTTGATGGAGACAAAGCAATATGACAAGGAGTGGAAGGAGAAAATTAGGGAACTTGGTTACTGTGAAGGGGATGGGGTGTCTGCGGGCACTAATAGAGCAGGAGGGCTCCTCCTGATGTGGAAGGCTGAAGTGAAAGTGCAGGTAATGTCCCTAACAAAAAATCACATTGATGCAAAGGTGCAACACCAATTGACAGGAGCTGGAGATTTACGGGGTTTTATGGATGGCCAGAGGCAAAAAATAAAGAAAAGAGCTGCGAGCTACTTCGAAGACTTCATCAGCAGGTGGACTTTCCCTGGTTAGTTATGGGGGATTTCAACCTTCTTGCTGACTACTTGGAGAAAAGTGGTAATAGAGAACCTGATACAAAGGAGATGGAAATGTTTAGGGGTACGCTTGAAGAATGTGGACTGGAGGACTGCGGTTATTTCGGGCGAATATTCACTTGGGAAAATAACCGAGACGTGGAGAATTATACTGAAGAGAGGCTGGACAGGGCAGTTGCAAACGAGAAGTGGAAACAATTGTTTCCAAACATGCGCCTAAACCACCTTGACAGGTGTGGTGCTGACCATATACCGATTCAAATGGTCTTAAACTCAATGGAGGAAGAGATCACATGGGGCTGGTCGTTTCGATATGAACATTACTGGGAAAAACACAAGGATTGCCAGCAGGTGGTTCGAGAGGGATGGTTAAACCAGGAAAATGTATCAGTCATGGATCGCATCAAGGATTGCGAGACTAAGCTTCTGAGCTGGAGCAAAGAGGCTTTCGGTTCACTCAAAACCAGGAAGAGAAGGATTGAGAGGCTGCTCAAAAAAATAAACAGAAGACAGAGAACTAAAACGATGTTGGAGCAGAGGAAAGCTTTAGAGAGAGAGCTTGACGAAGTTCTCTACCAGGAGGAGTGCAAGTGGCGACAAAGATCAAGAGCGGACTGGCTGAAGGAGGGAGACAGCAATACTGGTTTTTTCACAGGAAGGCTTCAGAGAGGAGGAAGCGAAACACCATAAAGAGACTTTTGGATGACTCAGGGAGAGCTTGGAGTGGCCAAGAAGGGGTGGAAAACTGTCTGGTGGATTATTACAAGGGACTATTTGAGTCGGGGGAAATCCCTACTACAAGTCAGATTCTAGGGGCGGTAGAGCAGAGGGTTACCCCATTGATGAATCAAGACCTCTTAAGGCCTTTCACGGGAGAGGAGGTTTGGGAAGCGCTAAAGATGATGGGTCCTACAAAAGCCCCGGGGCCAGATGGCATGCCAGCGCTTTTCTTTCAACACAATTGGGCAGTGGTGGGCCCAGAGGTAACGAAAGCTTTGACAAGCTACCTAGAGATAGGGAGCTTCCCAGAACAGTTAAACTACACGCTGATTGCACTCATACCCAAGGTCAAGAAGCCAGAGAAACCATCGGAATTTTGCCCTATTAGCCTGTGCCAAGTCCTTTACAAGATTATGGCAAAGGTTTTGGCAAACAGGTTGAAGAGGATCCTTCCCAAAGTGATAGGGGAAAATCAGAGTGCTTTTGTCCCAAAGAGAAACATAATGGACAATGTCTTGATCGCATTTGAGTGTTTTCATGCGATAAGAACAAGAAGAAGGCAAAAACAGGGGTCATGGCAGCAAAACTTGACATTTCAAAAGCATATGACAGGGTGGAATGGAGCTTCCTTCAAAGGATAATGCTGGAAATGGGGTTTGATGGGAGGTGGGTGCATATGATCATGCACTGTGTTAGCACAGTTACCTATTCTATATTGGTGAATGGGCACAGGTCGATGGAATTCAAACCAAGCAGAGGGCTTAGACAGGGTGACCCTCTATCACCTTATCTCTTTTTGCTGTGTGTAGAAGGCTTGTCAGCTCTAATAAAAAAAGAGGTCAACAGAGGGACGATTCATGGCCTTAAAGTTTCAAACAGGGGGCCAGCCATCTCTCATCTGCTATTTGCAGATGACAGTGTTCTGTTTGCAAGAGCTACAGCCACTGAATGTGCAAAAATTAAGGAAATTCTAAGGATCTATGAGGTGGAATCGGGGCAGAAAATTAATCTTCAAAAATCTGAGATTAGTTTCTCACCGAGTGTGGAAAATGAGAAGGCAGTTGAGCTGGGAAACATTCTGGGAATGAGGAGAGTGGAAGAACATGCAAAATATTTGGGACTTCCTACAAAAATTGGAAGACAGAAGAGAGCAGCGTTTGGGGTGTTGGTTGACAGGGTAAGAAAGAAAGTTAAACATTGGAAAAGCCAGACACTGTAAGTAGCAGCTAAGGAAGTTCTAATTAAATCAGTAGCCCAATCTCAAGCTACTTACACTATGTCTGTGTTCCGAGTGCCAGATGGGGTGCTAGAAGAGATTAGAAGAGTGATATCTACGTTCTGGTGGGGATAAAAGGGAGAGGAGAAGCGGATTCCATGGAAAGCATGGAAGAAATTATGCAAACCTAAGGAGGAAGGGGGTATTGGATTCAGAGATCTAAAGGGCTTTAACCTAGCCCTGCTTGGGAAGCAAATCTGGAATCTTATGAACAATCCGGATTCCCTAGTGGCGAGGGTCTTGAAGGCCAAATATTACCCAAATACTGAAATTCTGGATGCTACTCTTGGCACTAATCCGAGCTACACCTGGCGTAGTCTGATGGCTGCTCAGGATTTAGTTAAACAAGGTTTAAGGTGGAGACTCGGAAATGGTTCCAACATTAACATTTGGGATGACAAGTGGATCCCAGGTGCGGAAGAGGATGAGTTCAAAGTGACCTCGACGAGAGTGGATTTGGAGGAGGGCAACCAGGTGGGGGATTTGATTGACTATGACTCCAGAACGTGGAAACAAGGTCTACTGGAACGGGTGTTCAATGATACTGATCAAGTTCGGATTAAAGGTATTCCCATTCCTAGACAACCTACAGCCGATAGGAGAATATGGAGTTTGGAAAAGACTGGTGTCTACACAGTCAAGTCAGCTTACAGGTACTGGAATAGGAAGACAAACAATGTGGAGGTCGGTGAAGGGGCTGAGGATTTGATGGGGGAGGTTTACGATCTGATGAATTGGAAGCGTTTGTGGGGATTAAACATTCCCCAAAGGTTAAAAACTTCCTTTGGCGATTCACACATGATATATTGCCGACAGGGAAGAATATTGAAGGGAGGAAAAAGGATGCCCCGGTTGAATGCCCTTATTGCAACCAGGTCGAGACGCAAAACCATATTTTCAGGGAATGCTCTTGGTCGACGCGAATCTGGAGGTCTACTGAATACAGACCATTGTTTGAATCAGGTGAAGGACTATCGAGTGGCAGTTGGCTGTGCGAGATTATGGAGAGAGTCGATGACGAGGTACTTAGCAGATTGGGAATGATCCTATGGAAGCTATGGAACGAAAGGAATAACCACTTGTTTAACAATCACAAATTGGAGGATTGGGAGATTGTTCCTCGTGCTTTAGATCTACTGGAAGAGTTTCAATCACACAGAGAAAGGGAGGAAGAAGGAAAGGAAGGGGAGCGGATTACCTGGGTGCAGCCGCCGGAGGGATGGTACAAGGTGAATGTAGATGCTGCTGTAATGGCGAACGAGGGAGTCGGGCTGGGCATGGTGGTAAGAGATGCTGGGGGAGAATTCGTCATGGCAGCCGTTACCAGGAAGAAAGATCGGTGGACACCAGAGATGGCAGAGGCCAAAGCAATCCAATTCGGCCTCCTCACTGCTGCTCGCCATCAACTCCTTCAGGTCATCGTTGAGACGGATTGCCAGGGGATCTTCTCGCAGCTTGGAAATGAGAATAGGAGGCTTACAGAGGTGGGATTGTTTGTGGATGAGATCGAAGAGATTGCAGCAGAATTGGGAGAGGATAAGGTAAGGTGGGCTTTTTACAAAAAGGCAGGCCAATTCGGCGGCCCATCTGATAGCTCACACGGTCTGCAATTGGGAGGCCCAAGTTGAGTGGGTCTCGGACCCTCCTGTTTTTCTTCTTAGCTTTAGAAAAAGACTGTAACGGAAACACTACTTCTTAAATAAACAGCAGGTTGATTATAAAAAAAAAAAGAAATATAAGTCACACTTCATTTTCCGTATAAAAACCCCCAAAGAAAAAGCAGCAAATTGTCAGTGCATCGCATCATTAGCCTTCCTTGAATCGCTTGTTTGTTTTCATTATCTACAGTTTATTTCCTTGTCTTCTTCATTTGATCATCCTCCTCTAAAGTTGATGAAAGGCCAGAGCAAAGAATCTCTACGACTCTACCCAAAAAAAATATGAGGGAGGAGGTATATTAACATTTTTCCAAATAACCATCAAACAAACCAAAAAAAAAAAAAAACAGAGGACCAAAGACCAGGAAAAAAAAATTTAAAACATCCTATTCTCTTTTCTTCTTTCCTTTTCTATTCACAGCATCATCATCACGATCAACACCAAAACCAAAACCCTCCACCAAACTCTAAACACCACCGCCGTCGCCCCGCTACCGACGTCGGCAATCATCACCGGAAACAAGCAATCCCCATCGGACGGATCCTCCACGGTGATCAATCCCAGCCCAGAGAAATCACAGCCCCAGTCTTTCTGCCCATTCATCTGGTAGTACATATTGAACGCATACGAAGCATTCCCAGCCACACTCAATGATTGCACGAGCATCCATATTCAAGCGCAGTACAGTCGCTCAGCCACACGCGTAATCCATGCTCTTCGACAGATCACTCAAATCAATCGCATCAGGCCTCAGAACGCACCATCTCCTCTCCATGTAGTTCACTCCATCGACTGCAATCAGCCCTGTATCTTCAACCATACCCATTCAAATCAAGCTCGTACTTAGGCTTCCCGTCGTACTCGAATATCCCCCAGTGCCCTCTCGAAGTTCCCTGGAGCCACACTCTTTCCATTCTCATCGATCAAGCTGAATAAGAACACCTCGATCTTGTTCACTGGCCTCGCCGGCGTCCCGTTCCCATCTACAATGTGTTTGAGAAGGCCCTGGCATATTGGGTTTTAAGGAATTGTAAGTTTCAATTTAACTTGATCGATAATAGCTACCTAGAATGTAATGAAAGATACAGTCTTTTTGACTCTTTCCCCCTGATACCTGATTGAATCTCTTGGCGTTCTCTACAGTCGCGTGGAGGTCGCATCGGTGGGCCAGCCTACTTCTCCGACGATGATGGCCATGTCCGGGTACCCTGACTTGGTAAGAGACCAGACCAAAGTGTCGAAGTTTGCGTCGAAGACATTGGTGTAGAGCAAGTCGCCCGTCTTTGATGGGTTTGTTTGTGTTCGTGGCGTCGTCGAAGAAGGCGAAGTCGACGGGAAAGTAAGGGTTTCCGTAGAGGCTGAGAAAGGGGTAGATGTTGACGGTGAAGGGCGCGTCGTTTGAGTGGAGAAATTGGATGATTTCGAGGGTTAGGTCTTTCACTTCTGGCCGGAAGTCTCCCGCCGACGGGACTTGGTCGGATTCAGGGGAGTTGTAGACGTCTGCGTTGAACGGCACCGTGGCTTTCACCTTGTGCCCCCACCCCTGCTTTGTTGAGTGCGTTCTGGATGTTTTCGTAGAGCTGGTAAGGTGTACTTGTCGAAGGTTCCGTTGTACGTTTTGGAGGAACGGCTCATTGCCCACTGCAACATACCTGCCAAAAGAGAAGAAGAGAAAAAAACAAACTGGGTCAGCCAGAAATCGGTGCTTGATTCTCGTCAGAAGCCCTCAGGGACAAATCGTCGAGCAGGTGGAAGACATTGATCACCACCAAAATCCTACCAAGTCAAAGGCTGTAAACTCTCAGGGGAAAAATAATCGAACAGATTCAGGGCAAAAGATAAAACACTCGCTTGGAAGACATTGATCGTCAAAATGCGACCAGGTCAAAGGCTGAAAAATCTCAGGGAAAATGATCGAACAGATTCAGGGCAAAAAAGAGAAACACTCGCTTCTCGAAGGGGTGCTTAATTAATTCTAGTCAGAAACTCTCACAGGGGACAATGATCGAACAGATTCAGGGCAAAAAGAGAAACCACTCATTTCACGCAGGGGGTGCTCAATTCAACCCACAAACTCTCTTAGGGGAAATTGATCGAACAGATTCAGGACAAAACTACAGGCAGCAATCCACAAATTTTACAGAAACGGGAAGGAAGGGAACTCAACTTGACGTTGACGCCACCGTGGAAGCACCAGTCGGTGACATTGGCCTCGACCCAAGCCTTGGCGGCGTGGCGATCCTCCGCCATGGTCCGCAGCATGTAATTCGGAATGGCGAGCATGACCTCAATGTCGGTCTCAAGGAGGGCGGTCATGATCTGCTCGTCGAACTCGAAAGCTTGAGCTTGGGGAACTTGTTGGCCACCAGCATTTCAACTACCCTCTCCGGAGGGAGCTGGTGCGTCGACATCGTCCCCCAGTTCACCCCGATGTTGCTCCCCCTGCCACCGTAGTAATCCGCCGCCGCCGTCCCGCCGAAACAGAGCAGAAGCAGGAGAAGGGAGAACAGGGTCGCGAAGAAGAAGAAGTAAAGCTCGCTCCCGGATCTCGAACCTTCCATCATTGTGCTGGAGAGGAGATTAATGGCGGGAAAGGGAGAGGGAAGGGGAGATTGTGAATTGTACCTTGAGGGATTTATATAGAGTTTGGCTGACTGGCCGGGTGAGTGTAGTGGAAGATTACGCTGGCGGTTCCATCAGTGTGGATTTTCTTTTCTGTGTTTGGCTTTTGAGAATCTTCATGGGTAAGGAGAGGAATTGATTGGGTGGCTGTGGCTGTGCTGCTGGTTGGATTTGGGTTGCATGGGAGTCAAAAAGCGGACTGTAAAACTCTGTGAAGGGACAGAACAGAAGAAGACGATTGGAGGTTCGCTGGCTACAGTTATTCAGTTATGGTCACGCGATCATGCATCCTTCTTTCTCCAAGGACACGATATGCTTTTGAGTTCATTTCGTATAGGAGAAAAATATTCTCATTACTATTGACAGGGTTATAAAATTGAATCAATCAATATAACTTTGGGCTAATACCACTACAACACCCGAACTATCACAAAAATGCCACTTGTGTCATATTGTATCAAATATTCCATCTGTGTCCTAAACTATGATACTTTGTGTCATTTGTATCCTGTCAATTTCGTTGACCGTTAAAGATAACGGTTGACCAAACGGTGGTCAACGCGCAGTTGACTTTTGTTGACGTGGCAAAAAATGTGCATGCCACATAGATGCCACGTCATTGACCTCATATTTTTTAATTCAAATCAAATAAAAATTGAGTTATAAATAAAATAAAAAATTCTTAGAAAATTAAAATAAAAATAATTATTTGCTCCCCACCCCCACCCCACCCCACCCCCACCCAATCTCCACTTCTTCCTCTTCCTCTTCCCCCTCTTCCTCTCCATTCCCAGTAACTTTGTCGCAAACCACCTCCTTCATCTCTCCCATTTTTAGTTCAGTTCCACCAGTTACAGGGTGCCCACAATTGTTGCGGCCTTTGACTGAGAAATGGAAACCTGGTGGAGCTTCTACCATTTTTTCGAAGAACCCTAATTTTTCCAAAACAAAATTTGTTCAATTCAACTCAATCGGAGATTGAAATCATGAATAAAGCATTGTAATACGTTCTGGGTGGGAAGAGGTCGTTACATGGGCCTTGATTTGGAGTTCTGCCGAATGAGAAAGATGATTGGAGCGCGCGGTGCCAAGGAGCCGAATGGAAATCTGCTGCATTTCTGGGTTTGAAGAATAGAGTGAAGGACTGGGAGCTGGTGGCGACTAGGATCGACGGTGGCTGGTATGAAGCCTTGATGACGACGGTGGACTCACGACGCTCTTCCGTCGGGGACTCCGACCAAATCACCCCCAGCGGCGTTTCTTCCGTTTGGGAGATCCAGCCCAGGAAGTCGCGAATCCCGCCGAAATCGGCGCACAGCCTAAGGAATCTTCGAGGGTTTTCTGGGAGGAAGAGTAGCTTCTTGACGATTTGGATCCGGGATTTCAGATTTGATGGTGGGGAAATTGAAGATGTTTCCAGGTTGGATGCGTCGCAATTTTAATTTTTGAGAATTGGGGAAGAGGGGATAATGGGACGAGGGGTCTGAGAAATGAGTTATTATTTTTTTTCCTTTTTTAAATTTTATTAATTTAGATGGAAAATAAATAAAAACTAATATGAAAAATTCCACGTCAGATGCCACATCAGCGCTGACTAGATTTTCTGTTAAAAACTAACGGTCAACAAAAATCAACCCTAACGGAATCATAGTTCAGGACACAGATGGAATATTTGATACAATAGGACACAAGTGGCATTTTTGCGATAGTTCGGGTGTTGTAGTGGTATTAGCCCTATAACTTTCTGACATATTTGTTGCGGTAATACATACATTCAATATGATTATTATGTCGCGTTGACCCTTTTTTGACCTTTTCATAGTTAGACATTTTTTATTGCAAGGCCACCTCGAGTAATCTTGTCTCGAATTATAATATTAGATCGTAAGATTCGCAGTCTAGCAACACTGAGAGGCGAGAGTCCGAGACCGTGAAGTAGCCAAGTAGTAATATGGTTGGGGCTCAAGAATTCTTCTTAAAAACATAGTTATTAGGATTAAGAGTACCTGGGTTATTCTAATAGGTTCGGTCGATTACGGTTATGTCACCATCTGTATATTGTAGCTCAGTCTCTTTTTTTTTACCAATAGATCACTTGTATTTCCAAGGCAAAAAGCTAGCAAAGTTTACAAACTAAGTAAAAACCAACGTTCAAAATCAAAACTATCTACAATCGCAGGCAACAAAGAAAGAGTCTTCCTGGCCACATCATGGGCCACCCGATTGTTACTCCTCTCAACAAAGGAAACCCCAAAACTTCGGTACTGATGTCGAAGCCTCGCAATCTCCTCAAGAATCCGTCCTCCCTTCACATCTCGTATATCCATCTTCTGAATTTTCTAGATAACTACCTTTGCATCTCCACAGAACTTCAATTCAGCAAGACTCTTCAAAGAGCACCAGTGAATCGCATCCCAAAAAACTACCAATTCCACCAGAAACGGATCTACAAGACCTGCATAATAAAATCCTTAAACATAACAAATATCCCCAAGGCATCACAAACCACGAATCCTTGTGTAGCTCAGTCTTTACGTTGAAATTAATTAGAAATCAATAAACAAAACATATTACATTTATCCCTTGGCCTGGCCCATCATGGCTGAAGGAATGGGTATGTGGGTTAGGGACGGACAAAGTACGAGCTTCTGGATGGACCGATGGGTGGGTCGGGAAGGTGTTGTTGGATTATGTGGAGTCCCCCTCTGAGATTGACCCTGTCCAGGTCGTGGCTACTTGTGTGAACCCTCAAGGTGAGTGTGGCATCCCTCTGCTTCGTCTTGTTTTACCTGACGCAGCTGTGTCGCAGGTCATTGGCGTTCAACCACCAGTGGCAGGCTCGGGTGAGGATGTGGCGATCTGGGCGCTTGAGGATGATGGACGCTTTAGAGTACGCTCGGCATATGCCATCGCCACGAGCACGGAGGACACAGTTCGGCAGTTGGATTGGCGCACTATCTGGAATTGGGAGGGGCCGGCTCGAATTCGACACTTCCTCTGGCTGGCAGCAAAGGAGCTGCAACTGACCAATGGTGAGCGGGGGGGGGGGGGGGGGGGGGGACGACACCATCTCACGACTTTCACGGCGTGGCAGCATTGCAGAGAAGACCCCAAGACAGTCCTGCATGTGTTACGGGACTGTACTTTTTCCCGGTTAATATGGATGCAGACTATCCCCCTTTCTGACCACCAATAGTTTTTCGGAACTAATCTGCAAGATTGGCTACTCGGCAACCTTCGCAACCAGCACAACAACCTTGATTTCGGCATTACCTGTTGGTCCCTCTAGCGGACCAGGAATGATCGTGTCTTTGCAGGCAAGATCTTCACACCTGAACCTTCATGCAGCGAGTCCAAGCTTAGATACCTGTAGTGAGGAACGCTTTGGACAAGGACAGGCTCATTCATAAGCCTAGTCCACCCACCAGAACGGAGGAGCAGATCAACTGGAAGCCGCCTCCTCCCGAGTGGGTTTGCCTCAACTCCGACGGCTCCGTTTTACCTGGATCGGGCCATGCTGCTGCTGGTGGCCTGATCTGTGATCACTTAGGACGCTGTAAGACAGCGTTTGCTTTGAACCTGGGTTCGTGCACTATAACCCAGGTTGAGTTGATGGGTGCTGTTGAGGGTCTTCAGGTGGATTGGGATGAAGGATACAGGAGGGTGCACGTCCAACTTGACTCCCTGTGCGCGGTACAACTCTTGAGACGAGAAAATTACCGTGACCACCATAGTGCAGCTGTCATCTCGAGATTCAGAGAGCTCATTTCTCGGCCTTGGAGTGTTTTTATAGACCATGTGTATAGAGAGGGTAATAGATGTGTCGATTTCCTTGCTAGTAGGGGGCATGATCTCCCGTTTGGTTTTCATGTAGTTCCTAGTAACGATTCTATGTTGAACTATTGGATCTTGTATGATTGTCAGGGACTTTCCGAACCCCGGTTGGTGCTGAATGAAAGATAGGGTGCCTCTGTGTCATAAACTAGTTGGTCCCAATAACTCGAGTTGTTGGGAGAAGGTTATGCTGAATCTTATACAGGCCCGTGTATGGTGCTTAACCACTTCCTTACACGCCCCCTCAAACGAAAGCCGACTCATGGGCTTGAAGTTTGCACAGGCCCGCCATTCCATGTGCTTGAAAGACAACGGTTAATATTGGGGGTCGTGAGGACTTGAACACGTGACCTCACGGACAATCAGCTCTGATACCATGTCAAAAACCAGTTGGTCCCAATAACTCGAGTTGTTGGGAGAAGGTTATGCTGAATCTTATACAGGCCCGTGTATGGTGCTTAACCATTTCCTTACACTCTGCATCCATTATTAAATATATTTTTTATCCCTTTTCTCTCCTAGTTCCTATTTCGCAATTCATGTTCTTCCCCAAATCCTTCCATAAAACTTCTTTCTTAATTTCTAATTCTAATTCTAA
Organism: Linum tenue; assembly: GCA_946122785.1. Classification (NCBI taxonomy): domain Eukaryota; kingdom Viridiplantae; phylum Streptophyta; class Magnoliopsida; order Malpighiales; family Linaceae; genus Linum; species Linum tenue. Next base: position 6,675,865 of record CAMGYJ010000003.1, read on the forward strand.
TTCTAATTCTAAGTCTCAGTTCCAGTTCTCTTATATCCCAATCTTGTTACAGTTATCGAGAGTGTCCAAGATCTGTATTTCTTACAAATACTATCATAAAATAAAAGCCTTATTTTGCCTAATTAATATTGCAATTTTCTCTGGCTACCATTGTACAAAGACGGTCTTTTTTCTATATTTTGGGTCACTGATGTTTAATACAATCAGCTTTCATCTCTATCTTCATCTTTACCGAAAGCAAAGAAATGATCAGCTACCAACTTGGGTGTGCTAATTGCGAAGTATGCTTAATTGTTTATAAGTATCTTTACTTTAGACAAAAAGTCCCCTTAATTATATTTTACTTTATCTAATGACGGTGAGTGAAGTCAGTGAAATAGGAAGTGATTGCTGACCGACTGAGTTAACATTTGCCTTGGCAAACCAATAGGTGATTAGTATACGAATCAAGTTGGCTAAGTGTGGTGGCAAAATCAGTCCTTGTGGATTGCTTAAGGACTATCATGTATGATTGAACTCGGTTCTGTAATTTGACTCACTTGGTTGTCGCCTTCTTTGCATATCTTGAAGGAAGAAATGTACAATGGTAACTATAGGTTGAAATGTACCAACATCGCTCGATTGTTTGCGTAGATGCAATGTGGTTACTCGAGTTTGGATGCCTTGATTCAAACCTCGAATTTTAGGTCTTGTTCATAGGATGGTTAATGTAATGTATCTATATGGTTTAGATTTCAATCTTTATCAATGGATACCATATCATGTTACTTGAGATCGACTCCTATATTGCAATCCACATAAAAGGTTCCTTGATTATGATTAATCGATGGTCGATCTCGATTTTGAATTATCTTCGAAAAAGAATTCATATTATACGACACTGGTCATCTAACTCGTCAATCTCTTCTTTGTTGTGTGTAACATGTCAACTCACTAGAGACACAATTGGGAGAACGTCCTAAGTTGACATTTTTACCTTACCTAGCTACTTGGTTCTTAATTAGGGTTAGACCTAACAAAAACCCTTAAGCCATTGCCAATCATCCATGATAAGCCACCCTTTTTGCAATTGCCTCCTGAGAGAAAAGGCCAATTACAACTTGGCATAGGATATATAGAAGACAACAAAGTAGAAAAGAAACAAAGATTCAGAAGTGGAAGACATGGTCATGGTCATTACTTTGCTTAACTAAGCTGAAAGGCTATTGACTGAACTGATGACTGATGACCCTGTCAATATTTTATGCAATCTTTCTTTCCAATTTTTTTGCCCATAAGGATGGATAGGAATTAGGGGAAAGACGCCTTCTTTACAAAACCAACTTTCCAGCTTCAGTCTACGTGCCTCGTTATCTTCTGGCTCCCCCTTTCTTCTCAAAGTTGTGGCCTTTCCCTAACATGGTGGTGGTAGCCGTACACAAAGGGCTTCATTATCACCATAAATATATTTGCAGAGGCAAAAGGGACTTTAGTTTCGACAGTATATTCTTCCAACCCAACAGCAAATCCTATCCCATGTTCACATTTTGCCTCCTGACTTCTCCCACGAGGCCTATAAGCCCATCCATCTAACCCTCCATGAGAATGGAACTTGAATGTGGGTTCCAAAAATAGAAACAGCATCAGAAGAAGGGTATGGACTGTGACCTGACTACAGATTGAATCACATTCCTGGGGAAAACTTTGAAACACATGTCGAAAAGCTCTGGTGTAGCTGGAAAGGGTACTTGATAGCAACAACTTAGGTGACTAGACTCGCAAAAACCATGGCGGAGATGCTTTTTAGCTCGTAGATTGATCAACAAGTCTCTAAATTGTGGTCGCAAGTCAGGTGGAGGCATCGTCTGTGAAGCATCCTTCTGGCAATCGGAAGGTTAAGCAAAACATAGCCTGCGTGCATGGTTAAGGGAAAACGTGGTGAGGATTTCTATGAGAAAACCCTACTTGCTTCCGAGAAAAGGTAGCAAGATTCTGAAAGTTTATTTTATCACAAGCAAGAGGGCGAAATGGAGGTGTTCACATTTTTCTTTTTTTACCTTGTTCGGAGCAACATCCCTAACTCGATGCAATATAGGATCTTTTATCTGAGCACCCAGGGCAGATTCGGCCACCTGGAAAAGGAATTGTAATTTTTTTTTTTTTGGTAGAATGCTACATGGAGAAAATCGGTGCATTATCAACTCCCTCAAGAATGCCGCATGAAAAGGGTAGCTGATGATTTATCAGCAGACCGACACTTAAAACTGCAGTTTCTAGGAGAGAGTTTGAAGAAAGGAGAAACAATAAACATAATCAGAAATAAATAACCTTAATTATCATTTCTTGGGTTTCATTTGCCCGAATGAAGCAATAGCAGTGAATCAAGGGAAGATCACCCTGCCAGCATTGCCTGGGGATTAGCTTCTTAAACGCATCTGAAAGAGAAGAAGAAGAAGAAGAAGAAGAAGAAGAAGAAGAAGAAGCATTAGATTAGGGTTTCCATCTCAAACATCTTACCACCCATCCAAAAGACAACAGGCATAATAAACACAGGACAATAATTGTTATTTGCATGTACCAAGAAACTCTATGGCAGAAGCAGGGAGGTTCATAATCACATGATCAACATGCTCCCAAGTGTTGAGATTGGGCAACTCGGAGAGCTTTATCCTCTTGTTCTTCCTACCTTTACCCGCCGCTCCAAGGTCTTTCCCATTTTCTACAATAAGAAAATAATAATATTAGCATTCAAGATGCTGACAGACATTTCAGTGACCCACAAAATCAAACTCTGTTCTTTACCAACCTTCACCACAATAATCTTGAGTCCCTTTGACAGAAGCTGTGGATGCAGCATCAGATGAATACTTTGCCCCAACTACAGAATATGACAGAAGTTTTGAGACAAAAGTAACACAAATGGGATCAATAATACATACCAATATGAATACATGTTACCTGTCACTTGCTCTTGGTCTCTTTTCATATCTTCAACAGTCTCTACTTTAGAGACCACTGGTTTGTCTTCATGAGCTGCTGGCAGCGTCATAAGCTGGGCCATGAATTTCCTAGCGTCCATATTAAAGGCAATTACAAGATCATCAACCTTGTTAACTTTGGCATTGATCTTCAAATAACGAACACTGTCGGGATTCAGATCATTTGCATAAACAATGCATCCTTTCTGTGCTGCAGGAACAGCAAAAGGACCAATTCCAGCAAACATGTCGCATATGATCTCCCCAGGTCGAAATTGAGACACTAGTCTTATGTGTTCATGCTCCAATCTCGAATTCCAATAAACCAAACCGTAGTCAAGTTTGAACGTAGCTCCATATTGCTTAACTTCCGTGACCATATCACTGTCTCCAGCCAGGATCTCAAACTTGGGAACTCGAAACTCGTTCGATATAGATCCGACTTTATTGACAATAGTTCTGATCCTGGGATGATTTTTCTGCCACAATCCACATATCTAAGTATCACATTCTTTTTCTTTTTTCCAATTCAAACATTATATGATCGAAATATATGAAAAGCAGCGGAAAAAGAACCCAAGCAGAATCAACAAAAAGTGTTTTCGCCAATAGCACTAGAAAATACACTCAAATTGCACTATATATAATAACATCCTAGACAAATGTTATTTCACTAATAACAAAGATAATAAATTTCCTTGAATAATCATTGAAGTCGAGACCATTTCCATCATAAACTACAATAACTTAAAGCTTGGGCACCAGTATTTATTTGTTGAGCATACGAAATGAATGAAGTGCAGTTTTTAATAAAGCTTTTTTTGGGGTAAACTAGAAACTTACATCATAAATAACTTTGGCAATGACATCCTTGAATGGTAGCAGTTCATCATGTATATTTAAATGAGCAATGTGACCTGCAGATAGAAGGAGCAGAGATGAAACTTGTCAGGGCTTAGGTTCCACCTCCTATCGATGAAGCTAAACTACTGCAGTGCATGCTAAAACATATCCACGACAAACATCAGCAATATCAAGCTATCTCTCTAAAAGCACTCAGGTATATGCAATGTCATTTGCTAAGTCTAATGGAAAGCTAAGAATGATAAATACTCAACTATTGTCTCGAACGACGAAGGCACCTCAACTCCAGCTGGAAGAACCTGCTTTAGTATATGATCTGAGATCAAAGATAACCACTGTTAACAACTTCCACATATACATAATAGGCAAATTAGTGCATTTGCCCTCTCTAATCAACTCGAGTCCAACAGTCGAGTTCGCACGAAAAAGTGAAACGTAAAATCAATGCAGCAAACAGAACACATGAAGCACCAACCTGCACTCCAGTAAGAATACCCAAGCGTCAAGGAGTAAGGAACGACTTCCATTTCACATAACTTCTTCAGTTCATCAAGTTTTTCAACTGGGATTTCAGGTAGCTCTGGTTGGCAGAGAACAAGATGAAACCAAATTCAGAACTTTCTTACAATAGCAACAAACTCTCTAAAAAGATCAGTATGCACAGACACTTACCAGGGGTTTCAACCTTCTCAGACAATATCATGTACCTGTTCTTATCACTCGTTGGGTCTTCTGTAATCGGTTTTACTCGAGGCTTATCAAGCAAGTATCTAACCAAACAACAACAAAAACATGAACCAGTACCAAGTAATTAGTAAGCAGCCTTTCAAACCAACTAGAATCAACACTACAAAAAACCAACTCCAAACAACAAGAAGACTTGCAATCTCGTTTGCTTGCTTACCCATTGAGGATGCGAGTAGCTACCTTGCAGAGCTCTCGAGGGATTCTGAGCGCCCATAGTTTCAAATGCACATCAAATTTACTCTCGTCCAGCATTCTTTGCTGATGACTCAAATCTCCTTCCTTTACCCAAGTAAAGAAGCAATCACCAAATCAAGTTTCTGAACAAAAACGGGTCACCCTCGAGATACCAGCAAAGTAGCAACTCTTCAATTCCTCGCTAAGAAGAGAACCACCAAATCAAGCTCTTGCTGAGTTGAAATTTCGTGTCAAACGCTGCATGTACGGGGAAAGGCGGGGTTTTTTACTTGCTGGTTTCGAAAAGGGGAACCAATCAGCTGAGCTCTCAAGCCTGAAGGAAGAAAATGAATGAAGCGCGGGAAGGAAAAGCAACGGCAGGAAGAAGAAGGTGAATAGAGGTAAGGGCGGCGCCGACGAATGCTTACGACTGGAACTGAAAAACGGCGGGGGTTCTTCGGGGAGGAAACGAGCGATTTGCGAGGATTTTCTGCTTCGGTATCCCCTCGCGTGGGCCAAACCTGGGCCTAAGTAGCTCAACACTTCCATTGTGGGATGGGACGTTGGGAATTGGGCCGGGCCCTGGCGGAAAGTGAGAAGTTTCATACTTTCATTTTAGATGTTGCCGTCAACTTCGATTCAAATTCTTGAGCGTAACTCGGCTTGTTAGCAAGTGAGTCAAGACCGAACTCATCATTTCAGTTCATGAGACTCACGAGCGAGCTAGCTCGACTCAGTGGTTCATTGAGTTTAATTAGTGAGCTGGCTCGGTTCGAGCGAATGAGTTGACTCAATAGTAAATCAGCAGCAAATGTCACTAATAGCAAAAATTAGGGTAAATTGCATGACTGGTCATTGAAAGTGCTAAAGTATTCACGTTTGGTCACTTAAAGAATTTTATTCTATTCATAGTCACTAGAAGTGCTTAACATTTCACGATTGGTCACTCTCCGTTAGTCTTTGTTCATTGCCGTTAACAGAGTCCGGTATCTGCTGATGTGTCTAACAGAAAAGTCTAGTCACCCAATTTTAACCCAAAAAAATCCAGAACCCGACCAGCCACGTCATAAAATCCAACCCAACCCAATCCAACCCGACTCAACCTAACCTAACCTAACCTAACCTCTTCTTCCACTATTGACACGTCTCTTCATCTTCTTCCACTGGCTGTCTACCGCCATTGCGGATTTAGACAGTTTGCCTCTACAGAGCCGACCCGATCATCATCAAATCCCAAGCCAATATGGGAATAAGAATCATACTCTCCCACCATGCTCTCTATCTAACCCATCCTTCCCGAATTCAGACGGTCCGCCTCTACGGAGACCCGACGGCGGTTGCTTAGATTGTGGAGTAGGACCTCGCCGTGGGGAGCTTCTGTGCCTAGGATTTACAATGAGTTTGCGGAGGGAGCTCGATGGAGAGGTCGAAGTCGACGAGCTCTCAAGGTCATCCTCCTTGATTTAGTCGGAAGTAGAGGCCCGCCGCCACCGAGGAGATTGGATCTGGATTGTTCAATCTGCAACCAAAGAAAAAGCTCATCGAGGTGGGACTCTGAGGAAGCGAATTCGCTGCTGAGGATCGCGACGGAGAAGTTTGAATCCTCAATTGCACTCCGTATTGCCTCCCTCAGGTTCACCCCTTTGGGCAGATTTCCGCCGCCCTTCGCCAACGTTAGTCCCGATTCCGGTAAGTCCGCGCACATGTGATCCAGAAACCCGTTCCTCAGTTCCCTACAACAACAAATGAACACGCCAGCGGCTGCCATTTTCGGTGGGATTGAGAATAAGAGTGCTCCTCAACTCCCTAGTATCGAAAGAAATTAGCAGAGAAGGGAAGAGGAAGAGTTCGGGGAGGAAGAAGATGGATTGAAATAGATGGTCTCTCAATTTTAATTTGATATGTTTGTTCTTAGGTCTGGCCGTGTTATGGGTTGGGTTAGGCTAATCTGACATGGCGGGTCGGGTCAGGTCTCTTTTTTTTGGGGTTAAATTAAGCTGACTGGGCGACACTGTTAGCCACGTCAACAAATAACAGACTTTGTTAACGGAGACAGACGGAGATTAACGGAGAGTGACCAATCATGAAATGTTAAGCACTTTCAGTGACCATGAATGGAATAAAATTCTTTTAGTCACCAAACATGAATATTTTAACACTTTCCATGACTAACCTTGCAATTTACCCGCAAAAATTACAAAGAAATGAACCATGAAACCTATCATTTCATATTTAGGCTATTTAAGGAAGCACTAGGTTCAGCATTGCTAACAAAACCAGGACAAGTGAAGAACTAAAACGAAGAAGTATCTTTCTATCCCTTCTCAAAATAAAGCTGCAATCGATATCGCGCCATAAATCCTTAGCCTGAGGTACTACTTGCATCATCAAAATCAAAGACGAGAACCGAGGACAAAATTTTCTCTTGCTTGCCTTACCGCACAGGCTGCTGATTGTAGTGAGACTTCTCCTTCTTCTTTGCTGCGGCAGTAACCTTTGCTCGCCTGGCAGCAGCCTCACTAGCAGCAGCCTTGGCAGCGGCATCTACTTCTTTACTTGATTTCTTCTTTTTAGCCGCCACTTTCTTCAGCCGCTCTTTCACATCAACACCGCTTGATGCATCATCAGACTTTTCAGCTTCAGCGTTGCTACTTCCAGCGCCATCTCCCTCGGGATCCTTGGGGGCTTCTTTTGAGGTCTTTTCCTTCTTCTTCTTCTTTTTGGCACTCTTGCTCTCGCCTGGAGCATTTTCATTCTTCACTTGTCCGTTGTTGTCTGCTTTCTTCTCTTGTGAAACATCTGGTGAAAAATGTAGAATATTGTTTTATCATCGGTGAACAAAGTGTTGCAGCCACATGTTATTTTTGTGGTGAATACATAATATTAAAACTATAATAGGAGGAGAAACATTGTCTTTTATGAGAAGTTACCATCAGCGACTTCATGGCTACTGGACTCCGGTTTGGCCATTCCGAGCTCGGCAAGAACGGCATCAAGTTCTTCAAGCTCTTTTTTCTTCAATTCCTTCTTCGAAAGTTGTCTTTCTGATTCTTTTGGAGCTAAGGAATTCTCAGGTTGCTTCTGAACTGGCTCCACCTCGGTGGCTGTTTCAGGTTCGGGTTCATGTTCCTCCTCCACATCATCATCAATTTCATCAAGACCTTCTTCATCACTTTCACTTTCCTGCAAACCAAACAGCATTTGAGGTAAGACTAGTTGCTGTAAATCCTGGTCAATATCTAACGCGATCATCAAACAGAAACGACAATATAAACAGCTTGGAGTTGTATCAAACAACAGAGAGACACAAACCATGAGTACTGAAGCAACTTTGACTTAAATTTGCTGAACTGGAATATTAACATCCTAGTTACTTCCGCCATTGTATAAACATAAGATTTTAAAACATATTTCGGAAAGCAAAGAGCTGCATTTGATGCAAGACTATCTAATACCAACTTTACGGGATATTCTTTCATCCTCAGGGTTCTCGCATGGTTCATGACTGAAAACCCTGCCTACAATAGCTGGTTTTAATTTTTAAGAAAACACAATTAAGATATACTGATACTTGATGACTGCTCCTGACCAAAAGAGAATAAAGTATCTGTGTACTTTGTATGTACAATAACAACTGCAAAACAACTGAATGCATCCTTTGTCCAAAGCCAATAACAAGTGGGCAAGTGCTTCAGAAAACAGAATTCGATAAAATCATCTAATGCCAACAACCGTGGACTAATGCTGCTAATCACCAAAAGACACAATTCACAATGCTCCCCAAAGTATCTAAAGCAATATTGGGAGGGTGTACATAGTTGGCAGCAATATAGAGACCTACCTTGCAATAAGTCAAGAACATCACAAGACATAATCAAATCACTTAAATATGCTCCAAGGATATGAAGATCTTGAGGAATGTGACTATATTTTTCTTACATCACTAGGGGGAAAACTCTGGTTGAAACAGTAATATTGTTCCTCGGTATTCATCACTGCAAGACTACCAACATGAGTCCGTTAGCAATTGGATGGACCAGGTAATGAGATCCTCTTAGCAGCCTCTAACATTCATATTATTTGACAAAAAACTATTGTACCAAACTTTCCAAGTACGACAAGAGGTGATACCGATTCCGGCCCTTTTTCCTAGTAAGGCAACCATGAAAGCGTAACCATGTATCCATAAACCGACACTACCGTGCGTAAACTACAAACTGAAGCACGGGCGAAGTCCCTTGACCAAAAATCCTAAAACTCCACCTCACACCCAGAATCCAATACAAGCAACACATGTTAAGTCAGTTCTCAAACTAGAAAAAGTGCATTTACTAACAAGTGGGCAGATATGTTCTCTATTTCTGATTGCATCAATAGTCTAAGTCAAACATGAATTACTTAGCAATCGCAAATGCCTCATTTCTTCCTCCAGAAACCTTTCTATGCAAATCCATCCACAAACGCAGAGCCACATATTTGACAGAAGAGATCCAATGAGATAAGAAAATCTGTCATCTCCTTTTCAACATCAGGCCAACATAAGTTTCCTTTAGAGAACCAGTGAAAGCTGCTTACTCCAACACAATAAGCCATTCGCCCAATGTCTATAACGTCAAGTAAACAAGACCACCACAATCACACAAGCGGATTCCAAGTTAAACCAAAATTCACAATAAACCAACAGCAAGAGTATGATAAAGTAAGCATCTTGATATAGCTACACATCACAATCAAACAAACCCAAAAAATTAGAGAAACCAAGATCACCTCCACAGCCTCCTTTTCCTTCTGGGCACCAACATCATCTTCACCCCAGACGACAGCTGGAGGAGCAGTAGTCGCGAAGTAATCGTCATCATCTTCGTCATCGACGTCGGCCCAAGATTTCGAGTTCAGCGGCGCCGGCGACCAGAACACCTTCTCGGACTCCTTATCCCCGTCCTTGGTCGATTTCGATTTAGACGAACCGTGGCGGTCCTTCCCGGAATTCGCAGCAGCAGCAGCGGACGAGCTCGAGCTCTTCTTCTTCTTCCTCAAGGTGTCGAGCGCAGCAAAGACATTTGTACTGTTCAGAACCACCTGCTCATTCGTCCTCCCGCCGGCACCTCCCCCGACCATCCTCTAGCTCAAACCCCAGAAACCCCGAAGACGACGAAGCGCACCACTCCCCGTCCCCTCGTTAACCTGACTTGCAGAGCTGTTCAGCTGTCTATCTGCGTTTCGGATAGCTCGCTCGTGTGCCTTCTTCCCCACCGGCCGAAATTGAGAGAGCTCAGATGGCGTATTGGGTTCTTTATAAAAGAGGGAATTAGGGTTACCTGTCAGTTTTTTTGGTTTCCTTAATTTGAAAACGCAAGCGAGATGGGTTGAAATCGGAGTCGATAAAAAAATATCTATAGATATTTATTACGACATCCATACGTAATTTTTCGCTCAAAGTATGGGAAGGGCCAAACTCATTTCGATCTTCTGAGGCCGGTTCAAGGAAGTTCCTTTACCTGGTCTAGTTTAGCAAACGCGGGGAACCTTCTTAGAAAGGGATGCGCCTGGAATATTCATAAGGGTAACCGAACTAAATTTTGGTCTGACATATGGCTATCGCAGGTACCTCTCCATGAACTGGCGACGGATCAAATTCCAGAGGCGGATCAAGATCTGCTGGTGGAGGAATTTGTGGACGAGGACGGGAACTGGAAGACGGAGAAGTTCGACCACATTCTCCCCATGGACATAGTTCGACAAATTACAACGCGGGCGGTAGATCCTCTCTCGACCGAGGAAGACACGTTCCTGTGGCAGCCGACGCCTAATGGTCGATTTTCTACCAAGAGTGCCTACCAGTTGCTCCAAGACCCTATCAATGACGAGAACCAACAATTTTGGAAGAGAATTTGGCGCCTCCCAGTACCAGAGCGTGTTCGCTGCTTCGTATGGTTGGTGGCGCAGGGGAAGATCAGTTCTAACGAGGAGAGAGCTAAACGGCACCTCATTCAAGAATCCTCCTGTTTTAGATGCCCTACTCGTACGGAGACGCTTCTGCATTTGTTCAGGGACTGCCCCCCGACAGCTTATCTTTGGAATCGGTCGGTTCAGGCGGAGAAGCTTCAGAACTTCTTCACCTGTCCGTGGAACAGCTGGCTGGATGCTAACCTCTGTTGTGAGGATACAGCCCCCTCCGGCCTCCCTTGGAACGTATTCTTTTGCATTTCCCTCTGGATCATGTGGAAGAATCGCAATGATGGAGTTTTCCATGGGATGGGTAAGACTGACACGCTAAAACACAACACCTAACAATGGCCAAGTGTAACCAATGAAAGGGACTGCAGTATAGTGGCACAAGTAATAAATATCGAATCCACGGGTCTCTAGAGTTACTATTACTCAGCTTCAGTTCATTATCTAGCAAACTAGATTAAGGATTGATTGATAAACTACTCTACTGACTACTCTACTAATTACAAGTTGGGAACTCACTTAGGTATGATTCCCCCTAGCTCCTCAATTAGGTCCAAGTTGCAATTACCTTTGGTTGATCTACTGTTGATTAAACTGCGGAAGATCCTAAATTAGCTTGGAATCTCTTAAGCTGACCAAGCCCTCTCAGACAGAATACCCGGCAGGTGACTAGCCTTCACCGGGATAGACTGCTAAGGCGATTCACACAGATCTCCACTACTGGAATGAGTTCCAGTACAAAGCAGTGAATTGATTGACTCTCGCACAACCAATTCACTACTATCAATCAAGGAAGCTCTCTTAACCTAATCAGATTCTATCTATCATAGGTTAAAGCAGAAATCAAGAGAATTTGATCAAGATCCAATTGACTCAATAAATCATGCCTCAATCGATTATAATCAAACAGTATAGCATCCAAAACTTCATACAAGAAAGATCCTAACTCATGGAACTTGGGTTCCTCAAAACCTAAGTGAAGGGAAGTTACTCCATAGAGAAGAGAGAGACTGCAGAAATCTGATCTAGATCTTCAATCTCCATCTCCAAGCTTGATTCCCGAGCTCCAATGGCGAAGAAATCCTCCAAAATAGCTCCAAGAATGTTTCCAAGTCGCTCTCTCTCTCTAGGGTTCGTCCCTTGGGTGTTTGGGATCCAAAACCCAGCTCCTCTCCCTTTTGGCTCGGATTAGGCTTAAAAACAGGCTTCCCCGAGTTGCACGGCCAGGTGCACGGTCGTGCACAACACCATTCTGGCCGTGCACCCTCAAAACGCACCGTTTCACTTTATCGATCTCAGCCATCTTGCACGGCCAGGTGAACGGCCGTGCAAGGCTGGATTTTGCCCGTGCAAGGCCTCGGCAGAGAGCGCACGGCCAGAATTATATGTTGCACGGCCGTGCGCCTCCCTGGTCTGCCCGTGCAGCTTGCTCAGCCTCTGTTTAATGCTTCGTTTCTCCCTCGTCCGGACTCCGAATCAGTCGCCGTTTGATCCCAGACGCTCGTAGTCTCGTCCTCTTTCGTTTCATAACAAGCTTGCATGATTCTCTATCCATAAAGTGAGGTAGAAATCAATTCTTCTTCAGGTCATGCCCGAGTTTCTGCTCCCGAATCGCCAATTGATCTCTGATTGACTTGAAACTTGCGCCTATGCTTCACTTTATGTGCTAGGACCTGAAATGTGACAAAGGAACACAACCTAGCATAAAATAGGCCAAAGACACGGTAATTCAAGCTCAAACAATCAAGAAACAAAGGGGAAAACATGTGCAAATACCGAGTCATCAAATCCCCCCACACTTAACTGTTTGCTTGTCCCCAAGCAAACCTAACTCAAACCAATGCAACTCTCCAGAGCTCTATAGCAACATACAACCCCGATCGTCGGTAGAGGATTTCCCAGATCATATAGCAGCTTACGTGGTCAACTGGTCTTCTAAGACGTTCCCTATCTCTCTCAATGCGAGTACTAGACTCAAGCCAGGATCATGAGAAAAAGTAGAAGTAAGACAGTCAGTTCATGGATAAAGGGACTCACACCATTCACAACCAAGGACTCGTTGTACCGGGGTGCTCTTTCACTTCATTTCACCGTTGGAACCCCTTTTTCTCACTTTCATTTACATTTTTTCTTTCATTTGGTGGAGTTCCAACTGCAGTCTTTTGCACGGTCGACCCTTATTAGTCGAGCAAGAGCAATTTCTGTACATCTGACGCTCGCCAGAGTACTTCTTTTAACTCCTTTTCCTCAACTCGTGTGGAGGGTCAATGAAATTAAGGGGGGTCGGAAGCTCTATCCGTGCCCTTAAAAACACATCCTCGAGTAGGCAAACCGCTCAACGGGTGGAAGTTTTACTTGTACTAGAGACAGCTTAGATTCACCTTGTAGGAGTACCCCACTAAGGATCACTAAAATCTCTTCCAAAACCCGATTTTGTGCAATGAACGGTGCCACACACGTTGGGCTTACCCCATGTTTAAGATTTAATGATTTTGACATGGAGGACCAACTGCTTCCCATTTTCCATATGAGCACCCTGTTCGATACACGAGTCCATAACACAATCCAAATAGAGTCACCGTTACCACATGAATTCAACGGTCTTAGCTCCACTAATTCACAAAATCAACTGACACAGCAGAGAGCTAGATAGGAAAAATCTTATACTTCAACATCCTCCATAGTGCTACACTACCTCCCTAGGTTGCACATTACTATAGAGACTGTCAATTCAAAGCATACTGAGCAGGCAATTTGCAAGGAAACACGTACTTGGAGCCCTCAAATTTAAAAATTTGGACAGTGGACTAGGCTCCAAGCACACAAACAGCCAAACATTCACCCGCATACATAATCGAACACCCCCCCACTCTTAAGCACGACATTGTCCTCAATGGAGGAAAGATAAGGAGGGTAGAACGAAGTTACCAGATCAAGGGTGAATGATGATGGACGGGGCAGGCGGTGCATTCCAGGAAGAGAGAGTAATCAGAACACAAACACCACACAAAATCTCACAAAGGTTGAGCTATTGACTCTAAAACCAAATAACAAAACTGACTCAACCGAGGAGAAATAGAGAAAGAAATGCAAACTGACTGGTTGGGTTGCCTCCCAACAAGCGCTTCTTTCACGTCGTGAGCCGGACGATGGCTCCTAAGTTTCGGTCCACCCCAGAACCTCTTTGAAGTTGAGGTTCTCGTCAATGAGGTGGAGTCTCAAGTCACGAGCATGTGGTATGACAGGTGATGGAAGCTCGTGCACTTGATGCAGATGAAGTCTCCACCCTCGAGACCTCTTCTTCTCTTCTCTCGTCTCATTGCCCCAAACCAGATAAGACAGCATCGATTGACCACCATCGCGTCCACCAAGAGGGACCGATGTCGAAGTGGCCTTGGTCTGGCAAAGAGACACTGCAAATGGGTCCTTGCTAAGGAGTTCCTCGAAGTTTGGTGGAGATATCACATGTAACTCATGGCCGGTGCAAACCTCTTCCACCTCAACTTCGTCCTCAGCCTGGACGCCAATTGCTTCGTCAACCTCCCTTCCTTGTTCATATGGTATCACCCCTGGGAAATGATCAAGAACTCCTCCTGCTTCACTTTCGTCATCCTCCACAACTTCTTTCTGAACCCTTTCTTGCTCTTCGTCTTCTAGCACGGATTGGAGAGCAAGTTGCCAAGCAATTTCTTTCATGAGATTTTCTTGCATCTCCTCACTCATGCCCGCCTCTTCAAAGCTCAGTTTGGGATGTGGGAAGGTGTGGTCGGCTACGATAGGACATTCTTGATCATGATCTTCACGGGAGCTCTCCGTGATAACTTCTGTTTGCTCCACAATGTCCTTGTAGCCTTCGTCTTCCTCCTCCTCTTCTAGTATGATAGCATAAGGGTGATCTTGAGCAGATTGTGCATAAGCTTTCTCAAGATCCTCGAGGCTCTTCTTTATGCTCAGGAGGGTCTCCTCTGTTTCACGGTAGGAGAACCCAGTTTGGGCATTGTCTGGGATATCCATCTTTGGAAAGGATGTCTCAGGTACTCGAGCAATCTGGTCCACGAGAAGCCTCAAGTGATAGTTTGGATCTGGCTGATGGAGGAATTCTTCTTGATAAGGAGATTGTTCTTGAAATACCCAGGGGTCTGATTGTTCTTCGTAGGATGGGGGTTGGTACTGAAACCCGAATCCATAGTCTTCTCCTCCTTGATTGCTCCAGGGGGTCTCGGGGTAATACCACTCGGATGGTGGTGGATACCCCCAATGGTTGGAGAAGCCATGAGGATCCATGATTCAGATCTGCACCAACAAAAACAAAAAACACCCAAGTGAAAAGCAAGGGTGGAAAAGAAAAGAAAAAAAGCTAAAGTAACAAACTTCTGCCTTTCCTAATAATCTAGAAAGTCCCCGGCAACGGCGCCAAAAACTTGACAAGCTAAAACACAACACCTAACAATGGCCAAGTGTAACCAATGAAAGGGACTGCAGTATAGTGGCACAAGTAATAAATATCGAATCCACGGGTCTCTAGAGTTACTATTACTCAGCTTCAGTTCATTATCTAGCAAACTAGATTAAGGATTGATTGATAAACTACTCTACTGACTACTCTACTAATTACAAGTTGGGAACTCACTTAGGTATGATTCCCCCTAGCTCCTCAATTAGGTCCAAGTTGCAATTACCTTTGGTTGATCTACTGTTGATTAAACTACGGAAGATCCTAAATTAGCTTGGAATCTCTTAAGCTGACCAAGCCCTCTCAGACAGAATACCCGGCAGGTGACTAGCCTTCACCGGGATAGACTGCTAAGGCGATTCACACAGATCTCCACTACTGGAATGAGTTCCAGTACAAAGCAGTGAATTGATTGACTCTCGCACAACCAATTCACTACTATCAATCAAGGAAGCTCTCTTAACCTAATCAGATTCTATCTATCATAGGTTAAAGCAGAAATCAAGAGAATTTGATCAAGATCCAATTGACTCAATAAATCATGCCTGAATCGATTATAATCAAACAGTATAGCATCCAAAACTTCATACAAGAAAGATCCTAACTCATGGAACTTGGGTTCCTCAAAACCTAAGTGAAGGGAAGTTACTCCATAGAGAAGAGAGAGACTGCAGAAATCTGATCTAGATCTTCAATCTCCATCTCCAAGCTTGATTCCCGAGCTCCAATGGCGAAGAAATCCTCCAAAATAGCTCCAAGAATGTTTCCAAGTCGCTCTCTCTCTCTAGGGTTCGTCCCTTGGGTGTTTGGGATCCAAAACCCAGCTCCTCTCCCTTTTGGCTCGGATTAGGCTTAAAAACAGGCTTCCCCGAGTTGCACGGCCAGGTGCACGGCCGTGCACAACACCATTCTGGCCGTGCACCCTCAAAACGCACCGTTTCACTTTATCGATCTCAGCCATCTTGCACGGCCAGGTGCACGGCCGTGCAAGGCTGGATTTTTCCCGTGCAAGGCCTCGGCAGAGAGCGCACGGCCAGAATTATATGTTGCACGGCCGTGCGCCTCCCTGGTCTGCCCGTGCAGCTTGCTCAGCCTCTGTTTAATGCTTCGTTTCTCCCTCGTCCGGACTCCGAATCAGTCGCCGTTTGATCCCAGACGCTCGTAGTCTCGTCCTCTTTCGTTTCATAACAAGCTTGCATGATTCTCTATCCATAAAGTGAGGTAGAAATCAATTCTTCTTCAGGTCATGCCCGAGTTTCTGCTCCCGAATCGCCAATTGATCTCTGATTGACTTGAAACTTGCGCCTATGCTTCACTTTATGTGCTAGGACCTGAAATGTGACAAAGGAACACAACCTAGCATAAAATAGGCCAAAGACACGGTAATTCAAGCTCAAACAATCAAGAAACAAAGGGGAAAACATGTGCAAATACCGAGTCATCAAAGACCCTGTCCGCTCCTTCTATGTTGCAGGCTGTGAAGATTCGAGCTGCTTTGTGGTGGAAAGCTTGGAACGCTCCGAACCCTCTGTTGGGGCGAGTGAGCTCCGCCCAGAATCGCACGATGGCTCAGATTGGTTGGAAGCCTCCCCCGCCTGGTTGGAGTAAGCTCAATGTGGACGGTGCAGAGGGTGCTAGTCAAAGAATTGCAGGAGCAGGGGGAACCTTGAGGGACGCCGACAGCAACTGGATCGGTGGCTTTGTGGCTGGATTGGGCTCCAGTACAGCCATTTGTTCGGAGTTATGGGCTATTTACCATGGTCTAAAGTTGGCATGGAAGTACGGATGCAGAACTCTCATCGTGGAGACTGATTCACAGTTAACGATCCAACTTGTGAAGAACAGGTCAGATCCATTACATCCTTATGCAACCCTTTTAATGGCCATCAGACGACAGATTGCTCAAGACTGGATTGTGAATTTAGTTCATGTATACCGAGAAGGGAATAGAGTCGCGGACTGGCTCTCGAAGCACATTCTCGTCTATCCCTACGGTGTAAATGAACTAGAAGCACCTCCTAATGAACTTCTCCCGCTTCTCCATGAAGACACCAGAGGCGTCACTTATCCTAGACGCATAGTCTCTCTTCCTACTTCTCCCCACCTGTAACCTCGTTTTGCGCTCTTTTTCTTTGGCTTGTTGCCTCCCAGTATGAAAAAAAAAACATAACAACATGATTATAACTAAAAATGTGTGATTTGGATAAGTAACATTATCTCTTGGCTAAGATTGGTCTAGACCCTAGAGGGGTGGCTTGAAAAATTCTTTGTTACGAAAGAAGCAAGGGTAGGGTTTTCGGGATTTTGAAGTTTTTAATCAACCTATTTTAGCTCAGATTAATTAGCGTATTTTACAAGATTCATCCTTTTTTTTACCCAAACTTATAAAGATGAATATTTTCTCAATTCTGTGCTTTTCTAGATGTTCGCGTTCGAATAAAGGCCTGACTTATAGAGGTGGCTCAATATTTACATTATTATTCATGATGAAAGTAGAAGTCTCACATCTATAGCGTCTTCTTCAACCTAATATAGTTCTCATTCTAGCATCCAATATCCAATCAATATGAATGACCTTTTGCTTTTTAGATGAGTGTCAGATTATGTTTGTTAAATTTTTGAGAAAGGAGTTCGATTAGTGTTATGTTGTTTGTATTGCATAATAACTAGGTGGCAATGCCGCGACTTGTCGCGGGTAGACATGGCCTATAGGAATGTATTATGTGACCCATTATGGTGTTTTGTTAGTACTATTAGCCTAAAATTAATTTTTTATTAGCAGTCTTGTTAGTAATATTGACTTGACAATGTGATATTGACTAAGGATAGATATATGTAGTTCAACATCCAATTTAAAATTTTTGGCTAATAAATGATATTTACCTAAACCCAAGTAGACTCATTGATTATGGGTAGGGTATGAGTGACGTATATATGGGTTTGAAAGTTTGTAGATAGGTTTGGGTAGGGTATGAATATTTACTTTCATAATCTAAATGCGTATGAGTTGGTATGGATATTCATTTATTCAAGGGTGTTTTAATTACACATACAAAAATTAGACCTATTTGTAGAACTTCACAAGTTCATGTACTAAGATGTAATACACAAAATTTTAGATACTACAATGTAATGTTCCATAAGTATTTTGAGGACTTATATGCCAAAAAATTAATTTTAGGTTATAAATCTAAGAATCTATTAAGTTTAGGTACCCAACTGTAATTTGCATAGTTGAGGCTTAATTCCTTTTATGGTTATGTATTTAAGATGATAATTATTTACTTTTTCATAAAAAATAGAAAACTATTTATTTGATATGTATAATTGTTGAAAATTCTACTCGGGTGAAAAAAAACCTCTAGAGAGAAGCAGAAGGAATACAAACTGAAACACGCTTAAAATTTCATGCCTTCAAATCTCATACTAAAAAATGATGAATTTCTAATAAGTAATAACCATATATATTCGTTTTTAATTGGACTCGACATTAAGCTAAAAAAGTTAGTGGTTCATGCTTTAATGATTAATTCTCTAGACTGTTGGTCAGTCGTGTATGGACCCGTTACATACTTGCGATTGGAATACATAAAAATAGTATACTAATTAATTAGGGTTAGATGAAGAAGGCAAAGAAAGAAATAAAGAAAGGGTTGTGGAAGGCGAGTGAAAAATGAAACGAAGAGGAAGTAGATGATGAAAAGGTTTTTACCAATTCTTTTAGTTGGTCATCAATACAACAGTCAATCATTTTCACCGTAGCAATTTATTGACACTTGTTTATGTAGATGTCGCATATTTTGTTACATGTAGTTAGTAGAAGTTTGTTTAGTACCGCGTAAATGTACTTAATGAGTTTATAAGTTCGCTCTTGCAATATTTTAAAATCGTCTCTTTTTTATCATTTTTTTTAATGTTTCACGTAATTCGCAAATATAAAATGGTCGAATCTTCTACTACAGTTGAGTGATATAACATCTTGTATGATACAAACTAAATTTATACTTTAATGTTATGGTGGATTGGATTTATGGATTGGTTCAAAAGGATTGGTGGATTGAATTCATGGATTCAAGTGAAATCTAAACATTGGATCAATATATAAAAGTATAAAATTGTAGGTACGAAATTCTCATACAATTTAGATATCAAAACATAATTGTTCAATGATCTTACATTAAAATTAAATTTGGGGTCTCAAAATATAAAATGTACATAATAATGACTAAGTTGTGATTTAATTAAATTTGGAGTATCAAAATGTAAATAGGTTAGGCAACAGTAACCCAACTTAAGCTTTATATATATTAATCTGCTATGAGGATTGGTACTGCAAGCACTATTTAGTTGTCAATGGTGCTCCTCGACTTAGCTGCATATTTATACACCCTTTTCATTATCTATCTAGCATGAAGCACGAGTTCTTCATTTATGTAGCTAGGGATAAGATAGAATAACAACACATATAATGTTGTTATAGTAACAACAATATTCATTAAGGGCAAAATCGTAAACAGACAATAAATAACAAATTAAATTTAAATTAATTATTTGAAACCCTTCTTCTCCTTCGTTCCTTTCCATCCGCATCTGACTTTCTTCCGTTCCTCCTCATTGTAACTCCACCGGCGCCAGCGCCGATACGAACTTCGACCAACAATCTTCTCCTCCACCCCTCAATTCCCTCCATCCAAGTCGTTTTTCCTGCTTCCGGCGCCGATCAATCCTCCAAACGAGCTTTCAGTTTGCCGACATCCCATGGTCGAGTTCCGTCTCGCATCTTCTCTCCCATGTGTGGCGGCGGCGACATTGAGGGCGTTATTAATAACCTCCAATAGGCGGACAGTTCGATCTTCTTCCTGTTCGAGGTCTTCCGCTTGGAGTTGTCCAGCAATGGCGGCGGAGACTGAAGCGGAACCGAAAGAGGCGAACAAAGAATCCGCCACCAATGCGGTGGACCCAAGGAGGATGGCTCTTCGCCTTGCAATAGAAAGGCTTTTTGCATGCGGTTAGTACTTATTACTACTATGGGCATCTGCAGAGTACAAAACAGTAGCTTAACGAGTAGTCGAAGTTAAGGTCAAAGGTACCAAATAGATCGGATGTGATTGCAGCCACAAGAAGTCCAATTCGATCCTCTCCGGAAAGAGCACTGTCTTCTGTAACAGAGTAAAGATACCAAGCCACATCTCTTTTCCCCAAAAGCACAGCCATGTAGAGCGGCGTCGCTCCTTTACTGCCTCTAAGTAGTGGCAAGCTTCTGTTCTTGTTCACCAACACTTTGGGAAGTGATAGTGTTGTTTTGTGGTTTGTTCTATGTAGCTTTTGAGATGTAATTGTGTTTTTGGAGCATCAATCTTATTTCTATCCAATTGAAATCATTGAAAGTGGGCATATTTTTATGAGTTCCGATCCTCAAGTTCATTGGAATGCACGCCAAAAATCGTCGAATGCAAACAAAAAATCTCTTGAAACGTAACAGAAATGTCATAAAGCATACCATAATTATTTCTAAAGCGTGCCAGAAACTTTCTAATACAGGCCACTTATCGCCTAAAACATACCAGAAACCCCACGAAGCAAACCACACTTATTTTTAAAGCACACCAGAAACCACCTAATACATACCAAAAACCTTCTAATTCAGACCACAAATCCCCTAAAACAAACCAGAAACCCCACAATGCAAACCACAACATTTGCGAAAGCACACCAGAAACCTCATAATGCAAACCACAAACATAGTAAATCAAACCACAAAAAACCAAACCATAAACGTCCTAATGCAGACCACAAATATATTAAAACAAACCAGAAACCTCACAATGCAAACCACAAAGTTTTTTAAAGCAAACCAGAAACTTCTCAATGCAAACCACAAACACGATAAAGCAAACCAGAAACTTCTTAATGCAAACCACAAACACGATAAAGCAAACCACAAAAGGCATACAAAAATATGAGAAACCAAACCATAAATCTCACAATGCAGACCATAACATCCGGTGGTCGTTGGTCGTTGACCGGTCAACGAAGACCGTTGACCGGTCAACGAAGACCGTTGACCGAACTCCAGTGACCGTCAGTGAGTAGATTCCGGCGCCGATAAGCATATTCCGGCCCCGATGACTAGATTCCGACGCCGATAAGCATATTCCGACCACGGTGAGCATATTCCGACGACGGTGGCATATTCCGATGACAAAATAGCATATTCCGGCGACAAAAAAGCATATTCCGGTGACCGGATTCCGGCGACCGGTGGCCGAATTCCGGCGACCAAAATTTTGGTCCGAAAATAAAAAAATATTTTTTGTATTTTTTATTTTTTTTTAATTTTTTAATTTTTTTTTATTATTTAAACATATTTTTCATAATGACAATTATACCCCTGCTTTGATTTTACACTAGGTCAACTCATCTAATAAAAAGTCATCATAACCCTAGCTTCCTATTGGTTGGAGACTAGTGTTGTTACAATAACAACACAAGGAGTGTTGTTACCGTAACTGGTCCCATGTAGCTAGGGCATTTGGTACTTTGTATTGCTAGGATAACAACAAAGTTGAGTTGGGGGAAAATGAAACCCTAGAAGTCTTAGGTGTTTCTCATTCATACTTGGGTTTAAATAGGCAAAAGCTTTGCACTACAAGACAACATGTGCAAGCTAGCATTTGGAGACTACAAAGATAAAACATTAACTCAAACTAAAGTCTAAACACACATTGACATTAAACTAAACTTGATGATGATGATTTCCTCTAAACCTTGTCGATCCACTTTGACATTCATGGTCGCCGGTTTGAGTTTTGACGATAACTTGAAATATCTCCTGATATCAACATGGCAAACCAACTGGGTTTCCTGAGAGACAAATAAATAAATAAATAAATGGTACTTTATGCAAAACCGAAGCAGGTAGCACTATAAGAAGTTTTATGTAGTTCTATGGAGGGCACAGCAAAGTTCTGAAGATAGTGCAGTTTATGATCGAGAGAATCAATCACAAACAAAATCTTACCATAATTGAATCGAGCCCACATCCAATTTTGACTTCAGCTTCTAGAGCTGCCCTCCAATCGCCAAATTAGAAAGAGGGTGAACTTACAGAGCTCAGAGGCAGCGCGATTGCTTTTACGCGGGAGTGAGGTACGGTGGGCCGTCACACTCGCACTAAGGAAGGGATTAATCTCTGCAACTGCGATGTGAAAAATCCAGCCAGTAGCGACAAAGGCGGTGGACGCGGAAGACGGGAAGAGAGAGATAGGGACCGTCAATCAGGACTAAGGAGAGAGGGAGACGCTGGTAGTGGTAGATTCCGGCGGGCAGCGAGAGAGGAACAGGAGAGAGATAGGCACCGTCGATGTTGACAATCCGGCCGGACGCGAAAGACAGCAGTAGAGAGACAACCACCGTCAATTGGGAGAGAAGTCGACGTTGCTAGTGTTAGGAGCTGGAATGGGCCTTGTGGGTTCAAAACTTATGACACTCAATTCGTGGGTTTGGCTCTCACGATCCCGCTCTAAAGCGGCAAAACACGCTTTCTGGGGAATTCGCAGAAAAGTCGCGAATTATTTATAGTTGGAGCGCGACTTTGATTCGGGGGAGCGCGATTCCTTGGAGCACTGCCATATAAGAGGTGACGAGGGCCAACAACCTTTGGTGATAGCTTGGGGTATGTCATACAGACGGGGATTCTACGAAACACGTTCCTGCTTGCTCCGATTTCCCCAGGTTTTCTTGCCGCTGCTCTGTTTTGATGTACATGAAAACAGAGATCGAACTTATGATCGATTCCTCGAGTCCCGTAGGCTTCACAGTTGGAACTTTGTTGCGATTATGATTTATGCCATTGATGGCGACGAAGAAGAATGGTGTCAGAGATGCAACGACGGCGGCGATCCAAGGAGATGGGTAAAGTTCGACCGTCTCTGTTTCCTGTGTTCTAAGGCTGAGTCCAATGGGCACCCCATTTATGGAGGAATCTGCAAAAATGCAGGAGGAGAAGGTCCAATGGGGAGGTTTGAGCCTCCAAAAATGCAGGATCCTGCATATGGAACCCCAAATATGGAGGTGGAAATGGGGGATCCCCCAAATATAGAGGCTCACCAATGCCCGCCACGTGGCTTTTCTTTTTCTTTTTAAGATTTTAGGGGTTAATTGAGAGTTTAATTAGGGGATTAGTTAGGGATTTAATTATATCAATCATTTTCAAGTGTTGTGTGTAAACCCAAATTAGGTACATAATTTTTTGTCAAAAAAATTCGGACTCGAAATTTAACAAAATTCTATCGAAAAATTTGTATTAAAAAATGATGACGAACTATACAAAAATTAACATGAATAAATTATATTAAAGATACGATAAGTATATTTTTAAGTAAATGAAAAAACTGGAAATATTAAGAACTCCAAATATGGAGTTTGTTGCATTGGAGCAAAAGAAGGGAAAATGAGGTTCAATCCCCAAATTTGGGGTTCAAGGTCCCCAAATTTGGAGTTTTGCATTGGACTAGGCCTAAACGAAGAAGAACAGAGGTTACCCTGTCTCTCATTGTGTTGCACTTTAATTATGGGCTTTATTTTTGTAGGCCCATATGAGAAGTTGAGTGGCAGAAGGATATCCTTCATTCCCATAGGCTTTTTCTTTCTCTTTTTAATTTATACACTTTTCCCATTTTTTGAGTTATGAAAATAATAAATTATAGGAATGGAAAGCATAATTATATGCACTGGTCTTAGGTGTTCTGTCACCTAACGTGACAAGAGATATTTTCCTTCCTAATTATATAGGAGAGAAGTATAGTTGTGATTTTTTTAATCATTTTCTTAGTTGTATTATATCATAAGAAAGTACTATCTCGGTTTAAAATATTTATAAATATATTATTAATAATATAATATTGACGCTCTGTTCGCGCTTTCAATATAGAATTTTTTAAAATTCCACGCTCTCGCGCTCCCGATCCCGCTCCCGCTCCACGTTCTGATTACCTAATTCAAACTGAATGGCTAAACGTCGCCCTAAATTTTTAAATTTAACGCCCTGAATTGTACTGAATGGACGATTTTGCCCATGCCATAAACAACCCTAAACCGCGAGCTCTTCCCTTCACAGTAATTTGCCGCCGCCGTTTCTACCTAGCAATTCGTCGTCGCCGACCTTTGTTGCTGGCGCTCAAGGAGGACGAAAAAGAAATCATGTCACCCAGCATCTTCCCCTTCGTTTGCTTACACCGCCGCCCTTTTCCTAGCAATTCCCCACCGCCAACCTCTGTTGCTGGCGCTCGAGGAGGAAGAAGAAGGAATCATGTCACCGAGAAGAAAATAACCTCCCCAACTCCTGCTACTACCTAACCTAGCCCATCGCCGATCGATGAAGAAGGAGGGAGGAGGAAGAAGGTTGGAATCCTCCAACCGGATTTTTTGTTTTTTTTATGGGTTCACTCGTCGAACGGGTTGAAAACCCATCTCCAGTGAGGTCTGGACGGATTTACGGCCTGTATTCACACCGGCAGCGATGGATTTTAAACCCTCCCGACAAGTGGGAGAAGCGGGCGGGTCCGACGATGGTCTGGTCGGGTAGATCATTCGCCTCATCATGGTCTGAATCTATCTGTCGTCCGGCGACTAGGACACAACAAGCTCTGAGCAGCAGCGACGGCGGTGAGGTTGGCGTGGCGGCGGGATTGTGCATTTGGGGTAGGATTGAAATTTTGAAAGGCGATTATTTTTGTTAAAATATAATATTCTAAGTTTCTAACAATAAAAAAGGATATAAATGTAATTCTAATCTAGGGCGATCGGGAAGTTAGGACGACAATTAGCAATCCCCAACTCAAAACCCTACTAACGACTATTTATATGCTTGGTTATTTTTATTTGTGCAGAAACATAAAAATAAAAAAAATGACATGATAATAAAGCTGACGTGAATGTATAAGAGTCAAACTAATATGAAATTAGGAAGTGTAATTTGAGAAAATAAGTACTTTAGGATTTTGCTACGGTGACATGCATGTCACCGTGACATGGACTTTTCGGTCGACCTAATCCAACATGCGGTCGACCGAATGGACTAATTCATGTATGTGGGGTTCCGAGACGCGGTCGACCTCTTACATAATACGCTCGACCGCTCTGGTGGTCTAACAGAATGAAAGGTCGACCCAAATATCTCATAGGCCGACCCTTGTGCACCTAACAGGTCGACCGCATCAGGAAGAGGTCGACCGCCTTCACACCGTATCCGTATTGGATATGGATTCCAACACCAGAAAGGTTCCACAATGGGACAAGGAAACGAATTGGGTCGACCCATTCACGTCCTAAATCTCTATAAATACGAATATAAGTCCCCTTCAACGCCTCCAAGTCTGAATTAGATTTTTTTTCGATTAAGAGACTTTGTGAAGAAGATCGTTCGCGGTTGCTGTTGTACGTGTTGGAAGTGGTCGACCAGGTCTAAGGTGCGGTCGACCTAATGTAGCATTCGCCGTCTTCTTTTCAAATGCGTGATTTCCACCGGCTAATTTGATATATTGTTGGGTGCAGAATTCCATTAGGTCGACTGTGACGTCAACCAGGTCGACCTGACGAGACAATTCTTCGTATTTGAATTTAGGCTACAACACTTGGACTTCTGTACTTGCGAGGTAACCCAATTGGTCGACCTAATGGGTTTCAAGGTCGACCGTTTCTGTTTTTTTGGTTATTCAACCTGAATGCCGACTTTGGCTTTGTTTGTATGACTATGTTGTGCTTGAAAAGGTCGACCGCGCCAGATATCTGGTCGGCCTATCCTTTTTTCGGTTTAATTTTGAACTTACTTTTTGTTGTTAATTGTTATTTTCCTGTTGGATAGGTCGACCTAGGAATAACAGAGGTCGACCTTAATGGTTGTGGTAGTCACTATTTGTCTTCCAGGTCGACCTAATACTTTGTCAGGTCGACCACGTCTTTGTTTTTTGGTCAATTGTAGAAATTTGTAGTTGAATTATGATTTGAATTTTTCTTTAAATTGTTTAGACGATGACGCATGATGAGAAACTGCATCAAAATTTGGGTGAAATCATGAAATTGTTGAAAGCCACACAAGAGAAGCTGGTGGTGTGTCAAACACAAGTCAATGACTTTCAGAAGTCCATGCGTGATAGAGTGGATCAATTGTCAGTTCGACTGACAGATATGACTAGGATGATGCATGACGGGTTTGAGAGGCTAGAAGGTGCTATCAAAGATATAAGTGCAGAACGAATGGAGAATGGCGGAAGAAATGGTAAAGGAAAGAAATTTGACTTTGGTAAAGAGGAAGAAGACCATGATGACTCTGAAAATTGCTACCAGAGCATAGACGATTTATTGAAAGAGCACATGTTAAAGGTATCCAAGTATATTCATATGTGATTGAAGATATAAGTATTACTATCATTAGTGCTAATTCGTTTTGTTTATATGTTTGACAAAGTGAAACAACGAATGGCTGCAAGGGTTCCTCTCCTAAGTACAAGAGACCGCGATATGAAAGTGACTCCTACACCACTCCACAGAAGGATCAATTTGTAAGAAAAGGATTATTTAGTGATGATAGCGATGAAGATGAATCGAAGAGTCCTTTCGAAAAGCACGGGGTAAGTTTACGTTACATATTCATCTATAATGTGTGTTTGTGTTCATATGTTACTTTAATTTTAACTATGATTTGTAGGTCATGAAAGTGGAGGGTCTAGAAGGATTCACCAAAAATCTTCAAAATCCAGTTGAAGACTTGTATTATGTTGTTACTAAAGAGAAGGCTGGGGACACGAATTGGGACAAGTAAGACGTTTTTTAGTACGTGTGGCCGACCGTTTAGGTCATGAGGTCGACCGTTTGTCCAATAAGGTCGACCGTGACTGTGAACAGGTCGACCTGTACGTTGCAAATCACAATTGACATTTCTGTTATTTTGATTTTTGCAGTTTGACCGTTGTGGAATTTTTTTCTGAAAACATGCAACGACATTATTTGAGTTCGGTCATTAGCGAGAATAGCTGGGTTTGCTCATCAGTAAGTACTATACTACTACGAATTTCGTATGAAATGTGCACTATTTATGTTACGATTTACGATGATTTTGTGTTTGATTGTTGGATGGTAGGTAGTGGATTTGTGTGCAAGGGCACTAACAATGTCTGAAAAACATGATGTGAAAGAGCCAAATGTGTGGTATTTACCAAATATGTTTTCGGTAAGAGCCGTAATGTCAAATTATTTGTCATAACCTAGTTATTTATATTGTACCATGTCAATTCATCTCAACTAAAACATGGTGCAGAAAATGGTACGCGCTAACATGAAGACCAGACAAATTCGTAACAAGTTGATGAATGATGGCGTGGTCTTTATGCCGAATGTCAGTGCATGCCAGAAGGTTAGTCTAGTCAATGTCCCTATATCATTAAATTTCGAAAGTGCATTTGTTTGTATTCGCTGTTTATAACATATAGTGAGTGCTTCGTTGCTAGATATCTATGCCATTTCTTGACGATGAAGCACGTCATTGGTTTCTGTATTTCGTCAATGTCCAGCAAAAAACTGCATTTTTGCTTGATAGTCTACCTTCAACTAGTGAGGCGAATCGTAGGCGTAAATCAGCACTATGCAAGAAATTTGTAAGTGTTTCCTATAATTTTCTGACTACTAAGCGTTACGTATTATGCTAGAAGCTTAAAATATTCGTTATTTGTGTGTAGTTGTCCAATTTGGATGATATTTTGAAACCGGAGCGCATGAGCAATGTAGTAGTACCAAATTTTGGAGATTTCAATTTTGATGAGCTACGAGTTCAACGGCAAAGGAATATTACTGAGTGTGGTGTGCACGTCATGCAGTGGATGCGCTATGGATCCAAGGATCTTGATAGAGTGGTGAGTATATCGTCAAACAAATAACTTGTTTAATTTACACTTTTTTTAGTTGTAACGAAGTCTTACATGGCATAATGCAGATAGGAGAAGAACACAAATTACCGGCTCGAAAGGAGATTCTATGGTATCTGGCTACACATTTTGAAAACCGTGCACGAGAAAATCTTTTCAAGCAGGTAGTAGATGAATGCATGGAACGAGGCAAAGAGAGAGAGTTCAAACAAAAAAGCAAAGAAATGAAGTCGTTAAGTTACAATGTTGCATTATTTGGACAATACATTGAATTTGTATTTGCGAGATCGTTTCATTTTGGATTTTGAATGTTTATCGTTTATTAGATTTTTTATACAATTATGGATGTGACTGAATTTACGATTTCAATCGTCTAGAACAAGTGGTCGACCACATACTCAAAGCGGGCATACCCAAAGGCAGAGCACAGGTCGACCTCGTGACACTTAAGGTCGACCTATGATACCGTAGCAAAGTCAAAAACCATGTAGAATAAGGATGGAATCTCGTCTGTTTGGCCTTAATAAAATACGGTCGACCATTCGTGTCAAGAGGTCGACCTGTTTCACATTTATAAACAATGGGCGACCATTTCAGTAAAGAGGTCGACCTATTTCACATTTATAAACAACGGTCGACCATTTGTGTAAAGAGGTCGACCTGTTTCACATTTATAAACAACGGTCGACCATTTGTGTAAGGAGGTCGACCTGTTTCACTTTTACCAAAGACGGTCGACCATTTGTGCAAAGAGGTCGACCGTAATGATTCATGTCCTTGTACAATTAGGATTTTGTGTACTTGTCCTTGTCGAATTATGATTTTATATATCTTTCACCAATTGGATAAGGAATTCGTCTACATTATCTATAAATAGATAGGAGTCTTAAGACTTTAATCGTACTTCGATTTATGCAATTTGTTGGAGTGAAGTTGTAATCTCATCGCTCTTATTGTGATCGGGTGTTGGTGGCGGTTTATTTTTATTCCGGTAGACCGTAACAATAAGTGGTCGACCTCTTGGCTAAGGTATGTCTCGTATATGCTTGTTAATGGTTGTATGTGGTTAAATTTTTCCCTAATTAGGTCGATAACCCCCACCATCCGGTCGACCGTATTTGTGTAATTATATGATTAGGTCGACCTTTTAGTAAATTTGGGTCGACCGCATGTTTGTTATTTAGTAATAAGGTCGACCGTACAGTTCATTCAGGTCGACCTGACGAGAGCTAATTGTGTATGTTTTTTACATTAAATTCGTATTCCGATCATTGCAGGATGGATAACAGAGATGATACAGATGATAGAGATGATGATGATGTTAACTTCGATGAGGAACCTAAGGATGCTCGAGAAGGAGATATGGATAATTCAGATGATACAGATAATACAGATGATGAAGTGGTTGGGGATGATAATGAAACCGAGGGTGTTGAAGAAGAATTTATGGATGATGAAGAAGCTACTGAATATGAACAACAAATTCCTTCAATGGAGTTCCAAACATTAGAAGATGCAGAGAAATTTTACGATTCCTATGCTAAAGCGAAAGAATTTAGCGTTCGATGTAGAGATCTTCGGAGGAGTCGTCGAGGAGTAGCAATTGGGAGGACAATGGTATGTTCGAGAGAGGGGACTAGAGAGAAGATGCATATAGATAAAGAAGGTCGGACTCGACAACATCGTAAGATGACAAGACATTCTTGCAATGCATCGTATACTGTACGCTTTGATCGGAATAAGAAAATGTGGGTTGTTTCTAAGTTTGAGAGGAAGCACTCACATCGTTGCTGCAATGAAGAAGAAACTCAATTCCTTCGGTCTCATCGAAATGTGAGTGAAGGAGACAAGGCTCTGGCGATAGGGATGCGACAGTCAGGAATAAAACAATGCAACATTGTTCAGTTCATGAAGAATAAAGTTGGAGGATATGAGAATCTGGGGTACACTCCAAAGGATTTGGACAATGCTGTTCAGCAATCCCGAACAGTTGACGACGATCTAATAGGAGATGTTAACCGAACATTGGGTTACTTGCAAAGTAAACATACCTCTGATGCGGGAAGCTTCTTCAAGTACACAACCAACGATGAAGGTGAATTAGGCAATCTCTTCTGGTCGGACTCCACATCTAGAGCAGATTACCATTTTTTTTGGGATGTCTTGGCGTTCGATGCATGTTACAAGCGCAACAAGTACAATCGACCATTTGTTATGATGGTTGGTGTAAATCACCACCACCGTAACATCATATATGGTTTTGCCCAGTTGCATAACGAGACAATCCCCAACTATGTTTGGTTGTTGAATATTTTTCTGGAGTGTATGAACTCTAAGATGCCCACTTCAGTGATCACAGACGGAGACAAGTCTATGCGTGGTGCCATTGCTACTGTTCTGGTTGGAGTGCCTCACCGTCTTTGTATTTGGAATATTGAGACAAATGTGACAACGGCCGTTCATAATAAGGAGTTCGTTAGCGCATTCACTTACTTGGCGAAAGCACGTATATCGATTGAGGAGTTTGAGAGGCGTTGGGAGCATTTTATTAGTCAGCATGGTTTGTCTGCAAATAAGTGGTTGCAGGATTTGTACGCTGACAAATTACTGTGGGCAGAGGCATACTTGAAGGATATTTATTTCGGTGGACTGCAATCAACCTCGCGATGTGAGTCATGTAACCATTGGATAAATGGGTATGTGGGAACTCAATACAGCTTGCAACGTTTTGTTCAGGGCATTGATGAAGCACTGGAGGGGATGCGTTTCACGGAGGTGCAGGATTATTATACTTCTAGGCACACGAGGTTGGTCTGAAAGCATGCCCTTCGCACTTGGGAAATGCAAGCTGAAAGTATCTACACTCATCGTACATTTGCTATCTTCAAGTCTGAACTAGAGAATGAAGCTTCTTATGTATTAGCAGAGAGAAGAACTGAATCAGATGGGACAGAGACATTCATACTGAAGAACTACATGAACCCAGATCGGATAAGGCGGTTAACATTTACAATGTCCAATCAAGATCTAAAATGCAAGTGTGCATTATTTGAATCTAAGGGGGTTTCCATGCAGACACATGCTTACAGTAATAAAAATATGGGATACACCGCACTACCCACGTCGTGGTTCAAGCTTCGATGGACCCAAAATGCGAAGACACTAAATCGTCATCCTGGAGTTGGAGGTGATGTGGGAGAGAAAGTTGGTCGACTGATAAGACATGGAGGATTGGCTCTAAAGTGTAAGCGTTTATGTGACATCGCGTGTGGTAGTGAATATGCTTTTAATCATGTCTCTAAGACGTTGAACGACCTTACTCAATGGGCAATTGAGTTCGCGAGGGAGAGAACGGACAACACCACACCGGCAAACCCTCCAGTACCTCTTCGAAGTGTGAAAGATCCAAAAATTGGGAAGACCAAGGGGACATTCAAGTCAGCACGAACTGCATCGGGCAAAAATTTAAGAAAGTGTTCAAATTGTGGGAAATATGGTCATTTTCGCCCTAAGTGCCGAAACAAAGTCCCAAAAAAGGATCTTAAATTTCTTCTATTGTTTTTTAGGAGTTTATTTATATTTTAATAACTGTGATTGCATTGTATTTTCTTCGAATTATCTTAATAATTTATGAGTTAATTGATTGTTGGTTCAAATAAACAATAGCAATAAAACGGTCGACCTCATACAAATAACGGTCGACCTGACCATACACGGTCGACCGAACAAGTTAGTGAGGTCGACCGCGTATTTAATTTGGCCGACCAAACCGGTTTGTTTGCAACATCCACCCTAACCTCCCCCAATCCTCTATGTAAGAAACCCTCCCCAACTCATTCTACACCACAATCAGAACCCTATCCCACCACATCCACTCATTCTTCCTCTCCTTTCCCTTCTTCATCTTCTTCTCCAATTTCCAAAAACTCCATTTTCCAAAAACTCAAAGAAAACTCCATTCCATTTCATTCTCATCACTTAGAAGAAGAACAAGGTATATCTTTCAGTCCTCTTTTTCATTTGAGTCGATTCTTGTCTTCTTCCTTTTGTTTTCAAAAAATCTAAAGATGGAAAAGAGGGATTCTTCCTTCTGTTCGTCAGATGCGGTCGACCTGTTCATCATCGTGGTCGACCGCAACTGGCTTTTTATCTATTTTATTTCTGTTTTATGGACTGAAGTCGACCTATGATGATATTGAGGTCGACCTGTGAAGTTTTGCTATGATTTATGGCCTTATTATTTAGATCTATAGCTTGAAAAGAGGGATTTTCCCTTCTGTTCGCCAGATGCGGTCGACCTTTTCATATTCGTGGTCGACCGCATCTTGCTTTCAATCGATTTTTTCTTTTGTTGTATAGACTGAGATCGACCTATGATGATATTGAGGTCGACCTGTGAAGTTTTGCTACGATTTATGGCCTTATTATTTAGATCTATAGCTTGAAAAGAGGGATGTTCCCTTCTGTTCGCCAGATGCGGTCGACCTTTTCATATTCGTGGTCGACCGCATCTGGCTTTCAATTGATTTTTTCTTTTGTTGTATAGACTGAGGTCGACCTATGATGATATTGAGGTCGACCTGTGAAGTTTTGCTACGATTTTATTGCCTTATAATTTACATCTATAGCTTGAAAAGAGGGATTTTGTCCTTCTGTTTGCCAGATGAGGTCGACCTTTTCATATTCGTGGTCGACCGCATCTGGCTTTCAAGCGATTTTATTTCTGTTTTATGGACTGAGGTCGACCTATGATGATATTGAGGTCGACCTGTGAAGTTTTGCTACGATTCTATGACCTTATTATTTAGATCTATAACTTGAAAAGAGGGATTTTCCCTTCTGTTCGCCAGATGCGGTCGACCTTTTCATATTCGTGGTCGACCGCATCTGGCTTTCAATCGATTTTTTCTTTTTTTGTATAGACTCAGGTCGACCTGTGATGATATTGAGGTCGACCTGTGACGTTTTGCTACGAGTATTTGGGCCATTTCGGACTCGTTTCAATTTAGCCGAGGTCGACCTATGATGCTTCTGAGGTCGACCTATGAAGGCAAAAGTTCGAGTTGTGCCATTGTCTGTGAATTATTTGTGCGAAACTAACACTGGTCGACCTCTTCTATTTATGAGGTCGACCGGATCTGTTTTGCACTCAATTGCTACAAGCATTTGGGCCATTTCGGACTCGTTTCAAATTAGCCGAGGTCGACCTATGATGCTTCTGAGGTCGACCTATGAAGGCAAAAGTTCGAGTTGTGCCATTGTCTTTGAATTATTTGTGCGAAACTAACACTGGTCGACCTCTTCTATTTATGAGGTCGACCGGATCTGTTTTGCACTCAATTGCTACGAGCATTTGGGCCATTTTAGACTCTTTTCAAATTAGCCGAGGTCGACCTATGATGCTTCTGACGTCGACCGATGAAGGCAAAAATTCGAGTTATTTGTGCTAAACTTATTGAGGTCGACCTGTGATGATATTGAGGTCGACCTCGGGCCATTTAAATCGATTGAAAGCCAGATGTTCATGGGGAGTGCAGTGCAGGACATTAGGCCACCTTGTAATGCACTCAAAGACACAAACGTCTGCTGCCTTCACCGAGTTCTCCTTTGCAACCCTATGCCGGCCACCGGCAAGCAAACAACAACAATATAACAAAGAAGACAATAAAACCTAAACTCTCTTACATCCATGCAGGGCATGTAAGAGAGTTTAGGTTTTATTGTCTTCTTTGTTATATTGTTGTTGTTTGCTTGTCGGTGACCGGCATAGGGTTGCAAAGGAGAACTCGGTGAAGGCAGCATACGTTTGTGTCTTCGAGTGCATTCCAAGGTGGTCTAATGTCCTGAACTGCACTCCTGCTGAAAGTCACATCTGGTTTTCAATCGATTTAAATTTTCCGAGGTCGACCTATGCTTCTTCTAAGGTCGACCTATGAAAGCAATTTTGTACTTGAATTGTTACGGGTTTATGTCGACCCATTCTCGTTTTATATTAACTGAGGTCGACCTATGCTTCTTCTGAGGTCGACCCATTCTCGTTTTAAATTAACTGAGGTCGACTTATGATTCTTCTGAGGTCGACCGATTCTCATTTTAAATTAACTGAGGTCGACCGCTTTATGGAGTGGTCGACCGCGTATTGTTCATTTCGAAAATGTGACTAACGTGTATTCTTGCTTGTTTGATCGCAGGATGTTTGGCAGCAAAAAGAAAAGAAAGGCACAAAAAGCTGCTGCCTCAAGTTCGGAATGGGAAGAGTTCAATCCCAATCTGTTCCAGACCAAGGAGCAAAGTGAGAACTATGAAGAGAAGAGAATGCACAACCGCAGGGTGGCTCCGGGAAGGCCATTGACGACGGATTCGTATTCTCATTTCAAGAATTACGGGTTTCTGAGACCCTTCATCGAGCAGGAGTGGCTGAAGGTGATATCTCTCAATGTACCATACTACCCAAAACTGGTACAGTACTTCTACAACAACATCGTCTTCGAGCGCAATGCAAATGGATCCATTCACGCATTCAAATCCTATGTGAATGGGGTGGCGATGCGCATCAGCAAGAATGTGTTGGCGCAAGTACTGGAGGCTCCAAACGAGGGGAAGAGAATCCATTCTTACGGTGCTTGGAATGAAACGCATTTCACGAGAGCCAAGCAAATCCAGACGGTATGTGGTCTTGATGAAGAGGAAGATGCTCAGGGGCGCAATAGGCCAACGAGTAACCACTTGACAGTTCAAGCCAGAGTTCTTCACCACATGCTTTCCTACAACATTCTGCCAAAGGGTGGACATCGGGAGACAGTCACCTACTTCGACATGGAGCTCCTCACCAACCTACTGTTAAACGAGAAGGTGAACTTGCCATACTTGATCTTTAACCACATGCTTACTGCTGCAGAGAGTTCAAACAGGAATCTTCCCTATGGGATGATCCTCACTGTGCTATTTGAGCATTTTAATGTGAATTTAAGTGAAGAGGTGGGGTTAAGAATCTCAAGGCAGGAGTTCTATACTGTTTCATCTCTGAAAAAGATGGGCTTTGAGATGCGTAATGGTGAGTATGTCAGAATAAACAATGCTCATGGTGGTGATGATGATGATGATGAGGATGATGATGGTGATGAAGGAGCTCGAGACGAGCCAATGGCGGAGGCACAGAGTTCAACTCCACCGATCACCTTAGAGCGTGTGTGGGAGCGCATGGATGGCATGTACGAGTACATGGGCCAGATATCCACCCAGATGACTGGCATGTACGACTACATGGGGCAAATGACCGCCCAGATGAGCACAATGCAGGTGACCGTGAATGAGATGCGAGATGAGTGGCGATCTTTAAGCGGAAGATACATGCATCCCACCACATCGGACCACCATCATGCTAGCACCACCAATGAAGAAAATGTGGATGAGGGAGAGGGGGGAGATGAGTAGGAGAGAGGAGATTTTAGATTGTGTGTTTTAGTGGTCAAAACGATTGTTGATTGTTATTCTGTTGTTTTTTTAGTTTTATTTTTATGTGTGAACAATTATGATTTCTGTTTTATTTTTAGTTGTTATGCTATGAATTGATGAGTCCTTGTTATCATTATTTATGACTAATTATGATGGTTTGAAACATAATTTATACGATCAAAAGAACCACACAAATCGACATACATAAGCAAAAAAGACACGGGGCATAGGTTGACTTTCTTGTATTCGGTCGACCTCGTACCGGATTAGGTCAACCGCGAAACCAACACTCGATCTTCATTTTACGTCAAATGATTGGACACTTTGATAGAACACTTATCTTCTATATGGTCGACCTCTTTCCTTATCCGGTCGACCATCTTGTTAATGACTGCCATCAAGTGGTCGACCTATATACCTTAGGTGGTCGACCATGTTGTTTCTGACGCCAACGAAATGGCCGACCGAGGTTTTATTCTGGTCGACCAAAAATAACAACTTAAACTAAGTGCGGTCGTTCAGGTGGTCGTTGAGGTCGATCGCAATGCTTTCTCGTGCTGCCCAAATTAGTCAATTCGGTCGACCGCCTCCAGGAATAGGTCGACCGAAAAGTGCATGTCACCGTGACATGCATGTCATAGTAGGCATACCCAGTACTTTATTGATTTGTAAATACCCACAAACATTCATAAACAAAATGACTGAGAACACTCACCGGTTCAAAACTGTCTTTTCCTCTGCACTATACTACCGTAAACTTTGGTTGGATCACCCTATTCCTTAGAAGCAAATAATACAAAGAAAAAGATGCTAATTTAAATGTTATTGAGATTTACATAAAAATTAATCAAATATAACTAATATATCTATCAAACTCCTATAGCCTCCCACCCCACCATCTTGGGAAAAATCCAAAAATAACACGGTTAATTTTTTTTACAAAAATACCACCCAAACAAGACAAATTCCAAAAGTAGCACCCTTCTTCATATACCGCCACTGGGAGGGGCAGTTCTTGCACAAACTGCTTTATGAGGAGGCGGTTTTATTTCCTTGAGGAAACCGCTTCCTCGACAAGCAGTTTTTCAGCTGCCCTAACAGAAACTGCTCTGCCAAGGGGCGGTTTTAGCTGCTCATGTAGAACCGCTCCTTTGGGGGGCGGTTTTTGTTGCCGACACACAAACCGCACCCTCCACCTGCGGTTTGTGTGTCGGCAAAATTATTCCCCGACACCTGACATGTCGCAATGCATGGGTTCACAGACATAGGGTTGCATGGCAGATGAAAACCGCCCCCTCCCTCTGCGGTTTCAGTGATGATTTTGCCAATAAAAGGCAGCCCCTAAAACCTCAGCTCTTCACACATCTCCTTATTCTTCTTCAATTAACTGTTGTGCACCCTACTGCGTTTAGAGTTTTTTGCGATTAAGCTTACTTCGTAAGTTTATTTTGTGTAACTTTTTGTTTTCATTTGTGATTTTTATGATATTAACTAAATTACGATTTTATTGCAGATGGCATTCCGAAAGTTCACGCTTAGGTTACAGTCGAATGGTTACACGGAAGAGACCGAAAAGGGGGTACGTTACGTCGATGGTAATTTTCATAAAGTGAAGGTCCCTACGAGACCGAACCTTGAAGAGCTCCGTCAAATGTGTACTGAGGTTACTTGCATGGATGGCACGGGAGAGTGGATCGTATGGTGTATCGATATCCAAACAGACATGGCGGGTCGTTGTGGTATAAGGAATTCCTCATAACCACTCAGGCTGAAGTAGATGTCATGCTTGAATTTTTGAACGCCAATAATCTTTACAAAGCAGAGATGTTCGTTTACACCGAGGCGTTCGAAGGCGGTGGAGGTCATTATGGATATGGCCAAACATCTGGTTACCATGGTGGAGGTAGATTATATGAAGATCATCCCTATCAAGGTTATCATGATCCTCATTCCTACCATGAGTACCAAGAAGGAAGTGAAGGTCATCATCAATCATTCCCATCATATGAAGAAGAAGTCCAACGGTACCATGAGTACAACTTCCATTCAGGCGGTGGTAGTTTTCACAACTACCATTACGGAGCTGATGAAGGTGCATTTCATGATCTGGATCACATGGAAGATGTCATGCCGACACCAATTAGTGACCCCTCCGAAGAAGAAGAAAGCAATCTCAGTGCAGACAACTCCGACCCTCTTGAAGGTGCTGATGATTCAGAACCACAGTCAGACTCAAATGATGATGATGTGTCTTGTGAGCGTGTACCTATTCCGTATTACAATCACATTCCAAATGAGAATTAGTATGTAGACGCTGACATGGAGTCGCAAGAGGTGCCATTATGGGATCCACTCACTGGGTTTACGAAGGGACACCAATTTGGTTCGAAGAAGGAGGTGCGACACGCTATTGAGACTAAAGCAATGACTCGGAGTTTTGAATGGCGTACAACTCATTCCAATGCGAACAGACTCATTGTTAGATGTCGAAATCAACATGAGGGATGCAAGGCTAGGGTCCTTACCATCAACAGCAAGAGAGTCGCCCATTAGGTCATATCCGGTGCGGTGAACACTAACACATGTGTTTCATCCATAACATCACAAGGCCATCGATAGTTGAAGTCCAGAGTGGTTGCCGCGGCTATCAAGCATCTAATTGAGCAACAACCCGACCTGAAGGTTAAAGCCATCATCGCCGACATTTCTAGTCAGTATGAATATATTATCAACTATAAAAAGGCATGGCATTGAAATCAGAAAGCCATGGCCGCCGTCTATGGTGATTGGGAAGAATCATATGCATTCCTACCCAGATTGATTTTGGAATTGGAGGCGTCTAACCCTGGCACTGTTTTCTCCCCTCGCTACCAAGATGAAGAGATCCGGCCTCCGAATCCCGGTAACAAACACCATTTTAAACGTCTTTTTTGGGCTTTCAAGCCATCTATTGATGGTTTTGGCTTCTGTGTCCCTGTGATGCAAGTGGATGGAACATTCCTTACCGGAAAATACAAGGGTTGTCTCCTGATTGCTAGCAGAGCGGATGCAAACATACATGTCTTTCCCTTAGCATTCGCACTTTTAGAAGGAGAGAATACATCTAGCTATGCATGGTTCTTCTGACAAATTCACCTCCACGTCAAAAGGACCAACCAGACAATTATCTCTAATCGCCTAGCCAGGATAAGAGTTGCCATCTTGGGGTTGGATCCAACCTGGAAGTGGCCACAGAGGTGGTGCATACGACACTTCAAGAGCAATTGGAACCATCATTTCAAGCGGAAGAAACTTGCTGATAGTGTATGGTGGACCGGTAAGTGTTCTATTCTATGGTGGACCACTTACTTAGGCTCTTTATAAAGAGATGCATGCCTAAGGAAATGGGATTTTAAGTGATTATAATGATCCTCCCATTTCCTGGGAAAATTGGGTATTAAGGGATCTTCGGATCCCCCCTTTTTATGTCAAAGGGGTTGTGTCTCTAAGGATATGTATACCTCTACTAAGAGTCTAACAAGTGTGTATGAATTTCTTTTAATTATTGAAATGAAATTTACATTAACTTAAGAATTTTCTCTGATGGTCCTCAGCTGTTGCCTACCAAGAGAAGAAATTCAAGGAAAAAATTCAGAAAATCCGTGAATTATGTCCTAAAGGTGTGCAATGGATTGATGAACATGACCTACTGACTCGCTATGACACAACTCCTAACATTGGCCAAGTGTAACCAATGAAAGGGACTGCAGTATAGTGGCTCAAGTAATAAATATCGAATCCACGGGTCTCTAAAGTTACTATTACTCAGCTTCAGTTCATTATCTAGCAAATCAGATTAAGATGGAAGAACTAAAACTACTCTAACAAACTCCAGTTAAAGTTAATCTAATTACAGGTTGGGAACTCACTTAGGTATGATTCCCCCTAGCCACTAGCCAGATTAATGACGGATGATCTCTAACCTGTTTCACTTTCATTCACAATGCGGAGAATCCTTGACTAGACCTTGAGTCTCGACTAAAGGAACAAGGCCATCTTGAGTCAATTGCCTAGAGGGACGTATCCTTCTCTAGAACAACCGATCAAGGCGTTCTGAACTAGATTCCCTCTATCGAATGAGTTTCTCAATCGATACAAAGCATTGAATCAACCCTCGACTAAAGCAATCGATCCAATACTATCAATCTATGGTGCTCTGTTGACCTAATCAGGTATTCCCTCTCATAGGATCAAAGCAGAAACAATAATCTCGACTAAAGCAGAATTGAATCATGAAAACATGCATAGATTGAATATGAACTCAAGATTATCAAGTAGGAGTACTCATAAAATAATCCAATCAAACAAACATAGCTAGAGTTCCTCAAAACCTAAGTGAAGGGAAGTTACTCCATAGAGAAGAGAGAGACTGCAGTAAGAATCTTCAGATGATCAGTCTTCAAGTCCGGGCTTGTTCCTCGAGCTTCCAAGGCGAAGAAATCCCCCAATTCCACTCCAAGAATGCCCTCAAATTGCCCTCTCTCTCTCTCTTTGGTTCGTCCCTTGGGTGTTTGGGATCCAAAACCCAGCTCTCTCTTTCCTTTGGCTTCAATCTGCCTCAAAAACCCGATTCTGGGCAAAACACGGTCGAGGACACGGCCGTGTTTTACTTTTGCCCGCCCGTGTTTTGCCCCCAGCAGCCCTCGTCGGCCAAAACACGGTCGTTCCTAAATATGGACACGTCCGTGTTTTTCTTTAGGCCAGCCCGTGTTTTTACTGCCGAACCTGTTCCCCTATATTCAATGCTTCGTTTCTCCCTCGTCCGGACTCCGAATAGGTCGCCGTTTGATCCCAGACGCTCGTAGTCTCGTCCTCTTTATTTTCATGAAAAACTTGCATGATTCTTTGTCCATAAAGTGAGGTAGAAATCCATTCTTATTCAGGTCATGCCCGAGTTTCTTCTCCCGAATGGCCAATTGATCTCTGATTGACTTGAAACTTGCGCCTATGCTTCACTTTATGTGCTAGGACCTAAAATATAACAAAGGAACACAACCTAGCATAAAATAGGCCAAAGAAGCGATAATGCAAGCTTAAACGATCAAGAAACAAAGGGGAAAACATGTGCAAATATCGAGTCATCAAATCCCCCCAGACTTAACCGTTTGCTTGTCTCCAAGCAAACCTAACTCAAACCAATGCAGCTCTCCAGACCTCTATAGAAAAATACAACCCCGATCGTCGTTAGAGGATTTCCTAGATCATATAGCAGCTTACGAGGTCAACTGGTCTTCTAAGACGTTCCCTATCTCTCTCAATACGAGTACTAGACTCAAGTCAGGACCATGAGAAGAAGTAGAAGTAAGACAGTCAGTTCATGGATAAAGGGACTCACACCATTCACAACCAAGGACTCGTTGTACCGGGGTGCTCTTTCACTTAATTTCACTGTTGGAACCCCTTTTTCACTTTCATTTTACTTTTTTTTCTTTTTCGTTCACTTGGCGGGGGTTCCAACTGCATTCTTTTGCACGGTGGACCCTTATTAGTCGAGCAAGAGCAATTTCTGTACATCTGGAGCTCGCAAGAGTACTTCTTTTAACTCCTTTTCCTCAACTCGTGTGGAGGGTCAATGAAATTAAGGGGGGTCGGAAGCTCTATCCGTGCCCTTAAAAACACATCCTCGAGTAGACAAACCGTTCAACGGGTGAAAGTTTTACTTGTACTAGAGACAACTTAGCTTCACCTTGTAGGAGTACCCCACTAAGGATCACTAAAATCTCTTCCAAAACCCGATTTTGTGCAATGAACGGTGCCACACACGTTGGGCTTACCCCCATGTTTAAGATTTAATGATTTCGACATGGAGGATCAACTGCTTTTCATTTTTTCACATGAGCACCCTGTTCGATACACAA
This sequence comes from Linum tenue, assembly GCA_946122785.1. NCBI lineage: Eukaryota > Viridiplantae > Streptophyta > Magnoliopsida > Malpighiales > Linaceae > Linum > Linum tenue. Next base: position 6,717,287 of record CAMGYJ010000003.1, read on the forward strand.
GCCCATAACACAATCCAAACAGAGTCACCATTACCACATGAATTCAACGGTCTTAGCTCCACTAATTCACAAAATCAACTGGCACAGCAGAGAGCTAGATAGGAAAAATCTTATACTTCAACATCCTCCATAGTGCTACACTACCTCCCTAGGTTGCACATTACTATAGAGACTGTCAATTCAAAGCATACTGAGCAGGCAATTTGCAAGGAAACACGTACTTGGAGCCCTAAAATTGAAATTTGGACAGTGGACTAGGCTCCAAGCACACAAGCAGCTAAACATTCACACACATACATAATCGAACATCCCCCCACACTTAAGCACGACATTGTCCTCAATGGATGAAAGATAAGGAGGGTAGAACGAAGTTACCATATCCAGGGTGAATGATGGTGGACGGGGCTGGCAGTTATTCCAGGAGGAGAGAGTGGTCAGAACACAAAAACCACACAAAATCTCAAAAAGGTTGAGTTATTGACTCTAAAATCAAATAACAAAACTGACTCAACCGAGGAGAAAAAGAGAAAGAAATGCAAACCGACTGGTTGGGTTGCCTCCCAACAAGCGCTTCTTTCATGTCGTGAGCCGGACGGTAGCTCCTATGTTTCGGTCCACCCCAAAACCTCCTTGAAGTTGAGGTTCTCGTCAATGAGGTGGAGTCTCAAGTCACGAGCATGTGGTATGACAGGTGATGGAAGCTCGTGCACTTGATGCAGATAACGTCTCCACCCTCGAGACCTCTTCTTCTCTTCTCTCGTCTCATTGCCCCAAACCAGATATGACAACATCGATTGACCACCATCGCGTCCACCAAGAGGGACCGATGTCGATGTGGCCTTGGTCTGGCAAAGAGACACTGCAAATGGGTCCTTGCTAAGTAGTTCCTCGAAGTTTGGTGGAGATATCACATGCAACTCATGGCTGGTGCGAGCCTCTTCCACCTCAACTTCGCCCTCAGCCTGGATGCCAATTGCTTCTTCAACCTCCCTTTCTTCTTCATGTGGTATCACCCCTAGGAAATGATCAAGAACTCCTTCTGCTTCACCTTCGTCATCCTCCACAACTTCTTTCTGCACCCTTTCTCTCTCTTCTTCTTCTAGCACGGATTGGAGAGCAAGTTGCCAAGCAATTTCTTTCATGAGATCTTCTTGCATCTCCTCACTCATGCCCGCCTCTTCAAAGCTCAGTTTGGGATGTGGGAAGGTGTGGTCGGCTACGACAGGACATTCCTGATCATGATCATCACGGGAGCTCTCCGTGACAACTTCAGTGGGCTCCACAATGTCCTTGTAGCCTTCTTCTTCCTCCTCCTCTTCTAGTATGGTAGCAGAAGGGTGATATGGAGCAGGTTGTGCACAAGATCGCTCAAGATCATCGACGCTCTTCTTAAGGCTCAGGAGGATCTCCTCTGTTTCACGATAGGCCTGGTTACAAAGATCCATCCTAGACAATGATCTCTGACTCACTCCTACTGTCACTCTAGAAAATGGCCAAGTGTAACCACTTCCTAAAGCGTAGTATAGCGGGTTTGGGTTTTAATGTCAACCCGGGTCCTAGATGTGATGACTACTCGGTGAAATCTCGTTATCTAGCAGTGAACTCTTAGTGCAGATTCAAGCAAACAAAAACACAAAGCAAGTTAAACGGTTGTTGTCAAGTCAAAAGAGGTCACCCGGATATGGTTCCCCCTAGACTGCAGTTAAGCCGGATTGCAATTTACCAAGTTCAGTTTTTATGAAAGTTATACTGCGGAAGGTTCTTAACTAGTCTGAAGTCTCGACTAAAGGTCTCCAGACCCTCTCAATCTGAGTCTCTAGCGGGCGACTAACCTCCACCAGAGTAAACAGATTGAGGACCTAGTGAACCAAACCTCCACTACCGAATTGAATGCGGTACAGAATAGCGAATTGGCTCCTCGACTAAAGTCACCAATTCGCCACCTTCGATTAAGGATACTCTATCAACCTAGGCAGATATTCTCATTCTAGGTCAAAGCAGAAACAACAGGAATTTGATCAGGATTCAAGTCATTCAATCATTCAAACCTCAATCGAATATAATCAATTCACAAACTCTGTACTTGGGTTCATACAATCAGACCTAGCATACAAATCTAGGGTTCCCCATACCCAGATGAATGGGGGAACTACTCTGATATGATCTCAAATTGCCAACCATTCATGTCACAATTACTTGACAAAGAAGCAATCGAAGTTGGGAAGAAGAAAGGCAGATTTTGGTTAAGTGTTGGGACAGTTTCGAGATGCCTACTTTGGAAGCTTGTATCTCACAAATGGCTCAATGGAAATTGGAGATCAAGGATTTGTTTTGCAGATAAAGTTTCCATGTTTCCAATGGTATGCTTTTATGGATCTGATTCAAGTCCAAAGGCTTCCACAACATGAAACTAGGTATGTTTGTGAACAAAGGGAAGGAATTGGATGAAGAATTGGAGTTCGGGAAGGCCTCGAACAAAAGGCGCGAAGTTAGTACGAAAGCTGCCTTTTAACTGTTTTGCGGGCAGATTACTTGTGCGCCAAGAAAGGAAGTTTATGGCCGAATTTTGAGTCCTTTTTAGTGTTTGTTTTTACCTTAATTGTTTCCTTGTTTATCTAGATTTGTATTAGGTTTTATTGGCTATACTCCATTTACGTTGTAAAAACAGAAGACTTTGATTAATCGAAAAACCTTTGGTTTTGTGCAGGTTGCGACTTGTTGAGTTTGGTAGATTCCAAGCTTGTGAGCTTGTATCGATTGAATATCCTCTTCAATCGTGGTCGATCAGCTACCCTTTTATACCATACGAGCTTTCCCCAGGTGTGGAATTGTTCGTTGGTTCCATTTTTTCCCAAGATCGTATTAAGAGCGCTTCGTTCTTGATTCGAGCTCAATCGATTCTTCGATTGAGTCGTTGCTGCGTTACTTTGATAAAAATACACCCACCAGGGTCGTATTATACTCCATAGAGAAAGAAGCAAAAGCATATTCAGACGCGGAAATCATACTGTGAAGACGGATTTCTGCTCCTGGACGTTTAATCGGCACTTCTCCAAGCTCAAGTCGGGCTCCAATGGTGATGAAGATCAAGCTATGGCACTTGGGAACTCTGGTTCGTCGCTTTCTCTCTCTAGGAATCGCTTTCTCTCTCCAAAACTCGGAACCCTTCAATGTTGGCCTTCCTTTCCCTTAAATCAGCTGCCTGGTCGCGATACCCGGTCGAAATACCCGGTCGGGTATTTTGGATTTCGACCGGGTATAATCAAAACGCGCCGCTTTCGTAAAGGGAAAATCCCCGGTCTGATCCAATAATCCCCGACCGGGGATTTTAGCATTCTGCCCGGGCTCCTCTCTGTTTCTCGGGCGCCCAAAAATAGTGAATACCCGGTCGGGTATTTGGCCACCTAACCGGGTATTTTCCTCCTGCGGCTTACTTTGTCCCAACTTCGCTCCTTTCGACCCAGAACTCGTTACTCCGCCTCGATTCCAACGCCGGGACCTGAAATATGACATAAACACACACCCTAGCGTGAAATCGGCTTAAAACACTAGAATCCACATCTCAAACGGCTTTAGAATGGGGTGAAAACATGTGTAATTATTGGTCTATCAAACTCCCCCACACTTAACTAGGGCTGGTAATCGGTCGGTATCCGGTATACCAGATACCGAATAGTCGGTATCCGGTATACCGGATAACATTGTGTACCCACCGAATACCGATACCGAATGTTATCCGGTATACCGGATACCGAATACTCGGTATCCGGTATACCGGATACCGAATACTCGGTATCCGGTAGTAATACCGGTATACCGAATACCGATTAATGCATTGAGATTATACCATTAGAATTCGAGATAAAGAAACTGACGATAGCATTGGAGATTAACTAATTGGAATCCAATTGAAGTTTATTGTGAATACTTGGAACTTGAAGCATTGGAACTGACTGACGCTCAAAGCATCCCCTTGGTGATAAGGAGAATTTGAGTTTAGGCAAAGGATTAGATAGTAGTGGTGGCGGCGGTTGGTGGAAAGGGATTTGCGGCTGATAAAGAAAGGGCGGGATGAATGTCCTGGCGGAAGACCGCCGGGGCGTGCTGTGGTGGCGCTGGAATTCGCCTCGGCGGGCTGGAGAAGAAGAGTTGAAGTCGAACAGAGGAAAGGTGGAGGGGCCGATGTGCTGGGCTGTGCAGATGTTGATTTAATTTTAGGGTTTACACGCCCCCCCCCCCCACTCCCAATTTCAAACGCTGTCGTTTCCTTTTTTATTTTTGTTATTCGGTATTCGGTATACCGATTTACCGTCGGTATATGACTGGTCGATATTCGGTATACCGTTTGGCCAAGAAGTGCAGCCTAATACCGATACCGACGGTATTCGGTATACCGAATACCGATTATAATCGGTTCGATACCCGGTATACCGAATACCGGTTTACCGAATACCAGCCCTACACTTAACCGTTTGCTTGTCCCTAAGCAAACCAAGTCAGACACCAGGTAAGCTCAAAACGTTTCACTCAAACAGGCCTTAGGGCAAATCGTATCGGCACAAAACACGTGGATCATACTGGCTTTCGATCATCAACACATGGCAACTCGAATGATAACCTAGACAACCACCACAGACGACATTCGAATGCAATAAAGTCGAGCAAAGGAAGAGTTCTCTCCTGTTCACCAACCAACCTAGACTTGACTCAACCACTTGTTCAAAACAGTCACTGCATGCACAAAGCTCAAGATATCAGAATTAAGACCGAGCAATCTAGGTCCTCACCAGGGTAAAGAGTAGAGAGAATATAAGAAAATTAATCGCTCACTCTCGACCAGTGGGGTCAGGACAATTTGATGCGAAAAATGCGCATGCTTCTTCTCTCAATCCCTATCGTCTCTTCACCATGAATGCAGCCTCTAAATGCTAGAGTTCATATAAGCGGTGTCACCACTAACTAATCCGGAGGTCTTAGACACAGGTTCAAATGACTGGCTAGGGTCTTGGACATGGGGAAAAGGCCTTTTAGGTGGTGGTAGTTATAGCACAAGGTTCCACATTTCCCAACCCAACAAAACCACAGTCAAGCAAACCAGTAACTTCCGTTCTGCTATTCTGCATTAATCAAATTCTTTAGGGCACAAGAGCGAAGGAGGTTATATAAATGTTAGCATTTCCAAGCCAAGCTGCTAATAAACACTACTTAGTGGGCACTATTCAGATTTTTGGTGGTGGCTCTCTTTTGCTTTCATTTTTTCTTTGTTTTTCTTTATTTTTTTCTTTATTCATCCTTTAAGAGAACCACCACCTCTGCACATTTTTCAAACACACGCCCAACTTTTAAGCACTACCTCCAACCCTCACATGACATTTAGCAAAAACAGCAGAAAACATGCAAAAACCACTCTGTGGAACCTTCTAAAAGATGCAAAGGGTGATTTTTCATTTTAGACCGAAAGAAAGGGTAACACACGGCTCAAAGGGGCTGACTAGGGGACATGACACATCAGGACAGTCAGTTTGGTCGTGGGCTAATCCTATGCCTCCATCATCTTAGCTAGTGACAACGTGAATGCTACATTTCATGTAAGAGGAATCTATCGCACAAGAAAGAAACGAGCAGGCTCAAATCTCACATGGCTACCTATATGCTCTATCTCACATTCTGATTCCCTGAACTAGATGCATAAATGACTGTCAACAGCAAGTGATCAAATGCAAGTCGCAGTTGGTAAGCAAACAGTTGAAAACTGAACCCCTACACGACTCTACTACACATCTCAGTCATCGTAATAGGTTGTCCTAGTCACACTCAAGTTGTCATGCATCGAGTCAAAAGCCATTCAATCTACTAATCACAACCACAGTGCCAATACGATCAATCATCAAGCAAACAGCAGTGCTTGGAGCCCTCAAATCTCAAGATTTGGACAGTGGACTAGGCTCCAAGCACACAAACAGATCGAATGCAGTCAAAAGATAAACATCATCCCCCCCACACTTAAGATCGACATTGCCCTCAATGGAGAAGAGGAAAGGAAAGGGGAACGATATTACCGGTGTGCACAGACTGCAGGAGACTGGAAATGGACCAGTCGGCATGGAACGGACTGGAGAGAGGACCAGTCGGGAACACAGGCAGAGCTAAAGGAAACCAAAAAGCTCAAACACATACGTTAGGTCCAATGGTCAGCCCAATAGTACAGCATCCAAAAATGAAAAGAAAAAGAAACAAAAACCGACACAAAACAGTTTGCATGCTGACAAAGACCAAAAACACTCAAAACATGCCCCTAGGGCCCTCCAAGACCGGAGAAGTCGATCTGGTGCATGAGGTCGTCGTCGCCATCCTCCGGTGGCTGCTGTGGTGGTGAATGATCCCACCGGGTGGTCCAGTGGTGCTCCTCGGGAGGGTGACAAGCATGGAGCAGGTGCTCCGAGTACTCCATCAGTCGGCGGCCTCGATCTCTCTCCCGCTCGATGAGAGCACTAGTGACTCCCATGTGGGTCTCCAAGCGGCCGAGGCGCTCGTCAACTCCCGTAAGCCTGGACTGGTACTCAGCCTGGTGGGCCGAATACTGCTGGTAGAACTGGACCTGATGGTCCATGAGCTGCTGGTTCTGGAGACCGAGCTGCTGGAACTGGAGCCCCATCTGCTGGAACTGCTCTGTGAAGAAGTCCATCAACAGGCCAGAAGCCATCAACGGACCAGAAGGACCAGAGGAGGACTCGCCTCGCACCGGTCTCCGTCGAGGCTGAAGGTCCCCTGATGGAGAGAGCGGGGGCTCCGGCTCATCGGCATCCATGGCGCCGTCATCATCATCATCAGCATCCTCATCCACCTCCTCATCGGAGTAGTCAACATCCTCCTCGTCCTCATCAAGATCCACAACCTCCTCAGGGGGCATAGAGAGCCCAGACACCCAGGTACGGATGTCATCAGTGGCCAGGAGGCGTGCACTGTGGAGCACGTCCCGGCTGAGGGGGGTGGAGCCGCCCTGTGCAGAAGCATCCTGAAGCCCCTCAAAGCTGATGCCGAAATGGCGCGCCAACCGGGTGATCAGGGGGCCACAGAAGAGGTGGGTGGGTTTCCCGTGGCACCGGGAGAAAGTGGTGGCCACGAAAGAACCCAGGTGGAGCATGTGGTCCGGGTCCCCCATCGAGTACATGGCGTACAGCACCCGCTTAGGAATCTTATGCGAGCCGGTGGCGTTGGGAACGATGGAGCGGGTGATTAGCAGGTTCAGAATGTGCCACTCCGGCTTGAGGGTGCTGACGTAGGTCTGGCCAGCCTCGAAGAACTCATACCGATGGTCGTGCCTGGCTGCATGGCGGTAGAAATGGTCCTGGTCCCAATCGATCGGGTTTGGGAGCTCGACCATGTGGCCATCGAACGGGTGGTACTCGATCCCCAATGCGTAGGCCAACCCGTCAATGGTCAGCTCCCGGGGACGGCCACCCATCCTGAATGTCACCGCAAAGGCGTCCTGGGGCTTCTTGCGGTCATACTGAAATGTGGTGTAGAACTCCCACACCAGCTCCGTGTAGGTGGGCTCGTCTATGGTGAGCAGCGTCCGCCAATCGCGGTGACTGATGGCGGCGCTGAGCTCCTGCAGGCAGTGGAGCTGCTCGAACACGGCCCACTCGAGATGGTGGTGGCGCTCCAGTTTCCCTCGAATCACCTTGCGGAACTGGTCCGCGTACTCCCGGTGCAGGCTCAAGCCCTGCACAAACGGATGATCGAGGGACATGGTCCTGCAAAATCAACAAACCAAAAGTGGAGCCAAGAAAAACATTGTCAGGACCAACAGCATGGGGTCAGCACATCCCCCACATTCAGGCTCACCTAGGCTAACAGTTAAGCACAGCCGGTTGAATTGAAATCAACTCAACCGGAATTCAAGGCAAGACCACAGAATCCACCACAACAAGTACACGGGCAGCACATATACCACATATAAATCCATGCAAGCTCAATCATCCCTCCTACTCTAAATAAAGCATGCAAACACAGTTCTAGGTCCTATAATCTACAGTTCGATTCTCCAGGAAAAGAGTAAGTAATAAGAAACACACCTGGAAACGCAAGTAAAACTGTAGTGAGGACACGAAAAAGGGGTGAGGGACGCGAAAGGGGCCAAAAATTGCCCGAGGAGGCTCGCCGGAAAGTGGCCAGAAAATGGCCGGCGAGTCACCGGAAAGTCGCCGGAAAATGACCGGCGCGGCGGCGGCGGCGGAGGGGCGCCCGGCGGCGGCGGAGGGGCGGCGGCCGGCGGCGAGTAACGGCGGCCGGCGGCGGCCAAAGAGGAGAGAGGGGAGAGGATTTTGAGAGTAGAGAGGAGAAATTTTGGAAAAAATGAGAGTAGAGAGAGAAATGACCGGGGGTTTCCTTTAAATAGTCAAAATACCCGGTCGGGTCTCAGAAATACCCGGTCGGGTATTTCTGATTCCTCGACCGGGGTTTGCTAAACGCAACGTATCAAATGGGCCATTATACCCGGCCTTGAGCCAAAAATACCTGGACGGGTAATTTTGGATCAAGGTCGGGTATTTTTGTGAAACGCTGCGTGTAAGGCCTTGAAAACCCCCGGCCTCGAACCAAAAATACCCGGGAGGGTAATTTTGGTACGAGGTCGGGTATTTTTGTAAAAACGCTGCGTTCAAAGCCTTGGGAATCCCCGGCCTCGAACCAAAAATACCCGGTCGGGTATTTTTAGGACGAGGTCGGGTATTTCCCATTTTCCCCCCCGAGAAACAGAGGGGGCCGCGGGCGTGGACCAAAAATACCCGGTCGGGTATTTTGGCCCACGACCGGGTATTTTCCCCAGTTCGGCCAAAAATCTCATTTCGCCCAAAATTTCAACCTCTCCTGCACGAAAACACCAAATCAAGGCATCACAGACGACCGAACTTCATTACAGACATGCAACTGACTCGACACGACACAAAAACTCAGAAAAAGAGAAAAAGAAATGCAAACCGTGGTGGGGTTGCCTCCCCACAAGCGCTTCTTTACCGTCTTTTAGCTGGACGCCCATGGCGGAACTAAGGGTCCGCGAGTTCCACCACCAACTCCGCACGTTCGACCTCGTCTCCCAGGTAGAGTTTGAGACGATGGCCATTCACTTTACACGGTTCAGTCTGCGGGTTGGCGATCTCGATAGTGCCATACGGGAACACCTGGGTGACCGTGAACGGTCCAGACCACCGGGAACGGAGTTTTCCGGGAAAGAGTTTTAGGCGAGAGTTATAGAGGAGAACTCGATCACCAACCTGGAACTCTTTCGGACCCCGCAACCGGGCATCGTCTAGGCGCTTAGTGCGCTCCTTGTACAGCCGGGTGTTCTCATAGGCGTGGTAGCGCCATTCCTCCAGCTCCAACATCTGCAATTTTCGCTCAACACCTGCAACACTAACATCCAGATTTAGCAGCTTAAGGGCCCAGAAGGCCTTGTGCTCTAGCTCCACGGGCAGATGGCATGCCTTTCCATAGACAAGCCGGTACGGTGAAGTACCAATGGGTGTCTTGTAGGCAGTGCGATACGCCCACAGAGCATCATCGAGCTTGGTGGACCAATCTTTGCGGGACTGATCCACCGTTTTCTCCAGGATCCGCTTGAGCTCCCGGTTCGTCAGCTCGGCCTGGCCACTGGTCTGGGGATGATAGGCCACGGACACCTTGTGAGTCACACCATAGCGAGATAGTAGTTTATCAAATTGGCCCTGGAAATGGGTGCCTCTATCGCTTATGATGGCTCTAGGTGTCCCGAACCGGGAGAATAGCTGATTCAAAAAAACACAAACACGTCTAGCATCATTGGTGGGCAAAGCTTGCGCCTCAGCCCACCTAGAGACGTAGTCAACAGCAACCAGAATATAGGTGTTACCAAAAGATGGAGGGAAGGGGCCCATGAAGTCGATACCCCAGACATCAAAAATCTCACAAGTTATAAACACATTCTGGGGCATCTCATCACGGGCAGAGATGTTACCTTACCTCTGGCATCGGTCGCACCTGCGTGCGAAGGCGTCTGGAGCACCTTCCTCGCCGTGCGGTTTCCTCCGTGATGACCGCTAGTAGGTCCCTCATGACAGTGAGATAGAATTCCCTCCATCTCACTCTCCATAACACAACGACGAATGATCTCGTCGGCTCCGATCCGAAAAAGATGAGGGTCATCCCAGAAGTAGTACTTCAGATCGGAGAAAAACTTCCTCTTGGCGTGAGTTGCCATCCCCTTGGGCAGCTGCTGGCCCACCAAATAGTTCGCAAAATCAGAATACCAGGGGGTGACACTCTCCACCAAGCACATCATCATCAACCTCTCATCTGGGAAGGAGTCGTCGATCTCCTCCACGAGGTTGTCCGCAGGAGGTGCGTCCAACCGGTAGAGGTGATCAGCTGCAACATTTTCTGCTCCTTTCTTGTCCCGGATCTCAATATCAAACTCCTGCAGTAGTAAGATCCATCATATGAGCCGAGGCTTGGCATCGGCCTTGCTCATCAGGTATCGAATCGCGGAGTGATCTGTGTACACGGTCACATGGGACAAGACCAGATAGGGGCGAATTTTATCGAAGGCAAACACCACTGCAAGCAGCTCCTTCTCTGTGGTGGTGTAGTTCTCTTGGGCATCATTAAGAGTCTTCGAGGCGTAGTATATAGGGCGGAAGTGTTGATCTCGCCTCTGCCCCAAAACAGCTCCAACAGCAAAGTCACTGGCGTCGCACATCAGCTCAAATGGTAGGGACCAGTAAGGGACAACCATGATAGGAGCCTGGGTGAGCTTCTCCTTCAAGGTTGTGAACGCCGCTGTGCAAGCATCAGTGAACTGGAAGGGGGCATCCTTCTCTAGAAGCTTAGTCAGGGGCAGGGCAATCTTCGAGAAATCCTTGATGAACCGCCTGTAGAACCCGGCATGGCCAAGAAAACTCCGGATCCCCTTAACAGATGTAGGAGGAGGCAGCTTGCTGATAGTCTCGATCTTTGCTCTGTCCACCTCAATCCCCATCTTGGAGATCTTATGCCCAAGAACTATGCCTTCTCGAACCATGAACTGACACTTCTCCCAACTCAGTGCCAGGTTCGTTTCTTCACACCGTTTAAGAACAAGTTCCAGGTTATGGAGACAGTGAGAGAATGAGTCTCCATAAACCGAGAAATCGTCCATAAACACCTCCATGATCTCGCCGACCAGACGGTCAAAGATGGCGAGCATGCATCGCTGAAAAGTGGCCGGGGCGTTGCATAGCCCGAATGGAATCCTCCGGTAAGCAAATGTGCCGAAGGGGCAGGTGAAGGTGGTTTTCGCCTGGTCCTCCGGTGCAATAGGGATCTGAAAGTACCCGGACATCCCATCCAAGAAGCAGTAGAACTCGTGCCCCGCCAACCTCTCCAGCATCTGATCAATGAACGGCAGCGGGAAATGGTCCTTCCGAGTGGCGTCGTTGAGACGCCGATAGTCGATGCAAACACGGTACCCAGTCACCATGCGCATCGGGATGAGCTCGTTCTTCTCGTTAGGCACCACGGTCATCCCACCCTTTTTGGGCACCACCTGGGTGGGACTGACCCACTCGCTGTCAGAAATGGCGAAGATGATCCCCGCGTCCATCAGCTTCACGATCTCTGCCCGAACCACAGCCTCCAGGTTCGGTGTCAATCTCCTCTGCGGCTGTCTCACTGGCCGCATCTCATCCTCCAGCAATATCCGGTGGGAGCAAAAGGAGGGGCTGATCCCCCGGATTTCTGTGATCTTCCATGCTAAAGCTCGCTCGTACTACTTCAACAAGGCCACCAGTCTGGTCTTCTGCTCGGGTGTGAGGGTCGAGCTGATGATGACTGGCAGCTTATTCCCCTCCCGGAGAAATGCATACTCCAAATAAGGAGGGAGGGGCTTAAGCTCCAGCTCTGGTGGTTCCTCCAAGGAGGTGGTGATGCGGGCAGAGGATGAGATCGGTTTAAACAGCCTGTCGCCCTCCAAGAAGGGGCCATTCTCCAATGCGGCCAACTGCTCTGCCAGCTGCGGCTCCTGCGATGCCTGCTCACCTAGCAAAATACAACGCTCAAGAGCATCATCAGTACCCACACTCGTGATGGCGAGTGCGGTCTCAAAATCGGTAAGCACATCACAGTAATCTATGTCATCATGCAAATGAGAATGTTTCCCATTGTCAGACACAGAAAAAGTAGCTTGTTCATCACCAGCACGCAAGATCAATTTACCACTATGCACATCAATAAGCGCCTTGGCGGTGGCGAGAAATGGTCTACCCAAAATCAAAGGCACATCCACATCATCATTTATATCCAAGATAACAAAATCAACAGGATATGTGAATGCACCTACATTAACAAGCAAGTCCTCAATGATACCCCTAGGATGCACGATAGAACGATCAGCTAACTGAATGCTCATCCTAGTAGTTCTAGGTTCACCTAGGTCTAGCTTCTTAAACAAATTATAGGGCATGACATTTATGCTAGCGCCTAGGTCCGCCAAGGACTTTCCTACATGCATTCTGCCAATAACAAGAGGGATAGTGAAACTCCCTGGGTCTTTGCGCTTCTCGGGCAGCTTGTTCTGCAGGATAGCAGAACACTCCTCGCTGAGCATCACTGTCGAAAGATCCCCAAGTTTCTTCTTGTTGGTGAGGAGGTCTTTCATGAACTTGGCATACTTGGGCATCTTCGACAGTGCCTCCACGAACGGCATGCTGATGTTGACCTGCTTCAACATTGCCATGAACTTGGCAAACTCTGTCTCCAGCTTGTCTTTATGAAGTCGAGTGGGGAAGGGCAGCTGGGGTGTCTGCTCCTTAACCACAGGCTGTGGCTTGGGAGCAGGTGCTTCGCTGCCTTCCCCCACTTCTGCAGTATCAGTTGGAGGTGTTGAAGCAGGTAGTGGTTCGTCTCGCCTGGGCTGGGCAGCAGCAGAAGATATGGTCCTGCCACTCCTGGTGGTGATGGCGTCCAGCTGCTCTCGAGGTTCACGAGGATTGGGAACAGTGGTGGCAGGCAGACTCCCTGGTGCCCTGGTAGTGTTCTGGCGAGCTAACCTCCCAATCTGATTCTGGAGATCCTGCAGAATGGCACCTTGGTTTCTCTGGCCTGCCTCCAGTGAGGCTATGTTCTGATCCATCCTCGTGAAATTCGCATGACTGGTGGTCATGAATGCCTGCAAAATATTCTTCAGATCAGCCATCTGATTATCTGGAGTGAGGGCGCTGTAGAAGTTCCCCACTGTGAATGCATCGCTGAAGCCATGATGGGGACACTGCCAGAAGTATCCCATGTACGCTCACATGCATCACGAAGTGACTCATCTGGCTCTTGGCGGAAGTGAGTAATCTCCCGCTGAATCTCTGTGGTCTTCGATGTCGGATAGTACCTGTGCACGAACTTGTCAGCCAGATCGTCCCAAGAAGTGATGGACAATGGGGGCTGGGTCTCCAACCACCTCTTAGCATTCCCCGCCAGAGAATGGGGGAAGAGGTGAAGGCGGATTGCGTCATCCGGGACACCGTTCAGCTTGAACCCGTTCGTCAGCTGCAGAAAACAGGAAAGATGTACCCGGGCCTCCTCATCCTTCAAGCCATGGAACTGGATAGAGGATGTAATGAGTTGAATCCAGCATGGCTTGATCTCGAAGTTGTTTGCAGGAATGGGCGGATAGAGGATGACCGGGCGGATGTCAGCAATCCGTGGAGTATAGTAGTACTCCAAGGTGGGTCCCGGTGGTGGTGGATGATGATGGGCCCCAGCTCCCTGGGGATTGGGGTCGTTCCCCAAGATCTGGTTCACCGGAGGTGGGTTTTGATCGCCTTCCATCTCGTACTTGTCCTCGGACTCGCTGCTCAATTGGCCGTCTCTGCGCTCCACCGTAGCCAGTCTAGCTCGCTGTTGTCTCCGAAGTTGGTTGCAGGTGAGTTCAATCTCAGGATTCAACGGCAGTAAACCTCCCAACTGGCTACGGGTCATGCACTATCTGCACACAATCAAGCAATGCAAACCCGTGAAGGCACAAGTGGGAAGGAACAAACACTCAATGCGAAAATGAAAATGCTAAAGTAACAGAAATCACATTTCTTCAACAACCTAGCCGTCCCCGGCAACGGCGCCAAAAACTTGACTCACTCCTACTGTCACTCTATAAAATGGCCAAGTGTAACCACTTCCTAAAGCATAGTATAGCGGGTTTGGGTTTTAATGTCAACCCGGGTCCTAGATGTGATGACTACTCGGTGAAATCTCGTTATCTAGCAGTGAACTCTTAGTGCAGATTCAAGCAAACAAAAACACAAAGCAAGTTAAACGGTTGTTGTTAAGTCAAGAGAGGTCACCCGGATATGGTTCCCCCTAGACTGCAGTTAAGCCGGATTGCAATTTACCAAGTTCAGTTTTTATGAAAGTTATACTGCGGAAGGTTCTTAACTAGTCTGAAGTCTCGACTAAAGGTCTCCAGACCCTCTCAATCTGAGTCTCTAGCGGGCGACTAACCTCCACCAGAGTAAACAGATTGAGGCCCTAGTGAACCAAACCTCCACTACCGAATTGAATGCGATACAGAATAGCGAATTGGCTCCTCGACTAAAGTCACCAATTCGCCACCTTCGATTAAGGATACTCTATCAACCTAGGCAGATATTCTCATTCTAGGTCAAAGCAGAAACAACAGGAATTTGATCAGGATTCAAGTCATTCAATCATTCAAACCTCAATCGAATATAATCAATTCACAAACTCTGTACTTGGGTTCATACAATCAGACCTAGCATACAAATCTAGGGTTCCCCATACCCAGATGAATGGGGGAACTACTCCATAGAGAAAGAAGCAAAAGCAGATTAAGACGCGGAAATCATACTGTGAAGACGGATTTCTGCTCCTAGACGTTTAATCGGCACTTCTCTAAGCTCAAGCCGGGCTCCAATGGTGATGAAGATCAAGCTATGGCACTTGGGAACTCTGGTTCGTCGCTTTCTCTCTCTAGGAATCGCTTTCTCTCTCCAAAACTCGAAACCCTTCAATGTTGGCCTTCCTTTCCCTTAAATCAGCTGCCTGGTCGCGATACCCGGTCGGGTATTTTGGATTTCGACCGGGTATAATCAAAACGCGCCGCTTTCGTAAAGGGAAAATCCCCAGTATGATCCAATAATCCCCGACCGGGGATTTTAGCATTCTGCCCGGGCTCCTCTCTGTTTCTCGGGCGCCCAAAAATAGTGAATACCCGGTCGGGTATTTGGCCACCTGACCGGGTATTTTCCTCCTGCGGCTTACTTTGTCCCAACTTTGCTCCTTTCGACCCAGAACTCGTTCCTCTGCCTCGACTCCAACGCCGGGACCTGAAATATGACATAAACACACACCCTAGCGTGAAATCGGCTTAAAACACTAGAATCCACATCTCAAACGGCTTCAGAATGGGGTGAAAACATGTGTAATTATTGGTCTATCAATCTCTCACTGTCTCGAGCAAACTGCTCCATGAGAAGCCTCAATTCATAGTTTGGATCTGGCTGTGGTGTGTAGCATGGCTCTGCAGAATGGCCTGTGAAGGCCGCCATGGTTAACTCCAGCTCCGATGGCCCTTCTGGTTGTGGGAGAAAGTCTTCTTGGTAATGAGGTTGTTCTTGATATGCCCAGGGGTCTGGTTGTTCTCCGTAGTAAGGGGGTTGGTACTGGAACCCGAATCCATAGTATTCTCCTCCTTGATTGCTGCAGAGAGTCTCGAGGTAATACCACTCGGATGGTGGTGGATACCCCCAATGGTTGGAGAAGCCATGAGGATCCATGATTCAGATCTGCACCAACAAAAACAAAAACACCCAAGTGAAAAGCAAGGGTGGAAAAGAAAAGAAAAACGCTAAAGTAACAAACTTCTGCCTTTCCTAATAATCTAGAAAGTCCCCGGCAACGGCACCAAAAAGTTGACTCGCTATGACACAACTCCTAAAAATGGCCAAGTGTAACCAATGAAAGGGACTGCAGTATAGTGGCTCAAGTAATAAATATCGAATCCACGGGTCTCTAGAGTTACTATTACTCAGCTTCAGTTCATTATCTAGCAAACCAGATTAAGATGGAAGAACTAAAACTACTCTAACAAACTCCAGTTAAAGTTAATCTAATTACAGGTTGGGAACTCACTTAGGTATGATTCCCCCTAGCCACTAGCCAGATTAATGACTGATGATCGCTAACCTGTTTCACTTTCATTCACAATGCGGAGAATCCTTGACTAGACCTTGAGTCTCAACTAAAGGAACAAGGCCATCTTGAGTCAATTGCCTAGAGGGACGTATCCTTCTTTAGAACAACCGATCAAGGCATTCTGAACTAGATTCCCACTATCGAATGAGTTTCTCAATCAATACAAAGCATTGAATCAACCCTCGACTAAAGCAATCGATCCAATACTATCAATCTATGGTGCTCTGTTGACCTAATCAGGTATTCGCTCTCATAGGATCAAAACAGAATCAATAATCTAGACTAAAGCATAATTGAATCATGAAAACATGCATAGATTGAATATGAACTCAAGATTATCAAGTAGGCGTACTCATACAATCATCCAATCAAACAAACATAGCTAGGGTTCCTCAAAACCTAAGTGATGGGAAGTTACTCCATAGAGAAGAGAGAGACTGCAGTAAGAATCTTCAGATGATCAGTCTTCAAATCCGGGCTTGTTCCTCGAGCTTTTAAGGCGAAGAAATCCTCCAATTCCACTCCAAGAATGCCCTCAAATCGCCCTCTCTCTCTTTGGTTCGTCCCTTGGGTGTTTGGGATCCAAAACTCAGCTCTCTCTTTCCTTTGGCTTCAATCTGCCTCAAAAACCCGATTCTGGGCAAAACACGGTCGAGGACACGGCCGTGTTTTACTTTTGCCCGCCCGTGTTTTGCCCCCAGCAGCCCTCGTCGGCCAAAACACGGTCGTGCCTAAATATGGACACGACCGTGTTTTTCTTTAGGTCAGCCCGTGTTTTTACTGCCGAACATGTTCCCCTATATTCAATGCTTCGTTTCTCCCTCGTCCGGACTCCGAATCAGTCGCCGTTTGATCCCAGACGCTCGTAGTCTCGTCCTCTTTATTTACATGACAAACTTGCATGATTCTTTGTCCATAAAGTGAGGTATAAATCCATTCTTCTTCAGGTCATGCCCGAGTTTCTTCTCCCGAATCGCCAATTGATCTCTAATTGACTTGAAACTTGTGCCTATGCTTCACTTTATGTGCTAGGACCTAAAATGTAACAAAGGAACACAACCTAGCGTAAAATAGGCCAAAGAAGCGATAATGCAAGCTTAAACGATCAAGAAACAAAGGGGGAAACATGTGCAAATATCGAGTCATCACCTACCCATGTGGACTTTCCATATAGACTGACAATCCTCCACCAGGTGATTCGGGCTCTCACACCACTGACACTGAGCTACTGGAGGCGTAGCTATACCTTGGCCCGGAAGGAGACTGTTGGGCTGCTTCAACGTCTGCACCAACTCAGCCCCCTGCTGGTCTAACCCGGACCTGGTCTCCATAGCATGCACACCCCGGTCCCGGGAATTCCTGCCTCTGTTGTTCTGTCCCCAAGAATGATCTCGGGAAGCCAAGGTACTAATCATCTGGTTCAGCTCTGGTGGAGTCTTAGTAAGAATATCCCCTCCTGGGCATAGAGACTCGATCACCCTCTGGCTTTCTGGAGTGAGGGCGCTGTAGAAGTTCCCCACTGTGAATGCATCGCTGAAGCCATGATGGGGACACTGCCAGAAGTATCCCATGTACCGCTCACATGCATCACGAAGTGACTCATCTGGCTCTTGGCGGAAGTGAGTGATCTCCCGCTGAATCTCTGTGGTCTTCGATGTTGGATAGTACCTGTGCACGAACTTGTCAGCCAGATCGTCCCAAGAAGTGATGGACAATGGGGGCTGGGTCTCCAACCACCTCTTAGCATTCCCCGCCAGAGAATGGGGGAAGAGGTGAAGGCGGATTGCGTCATCCGGGACACCGTTCAGCTTGAACCCGTTCGTCAGCTGCAGAAAACAGGAAAGATGTACCTGGGCCTCCTCATCCTTCAAGCCATGGAACAGGATAGAGGATGTAATGAGTTGAATCCAGCATGGCTTGATCTCGAAGTTGTTTGCAGGAATGGGCGGATAGAGGATGACCGGGCAGATGTCAGCAATCCGTGGAGTATAGTAGTACTCCAAGGTGGGTCCCGGTGGTGGTGGATGATGATGGGCCCCAGCTCCCTGGGGATTGGGGTCGTTCCCCAAGATCTGGTTCACCGAAGGTGGGTTTTGATCGCCTTCCATCTCGTACTTGTCCTCGGACTCGCTGCTCAATTGGCCGTCTCTGCGCTCCACCGTAGCCAGTCTAGCTCGCTGTTGTCTCCGAAGTTGGTTGCAGGTGAGTTCAATCTCAGGATTCAACGGCAGTAAACCTCCCAACTGGCTACGGGTCATGCACTATCTGCACACAATCAAGCAATGCAAACCCGTGAAGGCACAAGTGGGAAGGAACAAACACTCAATGCGAAAATGAAAATGCTAAAGTAACAGAAATCACTTTTTTTCAACAACCTAGCCGTCCCCGGCAACGGTGCCAAAAACTTGACTCACTCCTACTGTCACTCTAGAAAATGGCCAAGTGTAACCACTTCCTAAAGCATAGTATAGCGGGTTTAGGTTTTAATGTCAACCCGGGTCCTAGATGTGATGACTACTCGGTGAAATCTCGTTATCTAGCAGTGAACTCTTAGTGCAGATTCAAGCAAACAAAAACACAAAGCAAGTTAAACGGTTGTTGTCAAGTCAAGAGAGGTCACCCGGATATGGTTCCCCCTAGACTGCAGTTAAGCCGGATTGCAATTTACCAAGTTCAGTTTTTATGAAAGTTATACTGCGGAAGGTTCTTAACTAGTCTGAAGTCTCGACTAAAGGTCTCCAGACCCTCTCAATCTGAGTCTCTAGCGGGCGACTAACCTCCACCAGAGTAAACAGATTGAGGCCCTAGTGAACCAAACCTCCACTACCGAATTGAATGCGATACAGAATAGCGAATTGGCTCCTCGACAAAAGTCACCAATTCGCCACCTTCGATTAAGGATACTCTATCAACCTAGGCAGATATTCTCATTCTAGGTCAAAGCAGAAACAACAGGAATTTGATCAGGATTCAAGTCATTCAATCATTCAAACCTCAATCGAATATAATCAATTCACAAACTCTGTACTTGGGTTCATACAATCAGACCTAGCATACAAATGTAGGGTTCCCCATACCCAGATGAATGGGGGAACTACTCCATAGAGAAAGAAGCAAAAGCAGATTCAGACGCGGAAATCATACTGTGAAGACGGATTTCTGCTCCTGGACATTTAATCGGCACTTCTCCAAGCTCAAGTCGGGCTCCAATGGTGATGAAGATCAAGCTATGGCACTTGGGAACTCTGGTTCGTCGCTTTCTCTCTCTAGGAATCGCTTTCTCTCTCCAAAACTCGGAACCCTTCAATGTTGGCCTTCCTTTCCCTTAAATCAGCTGCCTGGTCGCGATACCCGGTCGGGTATTTTGGATTTCGACCGGGTATAATCAAAACGCGCCGCTTTCGTAAAGGGAAAATCCCCGGTCTAATCCAATAATCCCCGACCGGGGATTTTAGCATTCTGCCCGGGCTCCTCTCTGTTTCTCGGGCGCCCAAAAATAGTGAATACCCGGTCGGGTATTTGGCCACCTGACCGGGTATTTTCCTCCTGCGGCTTACTTTGTCCCAACTTCGCTCCTTTCGACCCAGAACTCGTTCCTCCGCCTCGATTCCAACGCCGGGACCTGAAATATGACATAAACACACACCCTAGCGTGAAATCGGCTTAAAACACTAGAATCCACATCTCAAACGGCTTCAGAATGGGGTGAAAACATGTGTAATTATTGGTCTATCAATCTCTCACTGTCTCGAGCAAACTGCTCCATGAGAAGCCTCAATTCATAGTTTGGATCTGGCTGTGGTGTGTAGCATGGCTCTGCAGAATGGCCTGTGAAGGCCGCCATGGGTAACTCCAGCTCCGATGGCCCTTCTGGTTGTGGGAGAAAGTCTTCTTGGTAATGAGGTTGTTCTTGATATGCCCAGGGGTCTGGTTGTTCTCCGTAGTAAGGGGGTTGGTACTGGAACCCGAATCCATAGTATTCTCCTCCTTGATTGCTGCAGAGAGTCTCGGGGTAATACCACTCGGATGGTGGTGGATACCCCCAATGGTTGGAGAAGCCATGAGGATCCATGATTCAGATCTGCACCAACAAAAACAAAAACACCCAAGTGAAAAGCAAGGGTGGAAAAGAAAAGAAAAACGCTAAAGTAACAAACTTCTGCCTTTCCTAATAATCTAGAAAGTCCCCGGCAACGGCGCCAAAAACTTGACTCGCTATGACACAACTCCTAAAAATGGCCAAGTGTAACCAATGAAAGGGACTGCAGTATAGTGGCTCAAGTAATAAATATCGAATCCACGGGTCTCTAGAGTTACTATTACTCAGCTTCAGTTCATTATCTAGCAAACCAGATTAAGATGGAAGAACTAAAACTACTCTAACAAACTCCAGTTAAAGTTAATCTAATTACAGATTGGGAACTCACTTAGGTATGATTCCCCCTAGCCACTAGCCAGATTAATGACTGATGATCGCTAACCTGTTTCACTTTCATTCACAATGCGGAGAATCCTTGACTAGACCTTGAGTCTCAACTAAAGGAACAAGGCCATCTTGAGTCAATTGCCTAGAGGGACGTATCCTTCTTTAGAACAACCGATCAAGGCGTTCTGAACTAGATTCCCACTATCGAATGAGTTTCTCAATCAATACAAAGCATTGAATCAACCCTCGACTAAAGCAATCGATCCAATACTATCAATCTATGGTGCTCTGTTGACCTAATCAGGTATTCGCTCTCATAGGATCAAAACAGAATCAATAATCTAGACTAAAGCAGAATTGAATCATGAAAACATGCATAGATTGAATATGAACTCAAGATTATCAAGTAGGCGTACTCTACAATCATCCAATCAAACAAACATAGCTAGGGTTCCTCAAAACCTAAGTGATGGGAAGTTACTCCATAGAGAAGAGAGAGACTGCAGTAAGAATCTTCAGATGATCAGTCTTCAAGTCCGGGCTTGTTCCTCGAGCTTTTAAGGCGAAGAAATCCTCCAATTCCACTCCAAGAATGCCCTCAAATTGCCCTCTCTCTCTTTGGTTCATCCCTTGGGTGTTTGGGATCCAAAACTCAGCTCTCTCTTTCCTTTGGCTTCAATCTGCCTCAAAAACCCGATTCTGGGCAAAACACGGTCGAGGACACGGCCGTGTTTTACTTTTGCCCGCCCGTGTTTTGCCCCCAGCAGCCCTCGTCGGCCAAAACACGGTCGTGCCTAAATATGGACACGACCGTGTTTTTCTTTAGGTCAGCTCGTGTTTTTACTGCCGAACATGTTCCCCTATATTCAATGCTTCGTTTCTCCCTCGTCCGGACTCCGAATCAGTCGCCGTTTGATCCCAGACGCTCGTAGTCTCGTCCTCTTTATTTACATGACAAACTTGCATGATTCTTTGTCCATAAAGTGAGGTAGAAATCCATTCTTCTTCAGGTCATGCCCGAGTTTCTTCTCCTGAATCGCCAATTGATCTCTAATTGACTTGAAACTTGCGCTTATGCTTCACTTTATGTGATAGGACCTAAAATGTAACAAAGGAACACAACCTAGCGTAAAATAGGCCAAAGAAGCGATAATGCAAGCTTAAACGATCAAGAAACAAAGGGGGAAACATGTGCAAATATCGAGTCATCACCTACCCATGTGGACTTTCCATAAAGACGGAGGTACCAGGAGGGGTATTGCCACAACGAACTCTGTTGAGAGTATGGACAACGTGTAAAAGGGGGTCCGGGCACTGCAAATATCCGCCATTGTTGAGATGACTTTATGGAAAACGAATGAATGGTTCGTCAATCGACTCCACTGGGCAAGGACGGATGAGTCACAGAGTAAGGTCCCTGCAATTAAAGTCACTGAAGTCATGGAAAAAGAAAATCGGAAGAGTAGTCGGCACCCTGCCACCGTTATGAATCGAGATTTCGGCGATTATAGCGTCGAGACCGGCCATTGGGAGGATGGTAGATGTGGCGGTCATCGGCATGAAGTGAAGGTCAATTTAAGGACAAAACAGGGTGAGTGCTCTTGCCAAAAGTATCAGGGAAGAGGATGGCCTTGTTCTCATGCAATGGTCGTAATAAAAAAAAAAGAAGCAAAAACCCCCTTCATTTCGTCAGTCCATTCTTCAACATCGATTCGCTCAAAAACTGCTATAGAAGGAGTTTTCGAGCATTACCGGATGAAGCTTACTGGCTGCTATATGAAGGAAAGTTAATCATCCCACCGATCAGACAGTGGCGTGAACCGAGTCGACCTAGGGTAAAGAGGATTCAGAATGAGATGGATCAAAGTGGAAGACCACCACGAGGCCCACAGCGTTGTTCCATATGCAAAGTGCCAGGGCATGATAAACGAAAATGTCCTGGACCGATAGGACCGCAAAATCCAGGGGCTGATGTGGTCGACTTTGCTAATGCAACATAGACTGCATCATTTTTTTCATGTAAGTGTGTCAATTGTCTTTATTGTGAACGGTATGATGGTGGCTGATGTATCTTTAATTACTACCTCATTACGTTTTTCTGTACCATCAACCACATTTAAGACATTGAATAAGATAATAACCAACACTCAAAATAACACGGGCACTTGTTGATAATAAAACAAAATTAAAAAGTCAAGTACATAGAACTCAATCGGAACTAAAAACACTACTCAACTCATTGAAATAAAATGAAATAAACACTCAAGGAAGGCCATGTTCCTCGTGGGGTTGCAACACCTTTCAGCTCCTTGTACGACGGCCGATTGGTGTGACAATGGGTGGCTGCGGTGGCAAATAACGACGCCCAGTGGAAGGGTGCTGGTCCGCGCTATGACAGCGGTGGTCTGTGGAAGGTGGCTCCTCCGGACTCGGGCGGGGGGCATCCACCCTCATACAGTGGGGAGTAGGGGGGCCATCGATGCTGAGGGCGATTAAGTTCGATGAAGTCTTGTTGTGCATTCAAGAAGGAACCATCATTCTAAGTACCCGAGGATGTGCCGCCATGTTGGTAGGATGGTCGGGGATCTTGATGGTAGCTCGGGTGAGGCTCGTCGTAGGAGCTCGGTCGGGGGGATTGTTGAAAGCTCGGACGAGGATCGTAGTATGAGCTCGGGCGGGTCTCATACTAGGAGCTCGGACGGGGCTCGTAGTAGGGGCTCGAACGGGGATCTTGTTGAGACGCACTCGGACCAGAACCGTGTGTCACATCCAAAGGAGGAGGCACTTTCCACGCCTCAATCGGCGTTACATCGGGTACGTTCACCCTTTCGCGAGTGCTCTTGTTTGGCCTTTTTGGGTGTGGCGGTGGTGGGTTTAGGTACATCAGTATATACCCGATGTGTCTCTAGTGCGGGCATAGACGGGTATCTATGATGATCACGACCTCGCGCTCTTACGCATCCAAGAACGCTGTTTGTTATCCTCTTTAGAAAGCTCACCTCTCCACTGCCAAAAGAATCCCGACCATGAGTCATATCTTTGATCCGCTCTAGCCCATCGACCTGAATCACATAATGAAACAAAGTTAGCAATCTAACAATTCACGTTATGTTGATAAAAAATGAGAATAAATGGATTAATTATACGAAATTACTTACCAATGCACCATCAGCCGCACCCTCCGGAGTAACGTATTGAACCGATTGTCTTCGGTACTGATCCATGTATGGGTCGTGATACCCCATTCGCCCCTGAGCAATTGGAGTGAGATATCAAAACCTTGCCTGCCATTCCACATCCGGATGAATTTCTTCAACTTCTCAGGCCAATCATCAGCTCCTTGGCGACCATCTCGGTGGTGGAAAGCCTGTTGACTTTCGGGGACCTTCAGAGGCATGCTTTGCTCCCGACCAAATTGACGTAAGCATCGATCTGGCAGATGCCACTCCATAATATGGTGACAGATGAGAGGGACTTTCGCGCACCATTGATTTTCATGCCCAGGGAATTGTTGCAAATGCCAGTTAACGATGTTCTCCGGGTAAGGATCGTATATGATCTACAAAATAAATGACCACATAGAGTTAGCGTAGTTGTAACATACATGTCGTTAATAACAAGTGAAGAAGTTCAAATTATGATAGTTACCTCTCTTTCCCAAAGTCTCTCTAGCCTCCTACGATACTCTGTCAACTTGTGATCGGAAAGGTTGTCGCATGTTGAGGCTCCAACCACCGTATTAATAAGGAAACAGTAAAATGTTATAAACAAATAACTCACTAATGGGTTATGGAAAGCATGAGTGGGTATGAGTAGTTTACCTACAACCATAAGCTTCGAGTCTTAGGGGATTATTGGGATCCCAATCCTTGTCGAGATGTTGGACCGATGCAATCCATGTCAGATGCTGCCATTCCTAAAACTGGACAATGAACATTGCCCCACCAACCTCCTTCACGGCTTTGAGAGATGCATTACACAAATGGTGGTAGATATGAGCTAGACAAGTGGATGTCCAGCTCAAATTCTCCATCGCATCCCAATCACCAAGGAGGATCCTCAGCCACCCACTACTAGTTAAATTGTTGGATTTCTTAGGGAAGAATACTCCTCCGATCATGCCTATGAGATAGACACGAGCATATCTTTCCTTCTCAAACTCTGAACTTTCCTCGGTTAAGGGGATCCCACCTTGTGTTGGATCGTGTCGGTTCCTGATCTCCCTAGTCAACCAAGTGATTGATACTTGTCGCTTCCTAAATGGTGCGTTGCGATCCTCCACATCAACGCTTCCCTTGACTGGCACTCGGAGGTCCAAAACGTTGTGGATCAAATGCTGCCAACCGGTCATCCCGCCAACATCCGGTGGTGCACGATCGCTCACACATACCGCATTGCCGTCAATGGGCAGATGGGTTAGGACGGCGACATCCTTTAGTGTGATGGTGCACTCTCCTTCGTGAAAATTGAAGCAATGTGTCTCCTTTCGCCATCTCTCCACCAATGCGGTGATGAGTTGACGGTCGATCTTTATCCCTAAGAAGTACCTAATCGACTCCAACCTTGCCCTTTTGAGATAGGGCAAGATGACGTCGTTATATGCGAGCACATTGGCCGTACCCCTATAGCGGATTACATAGTATGCATCCTAGAGAAAAATTTAACTTTCCCCATAAGTATATTATAATAAAAAATTATAAATTTATTATAACAAATAGTTTAAGTAAAAAATAATTTAAACGAAGGACAATGCACATTGAAAACAGTAATAAACCGTTTAAATAAACAATAATAATTATAACAAAAAGTAATCTTTTATAACAAACAATTTAAATAAATATTTGAAAACATACACATTAAATCCATGACAATATTGTGTAAATCATATTGGTTGTTTTCAATAACTTAATCTAATACAATGCAACAATCGTTAGATTCTTAGAAGAGGTATACATCTTCTTAGAAACACAGCCTTTTTGACAGAAAAATGGGGGATCCGAGAATCGCTTAAAATCCGATTTTCCCAGGAAATGGGAGGATCATCATAATCACTTAAAACCTCATTTGCTTAGGCATGCATCTCTTTATAAAGAGTCTAGGTAAATGGCGCATTGTATTAGACCAAACCATTGAAAATAATCAATACAATTAAAAATTATCAAGTTTAATTTATAAACCACTAAGTACATAAACCAAATAAAAAAGTGACTAAGGAGACTAATCCATGTATGTACCTGGTGATCGTTCCAAACATCTCTTGAACGATGGTTAGGTTGGTCGTACAACACGCTTGGATCAATCGGTCCTTGCTCGATATAATATTGTAGGTTGTATATATCGATGTCGTCCCCAACCTACGAGAGAATAACAACATGCATAATTAGTTAGTATATAGATTAATTTTAAAAATTATAACAACAAAAAATTGGTAAAATGAGTACATACAGCTTGATATTCATCTTGGAAAACACCCTCCTCTTCAAACCAATCATTTATTTTTTTAATAAGTCGAACAAAGATTCGACGGGTTTTGAAGGATAAACCAAAGAAATGTTTTCTGATGGCAGATCGAACATAGCCGCAACCAACAGAAAACTATTTTCTAGGTTTTTTTTTTTTTGGTGGGGTGATGGATAGAGATATAATTTTAGAGAGAGAGGGAAGAATGGGTTGTGGTGTGTAAAAAATGGGAGGGGGAGAGGGGGTTTATATAGCACTCGGACCGCCCCCTTCAGGGATGATTTTGTCAAGTTGCCCCAACAGAAACCGCTCCCTCGGGACACGGTTTTCATTTACCGAGGACGAAGACTGCAGCTTTGGCGAGCTGTTCGTGATCCATGACGCGGATCGCTCCCATGGCATGCGCTCCACCATTAGATCGCGGTTCAATCGGACAGTTTAAGAAACCGTAGCCAGCTAATGCGGTTCCTCGGCCGCCCTAGCACAGACCATGCCTTTCATGCACGGTTTTTGTGTAAACCGCCGCTTTGGTGGGCGGTTTATGTAGAAGGGTACTACTTTTGGAATTTGCCTTGTTTGGGTGCTACTTTTGTAAAAAAAAAAAAAAATTTAACAGTGCTATTTCTGGATTTTTTCCACCACCTAGCCTCTCTCACGTTTTTCATTGGGTACTAAAAGGAAAGAGGAGAAAATGGAGGAAGCAGGTTTTTTTCTTTCTTTCTTCTTCATTGAATCAGATCTTTGTATTAATCACCTGCCAAATCTGATACAACGAGTATAGAGGGATACCTCTATGTAGTCCCTACTATACTACATCCAGCTTCACTCTATAACTCTATACATCAACAAGGAAACCAACAAAACTGCTAGAATGTAAATTACTGTCAATTAACTGTCCAAGTGCAAAAATGACAGATCCTCCTGCAAAGTGTCATAAACCAGTTGGTCCCAATAACTCGAGTTGTTGGGAGAAGGTTACGCTGGATCTTATACCAATCTCTTACACGACCCCTCAAATGAAAGCAAACTCATGGGCTTGAAGTTTGCACAAGCCCACCATACCATGTGCTTTAATCAACTGTTGATATTGGGGATCGTGGAGATTCGAACACACGACCACTTGGCCAAACCATCTCTGATACTATGTCATAAACCAGTTGGTCCCAATAACTCGAGTTGTTGGGAAAAGTTTATGCTAGATCTTATACCACTCTCTTACACTCTCTTACACAAAGTAACATTTGAGAAGGCCAAGCTGAATATCTCTTTTAATCATACGGTTTAGCACAAGAACATCACAACCCTTGTCTGCCATGAGTGAGATTGCATCGCTCCCGCCAAATAGCTATCACAATACACCATAGAAGCCCGCTGACTCGAACATGAGCAGCAGCTTTTGCTGAAGCATCTATAGCAGCTTCAACAGTAGCCCCCAAGATGATCGAACAAATAACTGCTCAAGACCAACATTCTGCACTAGCTTTCTATCAAACTCACAGGAGAAAAACAGATGTTTCCTTCCCTCGATTCATCAGCCACATCACATAATGAACAAGAAGAATCTACCAATTTACTCCACTGTCTCAGTTTATCTCGTGTAACTCTACTATTCAGTAGTACCAACCATGCAATAATAGTGAACCTAGGAGGACAAATTAAAATTTGTTCCATATCACCCTAGTTGTACCACCCCACTGGGCTCTCACGCACTCTTGTGGAGTTCCAGAATGTACTTACAGAGTATGCAGGCATAGGAGATCCATCCCACATCACCTCTGTTCCTCGCTTATGGAGCTTTGACCCAATCAAATCTCCGAGTTTCAGAATTAATTCTACAACACACCCAGGAACTACTAGAAGACATCTTCAGCGAGGAGATAGATCCATCTCCACTCCTATAGATCTTCATCCAGGCCACCCAGATCGTCCCTGACTCCATTAAGAAAAACCAGAGCATTCGCCCCACACATTGGATTTCAAAGAAGAAGGGAAAAAAGGGAACAATTTGTTTTTTAATGTGCTGACGTGCGAGTAGGGGTGAAAATGAGCCGAGCTAAGCCGAGTTTTACCTCAGTTTGAGCTTGACTCGTTAACAAATGAGCTGAGTTCAAGATCGAGCCGAGTCGAGTTCGAGCTAGGCTTGTTTAATAAATTCTTAGATCGTATTTGATACATTCATTTTGTATGTCGTGTATGGTACATGTGATTGATGTAACGAAAAAAAATAATCAAATATTCAACATTAATTAATCTTATATTATAATTTATAGGTGTCATATTGTTTAGTTAATAAATTTTAACTAGTTCAAATCATGTTATGTCATAGTATCGAAACAATTTTGTACATAATTTCTTTATAGAATAAAAAACAAGGCATATTTCTTACATGTTCAACATGTTAAACTTCACATGATGTGAGATATATAGTTTAACAATCCTATGAATTGTGAACGTCCAAATTAGATCGATTCGTTCATAAGTCGGTGATCAAATTGGCTCTCAAACCACAATGTTGAGACATCTCATGAGCTCTAAATGAGCTAACTCACGAGTTGAGATCAACAAGCCATCGAGTCAAGCTAGCTCGCGAGCTTCGCGAGCTGAACATAGCTAAGCTCAAACTTGGCTCGTTTGTAAACGAATCGAGTTTCGAACGAGTTTTTCCCGATTCGAGCCTCGAATTGCTTGCGAGTAGCTCGGCTCATTTGCAGCCCTACGTGCGAGCATGATTTTAGTTTAATGCTAATGTGGCAGTGGTCTAAATTTTAAACCCTTTTAATATTTTTATAGAAGATAGATAGATAGTTTGGTTTAATAAAATGTATCCGGTTTCAAAGAACCGTCGGATGAAAGTGATTTTTTTAATAATTTAGTTTTTGTCTCACGATAATATTTTTAAAGCACACGAAATTGTTGTGTATTATGACTTAGGAGAATAAGAAATGTGTCGTGCGAACAATGACAGTACATGAGTCATTCATGTATGGTGGTATAAATTGAACGATATTGTTATAGTTTAGTAATTGTCCAATAGGAGTATGACTCGTGAACATATGAACGTGTGTATATATATATATATATATATATATATATATATATATATATATTTAACATATATCAAAACTATATATCATTGTGTAGGTCACATATATTTCTTTAGTAAAATAATATAAATTTGGAGTTTTTTTTACATAGTCAATAGTACAATAAGGTCAATATGTCAAAGAGCGGATAACAACCACCGGCATAGTCCACCAATAGTCGGACTATCGATAAAAGGGCATGTTTAGTCACAAGATGGACAGCCTTATTAAAACTCCAAAGAGCAAAGAAACAAGCATAGAAGACGAAGCGTCGAGCAAGTCATTTGACACCTTCTAGTATAGCTCATCCAACATCATGATATAGGTGTCCTGTCAACGCCCGTTGCACCACCAATTGGGAATCACCGTAGAATTAAGCCAACCAAATATTTACGGGTTAAGCACTAATTAATTGCATCACGCAAGAGCATTAATTCCATGAAGAATGAATCCTGAATACGATCATAAATCTTGCCAAATGCCAAGACCACCCATTGAAAGTTACATAAAACATAACCACCACAAATTCATAGATTAAGCATCACAACTGTAACAACAAAACACCTCAACTATTTTGCCTTAGAGCCGTAACAACAAAGTTGAGTTGGGGGAAATGAAACCCTAGAAGTCTTAGGTGTTTCTCATTCATACTTGGGTTTAAATAGGCAAAAGCTTTGCACTACAAGACAACATGTGCAAGCTAGCATTTGGAGACTACAAAGATAAAACATTAACTCAAACTAAAGTCTAAACACACATTGACATTAAACTAAACTTGATGATGATGATTTCCTCTAAACCTTGTCGATCCACTTTGACATTCATGGTCGCCGGTTTGAGTTTTAACGATAACTTGAAATATCTCCTGATAGTTGAAGGCGTTTGAGACTCCAATGTCTCTTGCACTTAATTGCTTTATGTGTTCTAGCTCTGTGATTCAGACTTCAGAGATGACTATGGACAGTTGATCATATCTCTCCGCTTGATTTATACCCTCTTTCTAATCCGGCGGTGTTTTTGTAGCTTCAAATATAATTGAGAATTATCGGTTGAAAGTTTGAAACCTCCCTTGAGCTTATCCGATTAATCAGAGTCACCGCCACCCGAACACAACAGCAGCAGCACTCAAGTGACTCCGCTCTGACTCCGATTCTACTCCACCAACAACAAACTCTCACGCTCTGACCCAACTATTATATAAAGGGAGGGAGATGCAGTGCCACTGCCACCAAACACATCCAACCCTACCCACGTGCTCAGGCGAGTTTCGTTCCTTTGCAACTGAAAATCAATGACTGGATTCAATTAAGCAACATCGATTCCCATCGAGGGTTACTATTTGCCGCCCTAATATTTACTATTTGCCGCCCGTGTATTAATTTAAAATTACATTTTTGCCCATCAACACTCCTTCCATTCCATCACCCTCGCACTCTTCCCTCCCAACCATCGCCGCCGGCCGTGCAACCTCCGCCGCCGACCACCAAAAACCATCTCCACTTCCGTCCACCACATCATCACCGCCGCCGAACCTCCCAAATCATCTGCGCCACGGTCCACCACATCATCGCGGCCGCCGGACCTCCCAACCCACAACCGCCAGACCTCCCAATAAATGAAACAGGAAAAAAAAAAACCGTCCGCTCGCCGCCGACGGACGCCGTCCGCCTACGACTATCGGACGGGGTCCGCGCAAAAGTGTCGGACGTGGTCCGATCACTGACATCGGACGGAGTCGGTCGGACTTCGGACCGGAATGAGTGGTGCGACGACAAAGTTCGGACGGTCGCCGCCGGAACTAAAATTAAAAAGCACTTTGATTGAGGAAATTAATTAAAGAAATAAATATTAATAAATTGTGTTAAATGTGAATAATTAATGAAATTTGTTTCGGTTGGTAATTAAGGCTATGTGCGGAATAAAGGTCATATATGTTAATAAAGGAAAAAATTTATGTTGTTAATTATGGGGAACGAAATTAAGGCAAGAAGTTGAAGGAATAATCACTTTAGGTTAATATAATTAACTTAATTGTACTTTCCGTGTTTGTCTATGCTGTTGAGTTTGTTCTCTTTAGGTAATTTTGTTTTTGTATAAAAATAGTTGAACTTAATTGTATTTTCCGTGTTTTTTCCTATTATTAATTGGAGAGATGAAATTAGACGTGAGTCATGGAGTAGGACTGTAGGACATGTTAGTTAAGATTTTT
Source organism: Linum tenue (assembly GCA_946122785.1). NCBI lineage: Eukaryota > Viridiplantae > Streptophyta > Magnoliopsida > Malpighiales > Linaceae > Linum > Linum tenue. The sequence continues at coordinate 6,748,680 of CAMGYJ010000003.1, forward strand.
TTTTTCGGATGTCAATTAAGGAAATGACATTAGATGTGGGTTATAAAATTATACGTGTTAATTAAGGAAAGACGTATTAATAATGAAGGAATTTTTTTACGGTTGTCAAATAAGGAAAGACGTGTTCATTATTTCCTTATTATCAATGGTTGTTAATTGCGGAAATGGATGAATTAGTGGGTTAATTAAAGAATTTTGGTATTTAGTAATAATTAAATATAATATTTAAAAACTAAATATTAATTATGAATCCATAATCATTAATCAATTTTTGGGAAAGAAAATTTCACCGGCGACAGGTCCGTCACCAGGAAACGTACGCCAGTCATCGGTCCGTCTCCGGCGGGAGGACGCCGTCCGACGTGGGAGGGCGGACCCCGTCCGACAAGAGCGGGCGGACCCCGTCCGTCTCCGGCAGGAGGACGCCGTCCGACGTGGGAGGGCGGACCCCGTCCGACAAGAGCGGGCGGACCCCGTCCGTCGCGAGTGGGCGGACCTTGTCCGATTGCAGGCGCCTTTGTGCCCGGCGACGACCACCATCTCCGATCTGGCAAGGAGGTTGCAGTGGCCGGCGGTGATGGTTGGGAGGGAGGAGGCGGAAGGGTTTAGCAGGGAAGGGTGGGGGAATTGATAGGTTTAGGGTTTTTGAAATGGAGAAGGGGCAAAATTGTCCAATTTTTTATAACTACGGGCGTCAAATAGTAAAAGCACGGGCGGCAAATAGCGATTCAGATTCCCATCACGGTAAGTATACCCGCTTAGATGAAAACATTCTGGCTCGGCTTACTTCCTTCCATGATTACTGCATCTGCCGCTACTATGTTACACTAGCACCGGGCCCGGCCCCTTGGCCGGGAAAGTCTAGACAAAAAATATGTTCATATAACATGCTTACAATATAATAGGAAGATACGACATATCACTGAAAAAAGAAATGTAATTGTTCAAAGAAGAAAAGAAAAACATACAAAATAATAGGTTTTCAATACTTAAAAATGGCAAATAGTTCAAGATTAGAGTTGTTTTTCCTAAAACATACATAATGAACCCTCAGAAGGAAAGAAAAAGATTGGTCTCTAACAGATTTTAGGAATGAGATCATTTGTAACCCTAATTAATGTCTAACAGATACACCCATATTATTCCTCTTCATAGAAAGTAGAATAAGGATCAGCTGGTTTGGAAGCATGCTAGTCGTAGTCCCCGAAGATGCCTAGAAAATAGTCCGGGTTCTCAAGAGAGCTTCAAACTTAAGGCTGAGTGCAACTAATTTTGAATTACATATGTTTGTCTTTGTCAGTGTTGCTGATACTTTCACTGACTACTTTGATTGGTAAGTTGACCATAAATAATAGGGATATACCTTATTTTGACCTTGAAGTTTGTCGTAAAAGCCAAACTTGACATGAACTTGCAAATAAGACAGTTTTCAAAATTTTGAAAGAAATGGACAAATTTGGACTGAAATTTATGTTGTTCGTTAATATTAAAAGTTAAAAATTTCTTCATCCATTCAACATACAATGCTCAGGTGGTTGCGATTGCGATGTGGCTTCCATGTCATAGGGATGATACCTTATTTTGGCATGAACTTGATGTAAAAAACAATTTTGGCTCGAATTTTCAAATAAGATAGGTTTGTTTGCACTTTGAAAGAAATGAACAAATTTGGTCCGAAATTTGGGTTGACCTTTAATATTGACAGTTGTGATAGAGAGGTTTCGGTTGCGATGTGGCTTCCAAGTCATTTATTTATAAAGTCTAAAAAAGTGAATTTTTCAGAAGAAAAAAATACCACAAAATAGGACCCTTAGTATATCCTAATATTTTCATATTTACTTGCATAAATCATATTAAAAGGAAAAAGAAATTGATTCAGGCCCCCAAAAATCCCAAAGCACGAAACTATCTCTCTTTGTACCCCTCTCATCAATATTAACGGCAACCTAAATTTTGGGTCAAAGTTATTCATTTCTTTGAAAATTCGTACAAAACTGTCTTATTTGAAAGTGTAGGGCAAAATAGCATATTATACCTATGACGTGAAAGTCACACCACAGTCACCTTAACATTGTATGTTGAGTCATAAAAAAAAGAAATGTTTGACCCTCAATATTAATAACCGACCCAAATTTCGGGTCAAATTTGTTAATTTCTTTCAAATTCGGACAAAACTATCTTATTTGAATGTTCATGCCAAAATTGTTGTTTACATCAAAGTTCAACACAAAATAGGATATTATCCCTAAATAATATAGGAGTACTAAAAATATTGGACTAATGAAGTTCAAAATGTTTCAAACAACATACAACCCTGATAAAACTGCAGTCCAACCAACTAACATTTAGAACAAATGACTTTCCAGCAGGATAACACAACTATAAGTATGGGTGGTTCTATCATATTTTGATTAAGAAAATTACATAAGGAAATGATATATAGACCTTGAATGATATACTCTGAATATGAAAATGATGTCTAGTGGCCGGAGCTAGGGACATGGTACTATACCTTAAGCCCTTACAGATTAAAATCTAGGTCTTAATTCTATGAAGCTCATATACTAAGATCAATTTTATTAGAAACAATAATCGAAGGTCGTGTTTCATCAAAATACATCAAAAAAATTATGTGCATAATCTTAGTGTTTAGGGCAAGGATTGAAAACCCTTAACGTACCGGGGGTTCGACTAAACCAGTAGGCACTATGTAGTGTTGTGAAACGACTGAATCACGGTTAACCACAGTTTTCGCATAAAATACCCTCTTGCCGACTTTTTCGGTACAACCTCTGATGAGGTTTTATAATCCTTAGTTTAGGATCTATGATTTAAATAGTTAAGACCTAGAGTTCACTCGTCAAGGGTTAGAATATAGTGTCTCGTCTCGAAATCAGGTTAATTCAAAGTCTAGATTGCCATTTCTTACCAAGGGTATGAGTTACCTTTTGATTTTACTCAAAATATGATAGAAAACACTACACACACACATACTGGTATACTACAGGAGTATAGTATACTGGTATACTCCAAGAGTATAGTATACTCCACATGATCTAGACATTAGATGTACTTTGTTGAGCTCCAATCAATCTCAATGGTCAATTATAATTTTCCATTAAATTAAACTTTGGGTTTGAGTTTAGAGAATCGGGGCCTGGGGTTTATCCATTAGAGGTTAGGGTAGAGTATCATACCCCAAACTCGGTTAAAAATCATGGTCTAGATAGAGATATCTCACGAAGAGTACCTGAAGTATAATATACTCCAGGAGTACACCAGTCTGACCCATATATATGTGGTTGTGTGTGCACATATATATTTAATATTGTAATTTGATATGCAATATTCGAATAAATGATATTTGGATTGCGGTTTTAAGATTATCCTCCATTTATAAGATAGACTACCATTATTATTGAAGTCAAAATAAAATAATAAATGATAATCAAAGATCCAACACTAAAAATGCTTAAGAAAGACTTAGTGGGGTAGCTAACTGTGCTGGAAAAGTCATTTGATTTTCAGAATTTTGCCTCTTGTATGTTTTTTTTATAAATAAATGCAACAAATTTGTTTAGTCTTATTGGTTATGACTCTTGTCCTTGTTAGAAGAGACTCGGGTTCAAATCTTGACACTGATATTTTTTTCAAATAAAAAAATAAACAATTGCAATGACGAAAGTACCCTTCCTACTTTCACTCTCGTTGCAGAAAATTTGAAATGGAAGAAAGTTGAGTCATGAATCTCCATCATATATCTTATAGATTCGCCCCAACGTTCCTAACCTCCTGCAATTATTCAATCATACTTTAAAATTTACTTTAGCACCTTTACTACCTAGGGAAAATACATGATTATATAATCTCAACAACTTATTTTAGAAAGGGTGTAATCTCGGTTTTTTATGTACACTAATGTTCCATGTGAATCGAAATTAATTTATTGACTTATGTTTCATGACATTTTAGTCAATATGCAATTCCAACTGATATCCGATTTGACAACTCAAAAGAGAAACTGGACTATCCAATGTCGCATTTCAAGGAAGTGGCTGACAATCAATCCCAATATCAATGTTGTTCTTCACCTCGATATGATAGTCATTGACTCAAAGGTTTAAAAAAAAAACATGAGTAATTATACATTATAAATGATGGCTGATAGATTACAAAATGTTGAGATTCATTCCATTTGATGTTATGTTTATCTAATGCTCCCATTTGGCCTCCCCATCGGTATTAGTTTACGCCACAATTTCAATATATTAATTCAATGGTTAAATTTTCTGCTAACCACTCAAGATTTTTGTTCTTCTTTACAATCATAGATTCAGGATCCACCTCCAAGTTGCGGACAAAACAACTGAAGCTGACTTTGTTATTATGGATGAAGTTGCCGATCAATTTTTTGGCATATATCCAAAAAAAACTATTCCAAGACAACGAACAAAAGAGAGGACCACCACCGACTCATCGCCTAAAAAATTGAATGAATGACGTTGAAGTTCTTCATCAAGCTCACTGATTACAACATCGCTAACCCTACAAGTGAATACATAATTATCAAGATAGGGAAGGATGAGAAAAACAACAATTCAAATGATCTGCCTGAATTGATCGAGGTATGTCCAGCTAACGTCGAATTGTCAACATTTAATGCAGAAAAATATGGAAGAAACTCCTAAAATGCAAGAGGAGGCGTCAACATTTAATGGAGAATAATGTGACACCAACGACGACAAACCAACTACAATGGATGGACGTGCTGATGTTGTCGATGTCGTAGGAACTGAAAACAAGCAGCAAAGTAGAAAACGTGGAGACGATGAGGAGTAAATAAAAGAATTATTTCAAAATAATTTTAGAAGTCGGTTCCCTATCATGGGGTTTGTCTTTCATTTTTCATATGAGGATTTTACTCAATCAGTCGGCCAAGATGTCGGTGTCAGTATTTTATTCTCTTTTAATATTTATGGTCAGTCAGGATGTCGGTTGAACTATTTAAATCTCTTTTAATATATATATGGTTGAACTATTCTCATTTGTGTACTTTGTTTACTTTTGAAATGAAGTCTTAAATTAAGCATCATTATTTCTTTGTTATGCATGGGGTACGTTCTGATGGGGTGCGATCCATATGATTCTTATAATGCTATGTCTAATAAACTTCCGCCATTTTGAGAATGGATCATCATTATATGCGCTTCTTTATTATCATTAGAGATGACATGCAAAGAATTTCTTTGGGGCCAAATGTCATTGGCTACTTCTACAAGTGTCCATAAAGCTAGCTACATGGGTCATATGTTGTGAAATCAAGGTTATATGTCAAATGTTGTCACCAGCAACTCGGGACAAGAAGTAAGTATTCAACCATGTATTAGGTGTCTCATTTCTTAATTAATTGTTGCAATGAGTGAAAGCCAGGGGGTACTTGGACCTGTTTCGGAGTGGTGATCATTGCTCGTAGAGGAGGTCTATTTCGTCTACGTACGCTCCTGAAGAACATCTAGTTTCACCTGTACTGAAAGGGTTCTGCATTTCAGTCGACAATGTGCTATTTGGTATGGGTCTCTTGCTGCGATAGAATCTCATGTAGGAAATGAACTCAGGTTGTTGCAGACTTGCTAAACTAGCCAGCAGAAGGAAGTCTCCTCACATGAACGCAGGGAAATGAACCCAGGTTGAAGATAACCATAACGAAGCGTCTTCTGAATTTATGGCTTCGGTTTATGAGTGTTGTTTGATAAGTGTCTCATGTTAGTGTAGACTGTTAAGAGTGTTTGGCTTTCACTGGTTTCGCAGAACCAATGTTAAACTGGTTTGGCTTGTTAATTCATGTACATTTTGTTCATGGAACAAAAATTCAAATACCTTGTGTTTAACCATAGTGCCAACTTATATACGAAGCCCTGCTTGTGCGGATTTACCAGCTCTCTTTAAAGGGATTGAAAGCTGGATTTCGACGCGAGGAAAACATAGAAAATCACCAAAAGAAGTAATGGGACGAGTTCACACTCGTTCGATGTTAGACGAAACATGGGCATATCATAAGCACAATGCTAGAAGGTGGATAAAGCGTGGAGGATTTATTACAACAGATGGATGTCACATTGTACTGTCCTTCAGAACGCAAGTACACCTGACACTGATGCCCGAAGAGTCGGGAGCGAACATCACTATGCTTTGTTGGCAGGACTTACACTTCCAGCTCTGGAGTTTCTGAACCCAATGGCTTAAACAGAGATTCCACTTCATTATGATCAACTTCTTCCAGGCTTGGTGGCTCCCATTTGGGGTTCTGCAATCAGTTCGGACCCATTCGCAACTGATGAGTGGGTATATTGCAGTGGTTTTAAAGATGCAAGGGCAAGAACCGGATAATATTAACTCAAATATCATAAGCAATGTGGCATACTAACCTGATCTTTGTCCACCAATACTGCTCTGACACCTTCAGCGAAATCATTGCGCAGAGAAGACCTCAAGGCAATGCGATACTCGGTTCTCATTACTCCAGTTAGCTGGATCCACGAGATCAAAGATATCAGAGTGTTGCAGCCATACAACATTACCAAGCTCAATTCAGCGGATCAAACAAGGAGAAAAGGAGCTCACTGTTGATAATTCATTGGAGGTTCTTCCATAGGCGGATGCAACTTTGGAGAAGTAGCTTTGTGTCAGGCAAAGAGAAAATGGAGCACCCTTTTCAAGACCCTGAAGAGCTTCGGTGGCCCACTCTGCCACTGACAGAAGCAATGTTGAAATCAGTCTAAAAAAACTTGCAGCAGAAGAGGGAAACACAGACATTTATCGGGACACAAGGATGAACAAGGTAACCTTTAGTATCGGCACTCTGTTTATGCTGTTTCAGCTCCTCAATAATCTCCTTTAACGACTTATGTCCACCAAATGTAGAGATGATTCGAGGCAAGAGTAACTTTAACGGGGCCTCTGTCTCAGGGTCATGCTTGTACTTCCCTATAAGTCCTTTGACATCATGATGTGGATCTTGGGAACTACATAAACCACATGCACAAGCTTTTCAATACAAGACACTGATATCGGAGAGCACAACGCAAGTATAACCAGAGCCAAGCATTTTGCATAAGATGAGCTGATTCTCCAAGCACTACAATTGTAAAGACTCAACTGTCTTGAATATGAGTATCACTGGAAAATCAAAAGAAAACTCATTAATTTGGTTACATAGTAAGCCAATCAGGATAGTATGCAACGTACAAGTTAGCAGCCAAAAGCTCCTCCTTCAATGATCCTAAGTTTCCAGATGGGACATAGTGTGTCCCGAGGCCTACAAATAGTGCATCGGAGGGAGTAGAAATCCTCTTCCCAGTCAATCCAAGATAAGCTCCTGGAATAATCAGATACCGGTCAAATCTAGTGATATGGTTGAAAACAAAGGGGGATGGAACAACACAAAAAGGAACCGTACCAACTGATCCTTCTCCTGGGCTTTGTGCTGCTATGTATGAAAACCCTACATCAGGAAACAGGCCAATTCCATTTTCCGGCATAGCTAGAAGCGTCTTCTGTGAATTCAGAATATCAGAAAAGGAGTCAGAAATCATTCTCAATGTCATAATACCAGTGGCCTATTTCTTAAAGGGAAATAGTACCTCTGTTATAATTCGGTAGCGACCATGGCCAGATAGACCTAGTCCAAACCCCATTGTTATCCCATCCATAAGAGCTATATATGGTTTCTTATATGCAGCGATTTTGCATATCAGAGAGTATTCTGCAGTGAACACCTGAAAGAAAATGCCATTGAAGCATGTGCAGCCATGACAGCAAAAACTGAAAGTTTACAAGTAAACAAATCCACAGTTTACTCAAAAGTTGGAATACAGATGGAATCCATAATACTTGACCAGATGCGTCGGGTCTGGCAAATGGTTTCACACATTATTCATTCATGACAAGACTAACTGGTGCCAACAACATCCTCTACATTATTGAAAAGATTGACCAGATGAATCAGAATTAGTGAGACATAAGTGTCATACTCCACAATTGGCGAGACAGCCAAATCTAGCCAAGCCTTAATTTAAAGTAACAGGAAGAACACAACAAGACCTCAATCACGTCGGAGAGTTGTTTTTTTGTTGTAATAGTCTTCACATCACCACCTGCAAATAAACTACTATCTTTGTACTTGAATCCACTAAAACGAATGCTAAAAAACCATGAACCAACAACAAAACCAGAAAAAGGCAACACAATCAGAAACAAAACGAAGCTCGTAATAGCTCACAACACAACCACGCAAACAGAAATGAAACAGAAAGAAATGGTAGCTCTAAAGTGCATAAAGCACCTTCTGCACAAGAGGCGTATTTTTGTCCTGGCGAATTTCAGCAACAACCCCTTTAATATCCATTCCTGCAGTTATCATACATTGCCACCCTCAAAATCATCCCCCCAACATACAAGAAAATGAGATTACGAGACTGAACTGAACTGTAACTCAGATTCTCAAATTCACTAATACCCTGCATAAATTCACAATCACAAGGAGTCTAGACAAATGCCGCTTTCGGTATAGACATGGATCGAACGAAGTAGAGTTTAACCACACTGTACAATCAATCCCCTATCATTTACCTGCACAGAAAGCGCGAGGAGTGCTGCCTTCCACTAGCACGCACTTCACGTTCGGATCCGCCTCCCATTCATCAAGGAAACTCTTGTATCTAATGTCCATATCTGTACGACGAAAGAGCTACACAATTAAAACTCGACCTAAGCAAGCTCATCGACATCAAAACTGGATCAATTCGACTCTTCACAGTCCAGTCAATTGGTGATCAGAAAACAACTAGTTCAACGCGAGCGAAAGAGATGACAGAGAGTGAGAGAAGAAATCGGATTACCTAGGTTCATGGCGTTGAGAGCTTTGGGACGGTCGAGAGTGATGACAGCGACGCCGTTGGATGGATGTTCCCCTTGACGAATTCGTCGGCAGCCGACGCCGCCCATGGTCGCAAAGCTTTGGGCGGGGAAAAGAGAGGCGGAGTTGCAGGAGAGGGAGAGCCGGAGTGAACGTGTCGCGACGGGGAAGCAGGGGAGCGAGCTGTGACGAAGAGAACCGCTGATCTTGAGAGGAGCTGTGATGCCGAGAAGAAGATGCTCTTCATTTCTTTTCCTTTTTTTTACCTTTCGCTTTTATTCAGTCACGGAAATTTTAGTAGACAGTGAAAGTGGGGGACAGATCACAGAAGGGAGAGACGGAGTGGAGGAGAGAGAGTTGAAACGTCACAGCGTGTCCCAGTTTAGTGATGAGAGAAAAGATGGGCCTCGTAAAATATTAGAAAGATGCAATTAGTGTGGATTTTGGCCGCATGTAGAAAGAGAGCGAAATTATTGGGCTTAAGTCCGAATGGAGACAGAAGCCTTTTTTTACTGAATAATTCTGGATTTAGGGTTCGAGTTCAGGGTTGATACTTAATCAATGCAATTGTGAGGATGTGAATATTTATCATATTTTGATTTTGAGCATTGGATCAACGATCAACGGAAAAAATGTTGGAAACTTTAAGAAAGGGTTGGCTCAAAGCTATAATAGGTCGCTAGTTTGAAATATATGAAAAATTACATGTAAATTTGGTATAAATTTAGAGATTAAAATAGTTGATAAGACTTTAGCCCATTCCTCTCTCAATACCATAATTCAAGTCAGCCCCTCGTTCAGGTGTTTAACTTTGATAACAAAACGATCGTCGTCGGTGTAGATGCAACACTCACTATAGTATATATAATAATAATAATAATATGAGTCCAATTAATTGGCGTCATTGTTACACAAGTACAAGTAATACTGTATACAATTCACGAGTGCGTAATGGAGTAGTTAGGGAACCACTTTCCACTACTATATATTATATGTACTTCACTTACTTAATTACTTACCATAACGTTGCTGTCATCTACTTTTTGCTGTTACGTAATTTGCTGGAATCTTCGTCGGCTTTTGGGGCAGCACAATAGTATATATCTGCTCACGTTCGCTGGGTCGTTGGGTTCATTCATGTCGTCCTTTTGATATCCAGAAGGGGCGATTTGTCTTCATTCTCAAAAAGTTCTTACGCAACTTCATTGAGTTAGCTATAACAGTAGTGCTGTGTTTTTTTTTTTTTCTTCTGATTATTCATTACTTCGAAGGAAACGTATACCAGTCCGGATAAGCATGAGAGCATGGCAGAAAACAGAGCAAGCTATTATTTCCTTGTTTGTTTGTTTGTTTTTTTTTTTTCCTTTTTTAATCGAAATCAAAGTCATAAGAAGCAACATATTTAGACGTAATAGTCGATCAATAATTAAATTATGTAGGATAGAGTTTTTTGTGCTACAAAAAGTAGTATCGTTAAACCAACGGAGAGTAAAGGGACTCGTAATGAAGTTAAATAAGAAAATAACCAATAGATACCTTCCTGAAGGACTCTGTCCAGATTATGAATTATCTTGAACAGCCTGTTTGGATTTACAAAAAACTAAGGAATTGGAATTCCATTTCCATTTCCATATATTATGTTTGGAATAATTAAAAGGTTGAGAATTGAATTCCATTAGGTCCAAAATTTGAGAATTACAATTCCTATCAAAAGTGATAGGAATTGAGAGAATGAAGATGAAATTAGTGGGACCCATCAATACTTTTTATTTTTTATTGACCCACTATCATTTTACTCTCTTTCTCTCTCACTCATATTTCATTTCCCAAAATAAAAATAAAAACATAATACATCATTTATTATGGTTAAAAATGAAATTCATTTTCATAGTTGTAGGAATTATAATCTCCCTCTCTAAAACCAAACATTTCTACATATCAAACCCACAACATCAAATCCAAAACCAAACACAATCTCCCTCTCTAAAATCCAATGGTAATCAAGTGATCCCAAATAATTACCCATGTAATTCTACAAACAATCTCCTAGGATGGATCATTATTTATCTAATACATCACCCATACCTTGCTCTCTATTTATAAAAAAAAAAAAAAACCCTAATAAGTAATTAACAACAGAACCCACAACCAACCAAACACACCCCAAAACCAAAAACCAAAAAAAAAAAAAACAACCCAGCTAGCTAGTATAATTAAACATAACATATATATAACTTTTTATTGTATAATGAACATTCTGATCCAATCCTTTTGTCAATTAGCTTCAAACCCAAGAACTCCACCAAGCACATCGAGCAACTCATTCGGTGCGGTCAGATGAGGGAAATGGCCGTCAGTATCAACGATCTCCACCGTCGATTTCCCCCTGATCTTCTCCTGGATAAAGTAAGCCACCGACGTCGGCACTGCCACGTCACGTGTCGTTTGCACGATGGTGGTCGGAGTCGAGACCTTTCCCAACAGCTCCCTATAGTCACAGTAAAAGACAGTTTTGGCGACGGCCAGCGCCACCTCCGGCCTGATCCGCCGCAGGGACCCGGCGAACTTCTCGACGGCGGTGGATGGCTGGTCCCCGCCGACGACCATCGCGGCGAAGGCCTGGGCCCAGTTGGGGAAGTTGGTCTCGATGTTGTTCATTAGGTCCTCGATGTCCGACTGCCCGAAGCCTCCTTCGTAGTCGTCGCTGTTCATGTATCTGGTCACAATAAATTATAATTCGTCACTATAAGTTTTCCACCATTTCCAGATTTTATTGAAAATTTCTTAAACCAACATGAAATTAATAAATTGTTAGATACCAATCTATCCCAAAAAGGTAATCTTTCCCTCGTCAATAACTTTTTGATGTGTTATAAGAGATTATCGTTTCGATTAAACTTACGAGTTACACAATCCTACGATGTCAAATCACCGTTATCTAAACCTCATTAGCGTGCTACGGTGAGGTTGTTGTAATTCAGTACGAAATTATTTTTTAGTCTTTTCAAACTTTAAACGATGAAAAAATAAAAAAACAATATTGTTTTCATTAATAGCACTTAAGCCACCGTAATAATGTAAATGTTTCTCCCACATGCTGTATTTTTTATGGGCATGTATCGTTTGATATTGGATCTTGTAATATGCTGTCTATTACAAACAAAGAGTAAGACAGAAGAGATGGACGTGATAACGATAACACCTCAAGCCGGCGTTAATTTGTTAAAGAAAACCAGGCCAATGCTCAGCATGGTAGAGAGATCAGCTAAATGGCCAGAGCAACTTCCAAATTTGTTCGGCTATGGCTCATTAATTATAGGGAAGAAGAAGAATCCAGCAAACTAAGAAAAAGTTTACATAGGATTCTAAGTTCAGGTACGGATTTGAGCAATGATAATTGAGAAGGAGATAAAATCATACCAATTATTAAAAAATTTACAAGTAATATTACATATAATTATTTTCAATTTTTTATTTTATTTTATTTTTTCTAATCTTGTGTGCTCACCCTTTTATGACACTAATAAAAGCAGTAGGCCAGTGACTGCCCTACCATAGTTAACAAAAAAAAATTTTATAATCATGATGAATAATATGCAACCCATCGATACCATCCATGAATTAAATATTTAGGTAATTATCACTAATAAAAAAATGTCATGTACATTCTTTTCTTAATATTTCATAAAACCCATATTAGATGAGAAAATCAGTTAAATTTTGTGGCCGAAATGGATCTTTTTCACACACACTAACACAAGACAAAATTCAATTATTTATGGACCAGAAAAAAGGCTTATACAGTTATACATATAAATAAAAAGGATAAACATCAAAACCAAACATGGCCAAAAATCCACTTTTCCCCACTTTTGTTATTATTCTAAACGAGAAAGGAGAAGGGCGAAAAAACGAAACGAATAAATATTAAAAAACAGTTTGGGTACCAAAGCGGAATATGTTTACTATTATGGGTACCTAGGAGAAGCGCCGACGAGCACCAGGCGGCTGAAGAGCTCGGGCCGTTTGACAGAAGCAATGCATCCGACCATCCCGGACATGGAGTGGCCCACGAAGACGACGGATTCCAGGCCCATCTCGTCGATGAGCCCAACCAGGTCGCTGGCGAAGCCCTCGTACGTGGCGTACCTGTCCGGGTCGAAGAAGTTCGGGTCCTTCACGGCGCCGGAGAAGCTCCAGTCGAAGACCACGACCCGGTAGTGGGCCGCGAGACCGGGGAGGACGTCGTCCCAAGCAGACTGGTCCGCCCCGTACCCGTGGGCCAGAACCATCGTCTCCCCGCAGTTCGGGGAGCCGATGCTTCTGGCGTTCATGGATTCTCTCAGGCTGGTTTGCATCACCATGGTTGAGGAGGAAGTGGGAGATGAGAAGGAGGTTTGAAGAGGTGGAGGGAGAGAGAGAGAGAGAGAGAGAGAGAGAGAGAGAGAGAGAGAGGTTTAATGTTTGTTTTTTGGGTTGGTTGGGGGTTTGGTTTGGTGCCCCTCTCTTTTTATAGGAGGGGAATGGTCCTTTGTGGTGGTGGTAAAATGGAGGATGGAGGGGAGAGAGGAAGGAAGGAAAGTGACTTTTTGGTTGCTTTTGTAATTTATTGATGGTTTGGACTTTCTTTGCACATCATAAAGGCTATTCAAAAGGTTGAAATTAATAACTAATTACAATCCGATTCATCAAAAAAAAATTCATCAAGGTGAACTTTATTGATAGGCAAATATTTGGACGATATATACTCGTTTTTGTGAGTACCCAATAAATTTATGAAGATTTGTTTCTCTTCTCACATACCTCGTTTTGGTAGCATGTAAAATGTTTTCAAAACAAACTTATGAAAACATGCCATCTGAGCATATAAACAATAAAAAAAAAACGGGTCTTCAAAATGGTATGTGAGAATCCAAGAGTATATCATATCAACCTCGATACTCTACCACCTAAACTATCATATAGGAGGTTATTCTGCTAAATTATTAATATACCATAGTTTATTTGAAATTACAAATGCACCGCCTTAATGAAATCATAATTGGCGAAGATCACATTGATCAAAGTGATTAAATAATTTGTTACATTGGTTGACATGGTTCTAGTTTTTTTAAATAGTACTCATTTGTACAATATAAATTAAATTGCCTCAAGGCTAGCTTTGGATACTAACATTCCAAGTAGTTTTTTTTATATTTATTTTGAGTTCTCTATTGTAAAAATCGACAAACCTTATATAAGTATATTACAAAAGAGTGGGGTTCTTGAAGTTTTCAACAAACAAGGAAATTAAAAAGTGCTTGTTCATCTTTTTCCATCTTAACTTTTTGGGTACTTGCAGCCTCCTATAATTCTGTGTTACCTGTTGTCGTCTAGGGCAGGATCACATGCATGGCATTTGGGGTTCTTTTGCCTTTTTCCTCCACAAAAAATGGTTAATTAATGTCTCTGCAAGTTGTAATATATGAGATTATACTAATTGAAAGATAATTACCAATCAGTAAATCTGTCTTTTTCTCTCCATGGTTGAAATCTTAACTCACTGTAGCTAAGGATGGGCCAAGATCGAGTCTATCCATACTTAGATCGAGCCGTACAAAATCGATATTCATATTGAATAAAATTGGATGAAATATATATTTCGATCCTGTGAATTATCTAAAATATGAAGAAAAGTCTATCGAATATGAACTTGCACTGAACCGAATCAAATGAACCAAACATGTTTTTTGCCCGACTCCAATCCTCATTTCTCTTTATTTTTTGTTCGTTCTTATCAAGATGATTCGTGACAAAAACTGACCAATACCCACCCTTAACCGAAATAGCTAGTTGGAAAGAGCTGACTGAACAGTCATCGTTGTAAAATCGTATCGTACCGACGTTCTAATTGGAAGAAAAGAAAACTCATCTATCAGAGACCAAACCGAAAGACGATTTTACCGGTATGAAACAATTGTACTACAATATAAGCACAAGATATCCCTGATTATTAATTTTTTTCGATGTAACCTCCAATAGAGTTATACAACTTCTCGCGCGGAATAGTAATGTTTGAGCTGATACGACGAACACCACGCTGCTTTTGTAGAAGTTAAAATATCAGTCGAAGGATAAATAATAGACTCCCTCCGCAAAGCGCAAGGCATGCAAGCGGAAGGCAGGGGAAGTGGTTGGAATTTATGGGGGCAGTTGGGATAAGTAAAGGCAAAATTTTGACTTCCATTTCCATCTCATTAACGTATCGTACGCTTGTAATAAAAGCATAGGTGTTGTTGTCACTAGTGGTGAGGTGGGTGATTGCTTCGTCTTTTAACCACGATGTTCAGAGGTTGGATCCTTGTCCATGTGAATATATCGAATTTACTTTAATGTCAGTCATTTATTGATATTGTGTGATCATTTGTAACGAGGAGTTAGATACTGTTGTTGTCTTGTTGGCAATGGATACATTTAGCAATATGCACAAGAAAACTTGGATAAACTGTGGCGATATGGTGTGCATAGTGGGTCATCCTGGATCACGGTGGGGCGCTCATCTCGGGCATGGCTGTCCATTTTTGGGGGTGGATGACCCGATGATAGTGGAACTTTTGACTCTATGTGAAGCGATTCTGTGGTGCCGCCAGAGAGTTTTCATATGGTGCGTTTTGAGGGGATGCTCAAGTGGTGATCAATAGGCTAAATCACTCCCAGGCTCAGGATAGTCGAGCGGGCGCCATCTTTCAGGAGGTGCTACGATATTTGGAGGAGCATGTGGGATTTAGTGTTCGATTCGTAGGTCGGCGTAATAATACGGTATCTCATTTGGTGGCTAGAAAGGTTCTTTCTTTGTACCCGATAGCGAGTCGTTCATATGATTTTGTGGCCTGGTTGAGGCATATGATGTAATGATCTTTGTTTCCTTATCAATATATGATTATCTTTTGTAAAAAAAAAAATGGTATGCATAGTGGATCGAAGCTATCTGTAGTATAGAGTTTAATCATTTCACATAAAAAAAAAGAAGAGAGGCTCCGGGTTTATAATTTGTTCTTTAGTTAATTAGGATGACTTCATTAAGACCTAAGCGTGATTATGCATCATTATTAAGATAAATGAATAGTAGTAGTGGGGTTTATTTTAAGTAATTAAAAAGGGCGGGACCCAGCGCAAGTGGAGGGGGAAGCATTTAGGCGTGATGGGAGGGAGGTATCAGGCGACTTAAAAAGGACCCATTTGTCGTTTTGTGGTTAGAGAATAAGTCCAAGACCAACCTTTTTCCGCCATTAACGATCCTGGGACCCACCACGTTCGCCCAGCTGACAACAAAACTAACCTCCTTTTTTTCTTTTTCTTTTCTTCGTTTTAATAGAATTCATTTTACTCTTTGTTTATTATTGGACACATTAGGCTTATTATTACTTTTAATCATAGTCTAAAAAGATTTGTGTTAACCTCTATAATCATGTCTCGGTCCATAAACAGACCATCAAAATAAGATTTCTTCAACCTCTCCAGCAAAAAAATTCAACCCCTCAAAAAATATAGATATCGTTTTAAAACTCATAAACAATAGTGAATTAAAAGCTATAATCTTCTCAGTTAATCACTAAGCTATTAAAAAAAACTTTATACATTAAAACATAACCCCAAAAGGGAGAGAAATGAGAAGGAGAAGAGTAGAACGAGAGGGAGAGAAACGAGTACATCTGTTTCTTCTTTTTGGTTTCGGAGTAGAATCACTATTAGAGAAACAAAATAAATGTATTTTTACTATTCTCTTTTCTGTTCATTCTTTTGTGGGACGTGAGTTACTGGAGATACAGGGCAACTTTCTGTTGTTAGAAACTCTCCCTACTACCTGTATATTAACGTTGTACATCATCAATGAAAATCAAGTCAAATTTCCACAACAACTTCTATTCTAAAACTCTAACATGGTATCATAGCTAGCCACGATCCAGTTTTATCCTTCTTTTTTTTCTTCTCCCATACAACTCTGTTTCGTCTTTCTGTTCCTCTATTTCGCCATGTCCGACTCATCAGTTTCATATGGCTTTGGAATCAATGCCGAAGACTCGATCATTACCTTCAATCCGACGGCGAAGTTATATATGAAGCTGACATCGATCAACTTCCATTGCTGGAGATCGCAATGGGAGACGTTGCTAATGGGAATGGATCTCATCTCCTTCATTGATGGAACCGGTGTTGCCCCTGCTCAAACGCTCACAGCAAACAACACCACCAAGCCCAATCTCGTGTATCGTTGCTGCTATCGTCTCTGCTGTTGTTACATCTCGAGAAGCATGATTGGTTTTAGAAAAGTTGTATGGCATCCGTTCCCAATCTCGTATTATCTATTTAAAAGGGAATTGGTTGGCCCTAACTAAGGAGATCAAGATGTTATATCTTATGTAAATGATTTGAAACTCACTACTGTTGAGCTTGCCCTCATTGGTGAACTGTTCAAGGATTTGGATCTTGTTGTGTATTGCCTCCGTGGTCTTGTGGCAGAGTATAGCCAGTTTTCTATCGTTGTCCGTGCTCGCGGAACTGTCGTCACCATTGAAGAGCTCCTCGGCTCCCTTATTGAATTCGAAGCCGACCTAAAAGCTCAAAGTCGCGCCTTTGCTGTTCCGACGATGTTTTATTCCCAAGGTCCGACCTGTCGTGGTGGAGTCGGAAGTAACAACAGAGGCGGTCTCTTCCCTCGCCCTCCTCCACGCCACCTGCCGTCGCAGGGTTTTGGTGGAGACCCTAGCGCTCTTTCTCAAATGCGCAACCTTGCCCCCATTCGGCCCACATGGTGCAGCCGAGCCCAGTCCACAACGCAAGGGGCAGATTGTTTGTCAATTTTTCAAAAAACCGAGCCACTATGTGAGACATTGTTTTTGTCTCTTCCCTCAAGCCCGACAGGCCTTTAATCAAGCCATCAGGGGCAGGTTCACCATACAACCATCAAGGGCTCTTCTTCTACTTCTGGGATCAGGTTTGGCTATATCCCATATTGGATCTTCCACTGTTTCTGTTGGTTCTCATTCATTACATTTACAAGACATATTATGTGTTCCTAGTATCAAGAGGAATCTCATATTCGTTGCTAAATTATGTCAAACTAATTCAGTCTCTGTGGAATTCTTTGACACTCATTTTCTTGTGAAGGATCTTCGCACGCAGGCGCACCTGCTAAGTGGGGAAAACAACGGTGATGTCTACGAGCTTCTGCGAGAAGTGGAGCATGTTCGAATGGCCCTGGTGACAACTCGCACATCCGCATCCTTCTGGGACGCTCGCCTTGGTCACCCTTCCCACCAATCTCTTACCAACCTCATTCGGTCAAACTCTCTTCCAGTTTCTACCACTTTAGATAGCTCTCCTTGTGATGCTTGTCCTTTGAATAAAAGTCATAAAATTCCATTTTCCATTTCCTCCTTATCGAGTGATCGACCTTTTGATTTGTTATATACTGATGTTTGGGGCCCTGCTCCTGTTTCTTCCATTGATGGCTATTGTTATTACCAAGTTCATGTTGATCATTTCACTCGTTATACCTGGTATTACCCTCTTCGCCTAAAATCTAATGTGCTTCAAGTCTTTCTTGATTTGGAAAATGGTTGAAAATTATTTTTCCAATACTATCCGTTCCTTATACACGAATGGTGGCTGAGAATTTCAAAAATTGCGTCCTAACCTCCTCCATAATGGTATGCCCATCTTCTCATTCACCACACACCCTGAACACAATGGTCTTGCCGAACGCAAACATCATCATTTGGTTGAAACTTGTCTTGCCCTCCTTCATCATGCTAAACTTCCCACCTCTTTTTGGTCATTTGCTTTTTCCATCGCTATCTATCTTATTAATCGCATCTCATCCTCCGCTCTCCATGGTAATATCCCTTACACACTTCTTTTTAACTTACATCCCAATTACCATGAACTTTGCATCTTTGGTTGTCTTTGTTATCCATGGCTCCGTCCCTACTCTGCTCACAAACTTGACCCTCGTTCCCGCCCTTGTCTTTTTCTTGGATATTGTCCGCAACGTAGTGCTTATCGTTGCTTTGATCCCTCTACCCATCGTTTTTTATCTCACGACATGTCATTTTTGTTGAAACTGAGTTCCCAGGATATTCTACCTCCCCTTCTTCCGACCCTCTCTCGGCGATGTCTTGGTTGTACGACAATTCTCCCACCATCATTCATCTATCGGGCCATTCATCCACTACACACTAGGCCATTCCAACCACTTCCCCCTCTAGCAGTTTCCTCCTGTGAAGCCCATCACACGTTGGGTTGTCCAACCAGG
Source organism: Linum tenue (assembly GCA_946122785.1). Lineage (NCBI taxonomy): Eukaryota > Viridiplantae > Streptophyta > Magnoliopsida > Malpighiales > Linaceae > Linum > Linum tenue. The sequence goes on from CAMGYJ010000003.1 coordinate 6,767,888, forward strand.
GTGCTCCTCGCCTACTCTCAGTGACCCACCTGTCACTCCTCCCTCTGGGCCCCCGCCCCTTGTGGATCCACAGCCTCTCGTTCGCACCCACAACATGCAGGCTCGGGCCCATGCCGGTATTTTCTGGCCCAAGAAATGGCTCTTCCATGCTGCCCTCTCCTCAGGGCCGCCACCACTAGCTCCTCATAGTGTTATAGAGGCTCTTCGCTGTGCTGAGTGGGTTGCTGCCCTCCATGCTGAAAATAATGCTCACTTGGCCAATCATACTTGGGATTTGGTACCTCGTCTTCTCCATTACAATACACTTGGTAATCGGTGGGTTTACCGTGTTAAATATCTCTCTGATGGGTCTATTGAACGTTTCAAGACTCGCCTCGTGGCTAAGGGCTTTCATCGACGTCCCGGGTTTGACTTCACCGATACTTTTAGTCTGGTTGTCAAGCTGGTTACTATTGGCATAGTCTTCACAGTGGCTCTTTCTCATGGTTGGTCCATTGCTCGGTTTGATGTTAATAATGCCTTTCTTCAGGATCCCTTGCAGGAAGAGGTTTATATGGTTCAACCGTCCAGTTTTGTCGACCCAACGCACCCCAATCATGTCTGTCATCTCCTTCGGGCACTCTATGGACTTCGACAAGCTCCTCGTGCTTGATACACAACTTTGAGTCGGGTTCTCATTGAGTTCGACTTTCTCAAGACTCATTCTGATGCCTCTCTCTTTGTATACTCTCGTGGGCCCGTGCTCCTATACTTTCTAGTCTATGTTGATGATCTCCTGCTCACAGGTAATGATCCCGCCACTCTCCACCGCTTTTAAGACGCTCTCTCTGGTCGATTTTTCCTCAAGGCCCTCAATGATGTTAATTACTTCTTGGGCATCGAAGTCATCCCCACTCCTACAGGCTACATACTTTCTTAGCATAAATACATGGTGGATGTTCTCAATCGTTTATTTATGACCGATTCCAAGGCTGTTGACACTCTTGTGTAGGGATGGCAAAGGGGCGGGTTTGTCTAAACCACCATCCCCGTTTATAGATATCCAAACTCGTACCCACCCCATACCCATGCGGGGGAATGTTTTGCAAACTCATCCCCATAACCATGGGCTTCGGGTACACGTGGGTAATACTCACCCCGTACATTCAACATTATTATACCTAAGACTTCACATACAAATTTTCAATTATAACACTAACGAACTCACTATATCATGAAGTCAACAAAGATACAATCATTCTTTATACGTTTTAAATTATATGATACTAAAACAACCATTAATCCATAGGTTAGAATATGATGTTTTCCAAATAATTATTCTCTAACTCTCATACATCTACTAAGTAAAAATTCATTAACATAATTATCTGTTTACAAGAGGGAAAAATGAAAGGATGAAGGGAGAATTGAAGAAAAATAATTAGCTTTCGATTTGGATGACCACTCAATTGCATTTTCACTATTTATTTTCTTGAATTGTCTTCATTATCATTGATAGGTTACAATTTGATAATATATATTTTTTTTTATATGAAGAAATGTTCTTGATGGGGTGGGGGAGGCTAGCCCCATACCCGCCTCATACCATCAAACATTTTGCGGGTTTTATCCACACCCTCCTCATATCCAGTCAATGCGGGGATTCCCCGCGTTGACTGGGTCGGAGGCGGTAGGGTACCCGCAGCAATGGGTTTGATTTCCATCCCTACTCCTATGACGGCCTCCACAACTCTCACTCTCTCCGATGGTACTCCATCCACTGACGCTACTCGGTTTCGCCAGGTTCTTGGTGCTCTATAGTATCTTGTCTACACACGCCCAAACATCGCCTACTTTGTCAACAAACGATCTCAATATATGCATGCCCTGTCGGCCTATCACTGGCAGTTTGTCAAGCGTCTTCGCCGCGATGTATCAGGCACTATCACCTATGGCCTCGCTATTCGTCTCTCGGTCGCCCCACTATCTCTCTCTGCCTTTGCTGACTCTGACTGGGTAGGCAATCAGGACGATTGCTCTTCCACCTCCGGCTACCTTATCTACTTCGATTCCACTCTAGTTTCCCGGTGCTCTCAGAAGTAACATATTTTGGCCCGCTCTGAATCCGAATATCGCACCATTGCCCATGCCACTGCCGAGTTGGAATGGCTCCAAAATCTCCTCCATGAGCTCCGCCAACCATTACCTTCG